>VXAK01003972.1:76745-240512 GCA_013399435.1 Arenaria interpres | reverse complement strand
CCCGAGCCGCCGGTGGGGCCGCGCAGGCCCCGCGTTGCGCGCGGCCTCCCCGGGGGCAGGGTCCGCGTCCCTCGTCGACGCGGAGCGGCGCGGCCGGTGTCGCTCGAGAACCCGCCGGCGGCAGGTGGCACTCTCGGGGCGCATCTACCTGAGCATCTGAGAAGCCGCCTCCATCCCCAAAGCCGGGTTCCTCGCCTCCCGCCTCACGCAGCTCCCCCCGGGTCCCGCGCAGCCGCCGGCCGCTGAGGGGAGGGCGCGGCTGGGGCCTTCGCGGTTCGTTCCCGGAGGCCGCGTTGACTCTTGGAGCGGCTGAGGAGAGCGTCGTCCGTAAACTCTCGTGTTTTGTCCAGTGCTGCCGCTGTATCCCAGGTAAAGTGCTTAATTTTTTCGTGCTTTACATTTCCATTGGCTCCTGTTGCTGTGCCTGTGGCCGCCTCCCTCCCTTTCCTTTTCCGCTGTGCTCTGCCCTCGACCACTCCCTGACAGGAGGGTGTAGAGAGGTGGGGGTTGGCCTCTTCTCCCGAGGGAATAATGACAGGAGCAGAGGGAATGGTCTGAAGTTGGGGCAGGGGAGGTTTAGATTAGATATTGGGAAGAATGACTTTCCTGAGAGGGTGGTCAGGCACTGGAACAGCCTGCCCAGGGAGGTGGTGGAGTCACCATCCCTGGAGGGGTTTAAGAAACGTGTAGAGGTGGCTCTTCAGGGCATGCTCTAGTGCCCGAGATTGTTGGGTTGTGGGTGGGTGTGATGTGGGGTTGTTTTGTGTGGTGTGGGTTTTTTTTTGTTTTGTTGAGTTTTTTTTGGTTTTGTTTTGTGTTTTTTGGTTTTTTTGAGGTTGGACTCGATGATCTCAGAGGTCCCTTCCAACCATGGTGATTGATTCTGTAATTCCCAGCGCTGGTTTCTACTCTGAGAGTAGGAAATGGTAAGCAGGAGAGAAGTGTCCTTTAAAAAGGAGTTATTACTGGCTGCTGGAGTGTTTTTTGAGTCAGCTTACACGTGGGAAATTTCTCTTATGTTGTCTGGATAAGTAGTATCCTCTCCTGTCGGTTTGCTCAACTGCATAGTAAATGTTTTTTTTTCCCAAGATCCCGGTGCCCAACGTTAGGATTTTTTCCGTTGTGTTATGGAGTATTTTTTCATGCATAAAACTATTATTATATTTTCTTACTTTCAGTATGACTTCACCTTGTTTTTGCAACTGCGTAATACACTTTTTAACCTGAACGTTTTTTCTCACCACGTATGTAGATAGACCATCAGAGAGGAGGTACAGAGATGACAGAGTCAAGCTAGTCTTGATAATGGCTGATGGCATGATGAGGGAGAGGAGCATCAAGTTGCAGCTTGGGCATTTCAGATTAGATACTAAGGAAAGTTTTAGTTAAGAAGGTGGTGCGGTACTTGGAACAGGTTACCCAAAGAGTTATGGGTGTCCATCCTCGGATGTTTCAAGCTTCAGCCAGCAAAAGCTGGGGCTGACCTGATGTGGTGTTGGCGATAGCTTTGAGAGGGCAGTTGGATGTGATGACGTTTGGGGCTGCTTACATCCACCAGCTCTGTGATGCTGCAAAATATTTCTAACTCTGATGGATGAAGAGTATAAGCAACAGATGAAACTTTTTCTAATTTGCAGTATGTATGCGGTTCAAAATACAGTATCACCGAAGAGAGATCGGTGTAGGAGCGCCAGGCACAGATGTGTGGTCTGTAGTGTGTAATGTGTTTAAAAATAGTGAGAAAAATGCTTTTATCTCTCTGTAAGTGGTTTGGTATTATTCCCCAAGTGAATGTGAGGTAAGTAAGCAAATGCTTGGCTACTCTCGGGAATAAAGCTTCATATTGATGCAAATATTGCACAGGACCAAGCAGTAAAGCAAAATAAAGTGTGTATCTTTGTTTTAGCTACCTTTGTAGTTTTAAAGGATGGATCACCAAAATTTTCTGGGAACCAAACAGATCCACAGAGCTTTTCTTAACACATGGCTAGACTAGTTGCACTTTCATCTTGTTTTAATAACTACTTGTCATTCTTCACTGCTCTTGAGCTTCAAAGCTGTATGTTTCTGCCTAGTTCAGTCTTAATGGGTGAACAGGTATCCCTTAAGTATGAGAAGGAAAGCAATACCAGTTTCTTCATTTTCAATTAACCCTCCATTAACCTTAGCTTGTTTGCCGAAACCCATGTGAAGATGGTGCTAGTGGGTGTTTGTGTATCTCCAAGCGTACAGCTTTATTAATGGCACCCTTATAAAAATGTGGTCATTGTAAAACTAGGAGGGAGAGCCATATCACAGAGAAGATTGCATAGTCTTGGTATGTTTTTATTTAAATTTGTAGGTTCCTCCTGGTTTTTAGTCAGGAAGTAGATTGTTTTTTGTGTAGAAGAGTTTGTTTTAAAAACAAGCATTTTTGTGGTTCTAAATATAAGTCAAAGTTGCTACTTTGCAATTTAGATATTGTCCTCCTTCACACTCTGTTCTGATATTTGTTTTGAAAGCTATAATTTTTCTGGGCATAAGCACCTACTGTTTTCTGTGATTCGCCTTCCAGATGGTTGTGTTTGGGCTGAAATATTAGCTAAAGACATTCTAAAAATAAAATATATTCATCATGAAAAAAAAAAAGGCACTGAAAAAGCAAATAACTTAAGATGTGCTTTTTAAAAATTCAAGTTTCATTATTTCACAGAGGAATAGATTGATATTCTATCGTTTAACAGTTGGGTCTAAAAACCTGCTGTGAAGTGAAGCAATATATCTTGTATTGGATGTAAGCTACTTTGATGTTAATTCCCTGGTTTTGTGGCACTTAGGGGCAAATAAGCCTTCCGGCTCCAGTCATGACTCGTTATGTCATTATGTTAGGCACTTACTGTATGTACACAATTCATATTCATATATGCAATTCATATTCAACAAAAAGCTACTTATTTACACTACTGATTTCTTGGTTTCTTAAAAAAATATCTTTTATAGGTTCAAGCAGAGTGGCATAGTTTGAGTCTGTAATATTGTTTGGGTCCTGCCTGGGAACAGTTTTCATGGTATTTTAGAAATGTAAGTAAAAGTACTACGATTTTATTTTTCATTGTTGCTGTGACAACATTGATCCCAGAAACAAAACGTGAGCTGTGTCCAATAAAAAAACTCCAAACACCTAAAATCCCAAAAGCGCCCAATCAAACCCATAAATATTGAGTGGTAATACAAATTGCAAAGCACCTCCTTCGATTCAATGAACGTCCAGGACACCTCAGTCCTTTGTGTGGCATGAATATTCGCTGTTTACCAGGCTAAAGATTTCTGTGCCTCATTTAGAAAACATTTCCCTCTGTGTATTCTTGAACGTGTACCATCGTGAACTGTTCATAGGTGTAAGTATCAGGGGAGGACCTCCATGTGCCACGAGAGCATTCCAGGCTGAGCGTGCCTGGATTGGGATGACTCCTGCAGTTATTGAATGACTTGTCCAGCCTTGTGTAGTTGTTTTTCACTTGTCGGTGTTAACTGAGCACAGCTGAGGATCTTAACCTACCCCTCCTCTCCACTCCCACTGTTAAAGTTCCATATAATGGAAGGGAAAACAGATGAAGTGGAAAAGAATCTTGAAACACGGTTTACCTGGTGTATGTTTCTTCGGAACTGAACTACGCAGAAAGTATTGAGTGCTTGCTTTTTGATGTTGCTAGCATGCCCTTTAAATGAATTGCATTTCTATTTATAGAGCCTGTAACTGAAATAATAGGCCATTTTATATTTGAAAATATAATTAATGCTGACAATTTCATAGTATTGTCCCAGGTGACAAGCAGATTGCTCATTCCCAGTCTCTGTGCATACACAGGATGTAATCTCTTTGAATGACTGGGTAACGTACCATACAATCAAAAGCGATTACCAAAGAGGATACTTCACCTCAACTAGGAAAAGTAGCACAGTCACCAGGCTTCTGCCACAGTAGCCTTTCTCTGTAATCGCGCTCAGTGCAAGTACAGAAAGACTTGGCTTTAAAATAATTCACTCAGCAGCATCAAAACCTGGCTACTGTTTTACAGTTACTGATTGTGTATCACTTTTTCATCCAGTCTTAGAGGTATCCTGAAAACATCTTCATACGGGCTCTAGGATGACAAATTTGAGTGAGTTGGAAGCAGACTCTTTAAAACAAACTTTGTTCTGTATTGTAGGTGAAAATACAACAAATATATACAACAACAAAACCCACCAAAATACAATAAATTACAAAGTGCAGCACTGGGTACAAAGCATCCCCAGTACTAAGTGAAGAAAGGTCCTTCTCTCCTTGTCTGCTCACTTGCATTTAGGTGCCGTATCAAGCACACACAGGTGTAACTTGTTACCACCTCTCACGTCAGGGGAGCCGGTGGCACGACTTTCCACGTGAGATGTCTCTTCTGACACAGGCAGGTTTTTTTTTCCCCTCCTGCTCTTCCAAGAAATTACTGACTTGAAAAGTTCTAGGTTGGCTTAGAATAGTACCTACTGTATGCAAATATATTTTCTGTCTCTTTTGTTGGCATTTGTTTAGCTAAGATGTTTTTACCACATAATGTGTTAGTAGTTAATGTGTTAATATTACTGCATAGTGTTAATAAATCAGTCCAAGCTAAGCCAAACCAAATCTGTAAAAGTTTTTGTAGTTTGTTCCAGAGAAAATAGGTTCAGGGCTGATGAAACCTCCTAAAGGCTGGTTTTCCGCTTTCTCTCTTTTACTGACGGTGAAGATCTGATGGTTAGTCATGTTATTCTTGAGAGTACTGAGGCTGCAATCAGTGAGTTCTACTGGTATTTAATTGTTAGGAAATGAGGCTTGCTAATTAGGTTTGTGAGTGACTAATTTGTCTTTGGTAGCAGGGAGTATGACCACATTCGCTAGCCTCATGGACTTGTTGGAGGACAGAAGAGAGGTTCTGAGAGGCCTCTTCCTTTTTGTCCTTTATTTGTGTGTTTTGTTATGTTAGAAGATTCTAATTTCCCTTCTTGCTTTTTTACCTTAGATAATGTCACTTTTTTCGGCAATCAGCTAGGCAATTCAGAACAAATTATCCTGATTTGCCTCTCAGACACCTGGTGAGGCAAGCAAAGAAAAGCAGTTGGGGACCACTCAGGAGGAAAAGGACCAATTAAAATAAATCTGTGTTTAAACAGGAGGTTAGAAAAATGCTGGAGGCTTTTTGAATTTGAAGAGTGGAGTGTTTGCAAGATACAGACTAAAGAACCTGAATTGTGACTTTTCTGGAAACTCTTCACAGCAAAATAGAAAGTATTCCAAAAGCAGGAACAGAGCTCAGCTTCTTGAGAAAAACTTTGTTTTTTACCTAGACCTCATGTAGCCTTTTTAATAGGGTTTTCATATTTATTTCTAGCAACTGCAAATGTCTAAACTTACTCAATTTGCTTCATAATGGAATCATCTGGAGGTGAATTAACTCTTTCTCTGAAGTCTGTTGCAATCCTAAGGTAGGACTTTCTTTGATTACAAAGCGGTAAATGTGTAAATTAGGCAGCTGTTAATTCTTTGATGTTCTGTTTTTTTTCCACATCTTGCTTCTGACTTTGATTTTCACAATAAAGGTTTTTATTGTTGATGCTGATGGAGGAAATGTTTTATGCTGAGGGTAGTGAGACACTGGCCCAGGTTGCCCAGAGAGGTGATGGATGCCCTGTCCCTGGAAATGTTCCAGGGTCAGGTTCTGAGCAACCTGGTCCAGTTGAAGATGGTCCCTTGCCCTTGGCAGGGGGTTGGACTCGATGACCTTTAAAGGTCCCTTCCAACGCAAACTTTTCTGTTATTCTATGCTGTGTCCATCCTTCCCCCTTTTCTACCCCCTCTGCCCCCACAGTGTCTTTCAGGCTGCTAACTGCATATTCGTTATCTGAAATTCATCTGAAACACAAAGAGGAAATATTTGTGTTTATAGGCCTAGATAATTGTAAGTGCTTTGAGAGACTGATAATTTTGATTACCACTGGAAGCAAGGAAAAATCTCACTTCCCCATAAGCACGTTCACTCTCCAAAAATCCCATGAGCCTCCCTGTGTCACCCTTCCAGCCCCCAGTGGCTCAAGGCCAGCTTTTGTCACACGTCACAGACCTGTAGCTGGAGATCACTGGGATAAAACCACGCTCCCAGGCTGATACTCGTTGTTCAGAGTATCTTCTGAGTTGTTGCAGTCACTTGGGTTTTGAAATCTCATGTGAAGATCAACCAGGAGGTAGGCCAGATGGTTTTTGACCTGGAAGATGATCTGATATGCAGCCTTCCCTCCCCTTTGCCCCCTTCTTCCCCACCACTGCCCCGTTTTGTTTTGTTTTTTTAAAATAGCCTTGATGGTATTTGATACAAGTGCTGACGTTAAAGGCTTTTGGAAAATGGCACTGTGTAGAGCAAGGGTTGTTACAATTTTGAACTACAGAGTGATGAACAGAAATATTACCTTTGTGTGGCATGATCTAAATGTTAATTAGACAATTATCTTAAGATGGTGTCTTGGCCTGAGCTTGTAATTTTGGTTGATGGTATATGATTTTTGAAATACTATTCAAAGACTGATGAGAGAGTAAGAAAACAAAACTCCATCAAATACCAAACAATAGAAGAACCCCTAAAACAGTCCCGTTTAATGTGAAATAATTTATTTTTAAAAAAATAATGATGGGCAACATCTATCTTTCTCTTGTCATCCAAGTACAAGGTATACCCTTTATCAGACTGTCTGCTGAAGGCATGACTGTGTAGCAACCTTCCATTAGCTGATAGATCAAAACCCTACCTTTTACGGTTCCTGAGGGAGCATAACTTCTTCCCATTAAAAATGAATAATAAAATTTATAGCTTTTATCATAATGGGGTTAGGAGGAGGTGTTTTGCTTGTTATAGCAATACCACTGATTGAAAAGCCAGTTGAAACCATTGCAAGATTAGGGAAGAGGTCAACAGTAGGAAACCAGTGTAAAGAGTCTTTTAAAGAATGCTATTGGATTTAATTAAAATATTACTTGCTAGTGTCGGTAAGTGGGCCATCCTGGCTTCATGTCAGGTATGAAACAAAGAGAAGGCGTGAAGTGTCTCAGGCTCACACAGAAATCTAGGGGATGAGTTCCTAAAGTGTGAATGGCCTTCTGTAGACTTTTTCCTAAATCAGTATACGATAGGATTAAATGTTCCTCCCCACCCCACGCACCCCCCCAGTTCCCGAGTGACAACTCAAGAGCTTTACTCCATATTGTGGAAATGGCAGGAGATGCGAGAGAATTTTGTATGTGCTTGTCCCCATACAACCAAAAATATGCCAGGAACTGTAATGGGTGTAAGAGACAGCCTGCAGTGGTCACAGTGGACTTGCTACATTAAGAACAATTAGATCTCTGGTAGAGTAGAAAATTAGACCAATAAAAAGGAAATTGGTCCAGAGAAAGAGAAAAACATTGCTGATTAATTATTTTTTTCACTCCACAATCTTCCTCTGCCCAATCTGAATCGAAACTCTAGAGACTTTTCTCTGTACTGATAATTCAGTTCTGCACGTTTTTCTTCATTTATAACATCTGTTCCAAAACAGCTACACTAACAGAACTGCATTAAGCTTTCCCACTGCCAGGAACTGATATGAGTAAACAGTAAGAATTATCCAGAATCCTTTCCCACTGGGCTGTAATCCTCAAGTTGATCCAATTCTCTTATATTCCAAGAATTAGGTAATTAAAGACGCTCTACTTGGAACTCTCCCTTCTATGACTTACTGTGAAGTTTACAACTTACCAGTTCTGAACTGCTGTGGGCATTATGCTCTCTTTTGCGATGCTCACTGTTAGTTTTGCTGCCTTTCTGTGCTGTGTGGTGTTCTGCACCAGGGCCGGTCAGTACTGGGGAGGGAAATGATGAGCACGGTAATGTAAAGAAGCTAGGCAGAACGGACATCTTTATCCCTGCTTATCAGTGCTTTTAATTCCTTAGACTTCTGTGCCATATAGTGAAAAACGTTTTACTTTTACAAAAATGTGTACTTCCTGCATAAATAATCATCCTAAATAGAGAAAATTGTCACTTTTGGGGATCAGGGTTATTGATTAACTATGTTACGTTGAAATACCAAGTAAAAATCAATTCCCTGGCGGGTAACAGTAATGTGGATCCTTTTCATGTAGATTCACATCTATTTGTTTGTGGTTTTTTTTCCCAGGTTTAGGGAAAGTGAATTGATCATTCAGTGTTCCCTTGTGATCTAAAGATAGTTTATTTTTCCTGCCCTCTAGATGGCTGTCTTGTTCTCTTTTAAAGAATCTGTTACACAATGAGTCTAGTAGAGCTGTAAGGGCTAAAGTTTATTTAAATAGTCACAGTTTTTTCCTTTACATATTTGCAATGTACTTAAGCGTTTATGAGCAGAAATGTTGATATGTGACAATATCATTGAAAGCCTGCTGTGAACAACTGTGTGCTGCTATGTCTTCTGCTACTGGGCAGGAGGAGAATAAGTACTGACTTGCTTCAGAGAACTGAAAATATTTCATTACGTCAAAAATCTGCTAATTTATCGTGAGAAGAAAGATTCTCTTCTGGTTCTAACAGGCACAGCTGTAGTAGTGCTTTTCTATCTGGAATTTTGCTTAATTCATTTATCATAAAAACTTTTTAAACTCTTTTGACTATAGCTGCAAGTGCGTGGGGAGTATAGTAAAGATACCAAGGGAATATTCTTGCAGTATTTCTAATGTGTTAGAGCACGCACACGACATACAAGAATGTTTTCTGAGTGGGATTTTTTTCCCTGTTTTTTCTTTTTTCTTTTTTTTCGAAAAGACTTCTGCCTTCATTTTGCAAATTTGTACTTAGATGAACTAAGTCTTCAGAAGGAACTTTTGTAGAGAATTGTCTTATTCTCTTTAAATGGACTATTGTGAATTAATTTTTAAGATGAATAAGTGTTTCGTACACTTTACGATGTACGAGAAGTAATGTATATTTTGTAAACACTGTTTAAAACAACAACAAAAAACCCAACAGCAACAAAACTTCCAAGATACTAACAAACAAACAGAAAACCAACCCACAAGAGGAAACCTCTGAAAACCTCCAAATGAAACACTAATCATATGTCTGTTTTGGCTAGTTTGGTCATTTCTAAAAGATAAGTGCTTTACATGTGTTACTGAGTGCTCATGACTCTCTGCAGCATTTGGTTTATATGCGTTTATAGGAGGACAATATGAATAGTTGAGTGCCATGCTACACTCATTAGTGAAACCTTTGATTTATTGGATAATTGTAAATTTATGTAATTTGGTAGAATTGTGTTTTGCTTGTTTTTTTCACATATGTGTTTTGAAGTATGCACCAGGGCCCTGTTGCGATTACACATGCAGCTTACGGGTGAAATTTTAAATATTTGTAACTTTGTGGGACGTGTAGGGTGACCGAGCTTATGCATTCCTATTTCAGTGCATTTTTTTGAATACTCATTAATTACAAGTCAGACATTTAACCGTATTTTGGGCTTTATACCTTCTTGTGAATCATACAATAATTGCCAAACAACAGCTGCTGAAAACCAAATCTTCAGGAATCACCCTTTAGTGGTGTGGAATGAAACCTTTCTGAGAATTTCAGTTCTTCATTGGTAATAAAACGAATATTTTTGTTTCTTGAAGTCTTTCATCTATTTTGTTAGATACACCTGCTCAACACAGGAAAGAGTGTGTCTAATGTCTGCTATTCCATTGGCATTTATCTTTATTCATAAGTAAATCAACCTAGAACATGACCTCGGTGTTTGCTGTATTTAAGTACAGAGAAGCAGAAGGATCTGTTCTACAGTTTCTGAATTGTGATGAAGGCATTTGATTTTTACAGTGTTTCCTTTATTTCTAAATGTCCTTACATACATATTTTTTCCTGCTTCTGAGCTACGGAAAATGGAGTTTTCTCAATAAATGGCACACCGAACAAGCAGTGCCCTCCTTTCGACTGCAGCGCCGATCTTAGGGTGTTTAGAAACAACTGTCTAGTTAATTGCTTTTAAAGACATATGTGAAGGGATGATAATTGATATGATTTAGCATTGATTAAAAGAATTGCTTTCTGGAAAAGTCTCTCATCTAATAAGTTCTGAAGGGGAGATTGTTATTAAGCATCCTTCTACTGTCGTGAAGAAAGATGCCAGTTTCCGTAAGTGACAATTAGCAGTCCGATAGTAACTTAGGCTAGGAGGCAACTAGCTTAATCCGCCTCTCCTGCATACAACAGGTCATAATGTGATAGATAAGCAGTTATGCTTACTCCATGATTAAGGATGAATCATGTTTGAATATCATGATGTAAAGCATTCAGTGATCTTATCAGTCATTCATAATAACTCCCATGTCATGCAGACTTTTTATGAAAAAGAGCAAAGTAATTGGTATCCGTCACATGCACTTGTGTTAAGATCACGATTTCCATGACAGTACTGCACTTTAATAGAGTCTGTCAACTTGGCTTAGCCTGTAATGGCTCACAGCACATCAGTCTTAAAGAATACATGAATCTATTAGTGAATAAGTTAACTGTAATTTTACGTGGGATTGTACCACAGAACTCTCCTAGGGACAAGAAGTTAAACATAGAGAAAATCTAGTGCAATGAGGTCACGCAGCTTCTCAAGTAGTGGGATGAGGATAAAAACAAAAACAAAAGCCAAATAAGAGTATTTTGAGGTTAAGAAAAACCCATCAGACTTTATTAAGTGATATTCTATATAGAATTTTCAAGGCTACCTCATTTAAATAGATTTCCAACCGAGTAGATAGCTTGGTAACACTCTTAAAGAGCTTCAGAACTGCATTTGTTTCAGCTTTCAGAAATGCATGGTCACCTGAAAATTATTTGTTACAAAAGAAAACAACTAGAAAACTCAAGGAGCAGGAGAAAGATGAAGGTTTATTCGTTGTGCAGTGATGTTTGTATGGTAATGATGCGTCACCAGGAGTAGTGACAGTGAAAGCAGCTGTGTTTGAAGAGAGAGAAGAACCCCTGAAATCTGTCAAAAGGAAATGAGTGTAAGAGTTGTTGGGGGAGTTTTTGTCTTCGGAAAGCCTGATCTTCTCCCAAGGAACAGGCAATAAGACAAGAGGAAATGACCTCAAGTTGCACCAGGGGAGGTTTAGGATGGATATTAGGAAAAATTTCTTCATCAAAAGGGTTGCCAAGCCTTGGAACAGGCTGCCCACAGAAGTGTGGAATTGCCATCCCTGGAGGTATTTAAAAGACAAGCAGACGTGGTGCTGAGGGACATGGGTTAGTGGTGGTTTGGGCAGTGCTGAGTTAATGAGTGGACTTGGTGATCTTAAAGGTCTTTTCCAACCTAAGTGGTTCTACGATTCTATTCTATGATTATTTGTTGCTCCTCTCCGTTTAGTTTTAAACGTATAGATAGGGTACCTGCAAGGCAGCTTCAGTGATCCTGACGTGATAGAGCATTCACGCTACCCATTTTCTGTCTGCTCTGGAATTGCTTCTACATTTCCCCGTATCTTCCGGGGATTCTGTCGAGCAGAACTCTATGTGAGGATTCTAAATCTTTCATTTTTTTACCATCATGCTTCCTCTCTAGAAAAGTAATGATTGGTTGCTAGCACAAGTGGATCTAGGCCTTATGTAAAGAAAGTTAAAATAACAAAAGGTTTCTAGTTACACGAAGAATGAACAGGAAAGACTAGTAGCAACACCACAAGACAATGCATGTAATCTTGGTATGTCCCAAACAGTGGGGCATTTTATCAGAGTGGCATAATAGCATGAAAAACTTAAGTCCAGTGGCAAGCTTGCCCAGTATGTTTGTTAAATTGCTGCCAGATGATTACTAAATGGCAAATAGTACCTCTCTGTGTGTGTGTAAGATGTAACTGATGTAACTACATTTTCGACCAAGTAACCTTCATCGAATTCTAAAGCAATTTGCCTTCCCAAAGGTGAATAAGAATATAGGTTGGCGGATTAAAAAAATCTTTCTTTATCCAGCTGCTAGGATGGAGATCAGTCACCTTTTTTGTTTGTTTGCCTTTTTTTTTTAATCCTGTATAATACTATTAATGAAAGAGAAATGTATAAAATATTTTACCTTTGTTGGAATAAGAATGTCTGCGTCTATACATTAGGATGTGATAGAAGACTGTGTCTTATCTTATTCTGCATAATACCCTGCCTTAAGTTTTATGACTACCTCACACCAGAAGGTTATTAAACATGAGCATATGGCTTCTGTCCTGGTGGTAGTACTGAGTACTCTGACTGAAATGCACCAAGTGTTTGGAGAAAGGGAAAGGAATACAAAAGAACAAATAAAAAAAAAAAAAAGAAAAAAGGCTGTAAAATGATAATGAGGGAGCATGCAGTCCCTCTCAGCAAGCAGCTCACCAGAGCAGAAGTGTGGCCTCAGTCACGGCACTGTGACTCATTATTAGAATCCTTTGCCTAAAGGCTTGGAGCAGTGATGCAGGAGAACTTCACGCTGGGAAGCTGATAGCTCCGTGGAGTGACTGTGAGACTAATCAGGCAGCCGCGGCTGCTGAAGGCTTGCGCTTGTTTCCTGACAGACATATTCAGAATCAAGCATTAAGACTATCAGGTTTTGTGCGTTTCTGTGAGGGCACAAAGCATCCCGGTTTATTTGGTATGAAATGTTGTTGTTGTTGTTACGATAATAAAAATTATTATCATTATTACCAGCTTCAGTTCTCTGGGGAATAAAAAAATGTCCTTCTGGAGCTGCTGCAACTCTGACATTTTGTTTTGTAAAATACTTCTCTGACTTGGACAGGCCAGGATGTTCATTTTCAACATTAGAATAATATTTTCCTGTTAGCCTAGGAAGGGTATTACTAGAGTGAATGTTCTTCTGGTGCTGCTCTCCATCATTGCAGTGACAGCACGGGAATTATAGTATTAGCCCAATTATAAAAAATTTCTACCTTGCGCTTATTTTCTGTTCCTCATTGGTTCAGCATCTTTGTGTAACTACTGGAGAGGGTCCATTGTAGGGCAACAAAAGGTGACTGAGGTGTTGCAGCATCCCCCTGGTGAGGAAAGGCTGAGAGAGCTGGGACTCTTAGCCTGGAGAAGAGAAGGCTGAGGGGAGATCTTATTAATGCTGACAAGGATCTAAAGGGTGGGTTGAAGAATGATGGAGCCGGACTCTTTTCAGTGGTCCCCAGTGACAGGACGAGGGGCAACGGGCACAAGCTGGAACACGGGAAGCTTGGTTATACAGTAGGCTGTTATTTCAGCATTGTAGTTCCCATCTCTTACATCTTGCGACATAATGTAATACGCTGTCCTTTTTCCCGTTATGATGCTGGAAACAGTAACCTTACATCTCTTTCTTTTGGCACGGGGTCCAGTCTAAGCATCTCATTTTCCTTGTACCATACAGAGAAAATACCCAGTGCCCGAAACTGGGGTCCGCAACAGCCTACTTACCAAATTGCTTTAACTGGCAAATAGAAAAGGCCGAAGAAAATGATGGGTTTAAGGCTCTGCTTTGTTAAGGACTCAGATGCCTGACTTCATTAAACAACCAAGGCAGGTTAGTCTTTTTTTCTCATACAGAATACAGCGAGGAGAAGGTCCGCTTTATACCCAGTATTGATAGGCAGGAATTAAAGTGCCTTAGGATTTTCTCCAGTGGAAACCTAAATGCCCAGGGAGTTCAGGGACCCTTCAGAGCCAACTGGCAACTAAGTAATTCTTTTTTTACTGACAACTTGTAAATTTTTGTAAAATTTTTGCTGAATGGTTCTTTTGAGTTTGGCAGTTCGTTTCTGAAGATGTAAGAGGACAGAGAACGTGTGGTTCTTTAAGCCTATGTACATGACCAAACCAATAAAACTTATTTGTGCCCACAACAATGTTAGGAACAACAGTTATGGGTTCTTGGGATTTTTAATTGTCTTGCTTGGAAATGTGAACTGTCAAGATTGAGAAAAATGTTTTCTAAACCAAGTGGTCATGGCACATGCTTCTGTCATCTCATTTCCTCCCTTGATTATATTTGAAACGTATTGAATCCAGGAATGGTTTGAAGAAAAGCACTGTAGGTCGAGATGTGATTAAACCAGAGATGGTATAAAGTGGGGAGTGTCTGAGACTTTAGTTTGCCTTGTTTTGCTGAAATGAATTTGAAATGTACAGACACCCTCGTAGGTTCCTGTGACAACCTACTTGACATAAGCAGCAGTCGTACAGAACTATCAATTGGACCTCCTCGTGGCTGGGTTTAAATGAAGGCCTAGATTTGGATGGGTTTTTATGAATTTGTGTCATTGCATTATAACTCTACGGAAGCGAATGGACTGCGTATGGCGATTCAGATGCATACAAGCCTGAACCTTAAGTATTTAAAATGGCGTTGGGTAATAATTTTAATGGTTTGGAGGTTGGAAAATATTATTTCTGCCTCTGTGTGTCGTGTTTTGTTTGAAAATTTTGTCATGCTTTGGAATGGTAGCTTACCAGGGCATTATTCTCCACACTATTTGTGTGTCTGGTCTTACTGACTAATGAATAGTAAATTGCAAGCTGTGTGGCCAGAATACTTGCCAACGATTTGCAGATTGCGATACACATACTTGAAGAAATGTGTGGAAAAGTTTAAATTCAAGGATTTTGACTTTAAATAATTAAGTAATTAAGTCATTGTTTTAGATGTAGTGAAGCTGCTGGTTGGTACAGTGCAAATGGCGCATTGTCAGCACCAGGTAAAAGCAGTTATTGGAACATTTTATTTGTCACTGAATACATGAAAATAATGCCCTAAATAAATTAAACAGGGAACATAAATAGAGTTTAAAACCTATGCTTAATGCAAATATGAAGAAAACGTGTAATTCTGTATAACTTGGGAATATAATATTAGTCAAGTGGGGTGTTTTTTAGGTAAATGATGTGGGGCTGCTGTCAGACCTTGCATTGCGAGGCCAATGCAGTGACAATCATCTCTTCTAATTTTTGTATCTTGATAATATTTTGATTACTTGATAAGGTCAAATCACCACTGACCGGGGCAATAACATAAGTGACAAATTTTGCTCTTTCTTACCTGTACGTTATTCCCAGATATATCTTGATTCATTGAATGTTTTTTGTTCTTAATTCTCTAATCACTAAAGGAACAGTATAGGCAACATAATCATTATTTGTGTTGCAGCTTTCCTTTTCAGTGGTGTTTGTTTCCTGAAGAATTACACTGTGTGGCTTTCTTTGTTAGTGGCCTCTTGTGACAGGAGATATGGTAAATGCACTGTTTTCTCCCATCACTTTATCACTGTGTTACCTCACTGAGTTTATTAAAAAGAATTTCTTGTTTCATCTCTTAAAAATAAACTTTATAAAAGACAGTTTAAATGTCTTTATACTGCATCTCTTAAGCCTCTAAACAGCCAAGGCATTAGTTAGGGCGTTTTGACTTTCCTTCTGTTCCGTTTATTGCTTTGGGCAAATAATTTGAGTGAAAATAGGAATGTTTTTGCCAAGTGCAATACGCTGAAAGAGCATTATCTCTTAATTTTAAATATATTCTGAATACAGGTAGAATGTGACCCTTGTTTAACATAATATTCCAGTTTAGTTATTGTATAACAGGGTAAGAAATCCCAGGGGAATTTTGTTAGCAAGGTAAAATAGAATCACATACACTCCTGATTATTGCAAAGGTTTCCTTAATTACATTGTTTAAACTTTTCAATACACTGTAATGTTTATTAGTGGGTTTTCATTTTCAACTGTCAGATAATTCCTTTTGCTAACTCTGGATAAATAGTACTCTCAATACTTTTGGTTGTAGTTATAGATGATTTATATATGACCAGACAGCTGATGTAATAAAGAAGTATTGTGTTTTCCACTGTGTTGAACTTAGAGATTCAAATGTGTTAATGCAATTGATTTGATTGTAATATTTTATAAAAGTTTCTTCAACTAAAATACTGTTAGTGTTTCTTGTTGTCAAAGGTTATGAAAGGAAATTAAATGTACTTTGAGCTGTAATGACAGCAGATGGTCAGGGTCTAAACCAGAGGAAATACAAATAGTCTCGTGGTCCTTTTTATAATTAGAGGCACCGAAATGTATGTTCTTTTAAATGGACACGTAGGAGGAAATGAATGAAACTTTTCCAAGATTTGGAGTATCAGTTTGATTTGCAATTTCCAGTGATTGTTCCCCTTTTAAACTATGTCTTCCTTTTATTTCTTTTGTTTATCAATTCGAAATCTGAATTGTGTTTGAGTCAGAATTATTCTAAGAGAGAAGTGGGTAAGGATCTTGAATAGACCCATTAAAATTGTCACGAGCTTTTAAAAACAATTACCTAAATAAATCTCTTTTGTTGTTGTTGTTTGCTGGGTGGGTTTTTTTGTTGGGGGGAGGGAAGTACTGACCCTTGAGTTGGTTAGGATCTCTATCCTTTGGTATGGAAAAGTCATCTGGTATTAAAACGGGAAGATAATGAATGAAATGTTTAAATTTATGAGTGCAATCGAAGGAATTTCAGGTCTAACATGAGTCTTTGAGAGTTGAACTTCATTGGTTACTTTTTTGGTTTTTTTTAATTGAAGCAAAGGAAATAAAGTGGTGTAGCTAGCTCTTGAGACGTTGTAGTCAGGCTAAGTGGTATGGACAAAGAACTTAATATAATTTGAGAAGAAAATCTTACCAGTTCTGAACTACTTAAATTTTAAAAGCTTAGGAAACTTAAAGACAGAGAGCAATGGAAATGGCAAAGGCCAATACAGTCAGTCACCCTTAATGCCTACTTGAACACATTAACTTTTCTAAAAACTCAGCTAAATTGCGTTGTCTGGAGAGGCAAATGTTCAAAAATACCAAGAGACTGTGGACAATCCACTGTTTAATCTGGATCTTCTCCACTATTAAAAAGTGGTGATGTGGGGTGTTTGGATTTTTTCCACCCTGTGTCTAATTTGTACATGCTTAGCTCTGTTTTCTTTCTGTTTTAGACCAGCCTTCAAAAGCTTGCAGAATATTTGTCATTTTCTTTCCATGGTGATACTTATACTTGATGATGAAGTTAGTTCTTGGAGTCTTTTCATAAACAAAACATTGAGTTCTGCAAGTCTCCTGTAATGGTGAGGTTCTTTCTGTAAGTCTTTGTTATTCCTTTTAAACAGGAACACCAGAACTTGTGTTGCACTTGCTTTGATTAATTGGTGTAAACTGCAATAATTGATTATTCCGTTATTTCTCCTTGTCTTTTCTACTCTTACATGCACCCAGTTACCGCTTTCATCCATTTTTCCACGACATTGCAATGGAAGCTGAAATTGGAGTGCTTTCCTCAGTTCTTCTCCCAAGATCTTGTCCCCTAATCTGTACCTGTGGCTTGAATCCCTTTTCGGTATCTGCATTTTTGCATTTTCTTGCATTAGAATGTGGTAGAATACAATATATGAGAAGATAGTAGTGGTAGTTTGTTAAAAATCCATACCACTTTTTCTGCTTGGGCAAATCTCATCGTCATTAACAACTTTGCCAATGTTAAGAATGACGGAGAGCGAGCCTGCAGAGCGATGTTTTTGTTTAAATAAGTCTCTGCATAAGACTTCTCCCAAAGCAGAGATGCTTGAAGAAAAACGATGAAATTTTCTGGTTTTATAACAAGTGTCTGGAGCCTCTTGGATATATGTGATTTTAAGTACTGAAGGCATTATGATTTCTTTTACGTCATAAGCTACGTATAATAAATGTTCTTGATTGACCCTGGATATGGCATTGAGTTTGGCTTAGTAGAACTTCTAAAATGGTATCAAGTGCATGCTTTGAAGATATAAAAAGGGAGAGAGAATGCGCTTTTCCTGCAGTGTTATTGATCCTTTTTGTTTAGTGAACGTGAACAATGTTGTTCCATGGAATTTTAATAAAAGTGCCCATCATTCCAAGCCTGAAAATGCAGGCAAACATAAAATAATCAGAAATCACTGATGATAATTTATAGTAATTTTTCTGGCCAATGGAAGAGGAAGGGGGATCCTTCTTGTCTGATCTGCCCCCCTTGACCTTACTAACTGTTGTAAATGAGGGCTGTTAGAAGAAGCTGCCTCTCTTCAGANACATGGTCCTCAAGAATATGGTTTAGTGATATTTTTTTTTATTTCCTATTTCTTATTTATTTTTTTGTCAGAGTTAGGTTGATGGTTGGACTAGCTGAACTTTAAGGTCCCTTCCAACCTAGACGATTCTGTGAGATAACTAACATTTTAGTAAATTGCAAGGGGCAGTTTGTCATGTGAGAATTGGAGTTACCTGGCTTTTATCTAGAGTATGTTTTTCCCCCATGCTTAAAACTTAAGAAACTGCTATTTCCCTGCTTCCCTCGCTTCCAAACGTTTACGGAGAACGAGTGACCGCTGCGGACGAACGTTCCGCGGCCGGAACGGGATCGTGCGGGAGCCAGCGGGGCGGTGAGACGTAACGGAGGGGTGATCTGCACCCCCCTCCCCCTCCCCGTCTCTGAGGTGGCGGAGCAGATCAAATCGCAGAGGATCAGGCGGAGACGCGTTGCCTGGCTGTGAGTGACAGAAGTTAATAATTAGTGACAATGATTGACAGCTACGCTCCATCTGCCGCCCCGACGCCCGGGAGCGGTTTCTCCGCCGCCGTCTGCGGGCGGAGGGAGCTCCCGCGGGAGGCAGCGGGCGCTGACTGACAGCTGCCTGCCGGAGCCCCGTCACTGTCAGCGAGGCTCCTCCGGTCTCCCCCGCTCCCTGCCAGTTTCTCTGGCTGTATACATTTATTCTCTTTCATTTATCGTGTCAGGTGGGATTTTAAATATATCACTCGCCAGCCGTTTTGCTAACTGCAGTGTTTTTTTTTTTTTCTTCCAGTGGTAGCGTAGAGACCCAGCGACAGTGGGACGACTTCACCTGTCTTTGGCTGAACGGAATACTCTACACCAGCTGATGTAACTGTAGCTAATTAATCTGTTTCTGTTTGTTGGGAAAGAAGAAATCCTCCATTACTTTCTCCTTGTGTTGATGTTTCGAATGCTCACGTAATAAAATGTTACATTTTTAATATTTCCAAATGTGGAAAAAAGTATTTGGAAAGACTTTGTAATTCAAATTCAGTCATATGGTGGTATCCCTTCGGATTTGCAATACTATAGTAGGAATAAGAGTGGTTTTTGACAGAGATCATTATCTGTGTTCCTAGATTTTAATAACGGGCACAGCAAACATAATTATGATTTGTAACGTAAAATCATACTGAAAGAATAAAGTCACACCAAATTTGTTCTGAATTCTGTAAGGTAGAAGCATGTAAGGAAATGTATTTTAGCGTGCTTAACATACGTATTCTATCACTTTACCTAATTAGAGATTCTTTGTTCTATGAAAATAAGTGCAAACAGCATTGAACTTTTGTGGGTCTCAGTTCTTAACATATTAGCAGCATTCAATATTTGGGAAGATTTAAGAGTATAATACTTCTTTTTATTTTGTTTTGTTTTCTTTTAAGTTGTATTAGTATATTCAGAATATGTTTAACCAAACCCTATATAAAATTGCAATTGTGGAACAAAAGATACCATTTACTGTTTCCATTTAGCAGGAAGCAGGTCTTCCCTACCACACAAATGAAAAGAAGTTCTGTGGTCCATTCATAATTGCCTACTTTCTTCCTTATAGCGTATGAGACCACAGCAAAGAACAGAGATTCCAGATTCCAGACTCCAGCAGATTCCCACAGATGCTCCAACAGTTCTTTATGGTGTGTGTTTCTTTTATTTCGAGGATGTTATTTTTAAACTGGTTTGTGAAGCTCTAAGGTGAAGTCTTGTTTTGCTAATCAAGTATTATATACTAAGTCAAGGAGATCTACGTTGAATTTTATTCCTGTCTCTTTTCTTGTTTTGAGTCCCTCGCCATAATTTTCCGTAGCTATACATTTTGGATTGCCTGGCTGGATAAAAAGCTATCAAATGTAGAACGAACAAAATACTAGAAGAGGCTTCCTCTGTGCTTCTTTTCTTAATAACCCTTATTAAGGTCTGAAGTGATAGATAAAATGCATAAATTTAGAGTTAGCTTTTTTTTTTTTTTAAATTTAATGCATTTGTCTGCTGTTTTTAAGCGATTGGCTAATCCTCAGGCACAGGTTGTGTGTTGCGATAGCTGGAGATGTCTACATGGGTTCAGCTATAATAGAAAGCTTGTCTGCAGAGAGGCCTGGTTATCTTCCTCTTTCTGTGAATGTTCCCTTGCTATACATGGTGCTAAAAACTCTGCTGCTGCTCCTGCCAGGCCAGAAAGGAGGTACCCAGGAAGCTAAAAATACTGACTAGTTCAGTGAAGCAGTTCTATATAGAAGAGCCCTGACACAGCAGAGTTTGAGGTAAAACCTTCCAAGATCGCTATCCTCCCCGTCGGTGGGTATTAGAGTGTTCTAGATACAAGCATCTTCAAATTGTATTTTAGAATAGTTTCTAAGAAAATACATGTGGAGATATGAATGTGTTTGAATATGGTTACAGTATTGTCAAATGCCAGTTATTACAAGGAAAGGCATTTTGTTTATACCCGATTTTAATGGTTGCCATTTCCCACTGAAAAGTATTTTCTGTCACTGGTTTCTCTGGTTCCGATTCCTCTTCGTGAAACGAACTGTAGTCTCGACTCGCCTTTTTTACCGTGTGGTTATTTAAAGCTAAAGCTTAGGAAACGCATGTTTGACATGCACACCATCACTTGAAAAGTAAGATGAGGTTTTTGAGGCTTCAAATGTTAGTCAAGTTGCACCTTAGCTTGACGTGGTTTGGAAGTTTATTTTTCAAATAAGCAAATTAAAATTACTTTTGAAGTGTTCTGTGGGTGTAAATTAAAGAGTTTGATAGACTTGAACCTTCTGATATTTCTGCGTAATTTTGGAAGCAATCTGTTATATAATGACACTTATTTGGTCTATGTTTATAGCACCGCAAAGCTAACAAAGCTGCTCGTGTAGTTAAAATGTAAGTGAATTAAAGGCCAAACTAACTAACTTGCCCAACTTCTGTAAATTTTTTTTCTAAAATATTCTGGTTTACCTCTTATCTAATTTTGGATTTATTTTCAGAAAGAAATCCAAAGTTCTCTTACTAAATTTAATGATTGTGTGAGATTTATCACCATCTTTGACAATCATATCGTGTAGGTTTTTCACTTTCTAACCTGTTGCAATAGGGAAGCAATACTTGCAAATGGAAAGTTAGCTATCATTTGGGGTAGAATTGTCCAAGATGTTCATCTTAGTGCTTGCTGGGAATATATGGAATTACAGGACACACAAATACTCTGATACTGTCTCTATAGCCCAAAGGGTTTTGCTGCTTTGCTGTTATTTCTGCTTCAGCCTAAATCTGAACCTGTTGAGTATGTCTGATAGAGTCAAACGCTTTTGGTTTTAGTGGAATGGAGCAATATGAAGTCTTCAGAATGTTAAGCAGGTGCATCTTCAACAGATAAATGGTTTACAAGTTTGGTTTGTTTATAACTGACTTCATCATTTCTTCTTTTCTCAGTCTAGATGTTTGGCTTAAATTTTCATTTTAAGATAAAATTATCTGTTTCATTTTATTGCCTAGGACTAAATGTTGTCATTGTTGGACTTTCTTTTCTTAGAAGGCATTTGCATATGAAGTACATATGGGTGTGATGATACTGCATTATAAGGGAAGATTCCAGGTGACATTTAGCGACAAGAAACAAAGCATAAAATACCACAAAATAATCAAATAAGGTGTCTGTATAAACTAGAATGTTCGGTTTCAGACTTCCCAAATAACAACAGTCTCTTGGTGTCAAGCATTTGTTCTATGTCAGCCTCAAGTAAGGAAAAATAGAGGGCCATCCTAAATTCTTACCTTTTTGCTAGTAGCACCAGAACACAGGAATGGGCTGAATTTCTAACTCTGAAGTGTAACAAGTGCCTATATGAGGATATAAACTTTCCTCACTTTGAAACTGCAGCTTGGTCTTCAGACTTGGAGGCCTGTAAACCTTAGAAAAATTTGGTTATGAGAAAACCTTTTATGGAAAAAAGGTGTCGTTGCCTTCCTGTCTTGTTGCAGGAGCTTTTAATATTCTCTGGCTTTCTGCAAGAGAGAGAGAAGAGGTTCTGTGGTTAATCGTAGAGATATAGTTAGGTGGCAGACTGAGCTGAAGAATGGCAAAAACTTTTTAAGCCACAGCTGTACATGGCTATGACTTTAGTTAGCATATGTTAAGTAAAAAGTTGAAATCCTGTCACTCTAAGACATTTAAAACAAATCTTAATGAAGAAGTTGGGAATTTGACAGTTGTGAGTCAATACAATTTTCAATAGACGAAACAAAGAGATTTATAGTGTCTTCTAAATCTAACCCAAGGTATCTTGTACAGTCAATAAGTTGTTATTTGCAATTACTAGATTAGATTTTATTAATTAGAGGAATTGTAAGTCTATAGAATCTTTGTGTATTTTGCCTATTGGCTCTATCTTGCCTTAAGGAAAGAGATTACACTGCAGTCAGCACTATTCTATATATTCCTTTCAAAATCCCAGGAGATTTTTTTTGCTCTGTGGAGCGACAGTGTTTCCTGAACTCCTAGAGAACACAGCGACTGCTCTACCAAATTTTAAGAAACCTGATTTGGCAGTGTGTGTCGATGTTCTTTTTTTTTTTTNGTGTGTTTCGCTTTTTTTTTTTGTTTTTTTTTTTTTGTTTGGTTTTTAATTTGAATCCTGTAGGAAAGGGCTTATACCCAAGAGTAACTAAGGTTAAAAAAGGTTTTAGCAAGTCAATATGCAAGTAAATAGTTCCTACTTATGCGTTTCCGTACTGTAACCTCAGCACATAAACTGGTGATAACCAACCAGTTCTTGCATGCCCTAAGGTCTTCCTTCCTCTACCTGCACCAACCTCTTATGTTGTTTAACTACTAGTGGTGCTGGGGCAGCACAGTATTGGGAGCAATTCCAAGCAAACCACCTGTAGATTTTCTGCTGGAAGCTGGACAATTGTTGAGTTTACAGTGTTGCATCTACTTCAATGGGGACAACAAATTGAATATTTTTCCTCTCTCGAGTTGCTGGGTTTTGGGGGTTGGGGTTTGTTTGTGTTTGTTTTGTTTGGGTGTTGGTGATTTTGCTGTGTTTTTAAAAATGATATTGCATAGAACTTGGGATCTTAATTCTTCTGCCAGATTTACTTGCAGCTGAATAACCAGGTGAAAGCAATCATTGGGCTTTATTGAAAAGAAAGATGTCCTGTCCCTCCCTCCACCCCGCTGATACAGCTCTGTTCACTTTTGAATTTAAACCGATTTACACTTGAATATCTACACTGGATTCCTCTGAGTTGCTCTTGCTTTGCACTTAGTAAATAGCAGAATCAAATCCTGTTTCTCTATATTTTGTGTTCTGAGATATCTATAAGACATAAACACTTATTAATGTCTTTTTTTTCCCAATTTTGGAGAATTGCTGACTAAAAAAAAACTTCTAGCATGGTTTTATTCATTTCTTAATGAATGGTTTTAACTAAAGAACTTACTCAAATTTCCTTAAAGCTACTGAGCATAGTTGAGATCTTCCTGGAAGGTTCAAGAATGCTGTGCTGCTTTCTCCTGGTTGCCTTTTTCAAAATAAGTCTTTTACCAAATGCTGTTAGAACTGTGGTGAGAAACTTCTGGGTGGTGGATTGTGTTGTGGCTTTTTTTTTTGTTTTGCTTTGTCTTGAGAATGTCTCGTCAGTCATCAGCTCCAGTTATTTTAAGTAATGGTAGGTGCAAGTGCACAGTCACTGTCATCCTTCCAGTTCTGAGAAATAGTCCTTGATGGTCTCCCTGCTTGCCTTCCAAGTCATTATTTAGATAAATTAACTAGGAAATTCTGTGTTACTCTAAAGAAATCAAGTTCAAGATGCAAAGTTATTTCAGGTATTCCAAAGTCTATATGAAAAAGCTCTTATGCAATATAATGGTGCGGTATTGGAAGACTAAAGAAAATTTGTTGTCTCCATTTTAAGGGGGAATCACATTGCTCTTTCATTAATCAAAACCGATATTGATTTTCCAGATTGTTACATTTCTGACTGTCGGTCGTCAGGTTGTGTGTCTTTTTCCCATTTCAACTCTTTCCTTGATTCACAATTTGTATTAAAGATCCGGAAAGAACAAGGCCAACTGAGAGCTGCTTCGATCAAGCTAAGAGGCAGAGACTACAACTTGGAGTTTGAAGCTTTGGGCTTTTTGGACACATTCTTTCAGTCTGAGGCTTCATTTGCGAAGTTCAATGTCCGTGCCTGTTAGCAGTGAAAGTCAAGTCTTGTTGAGTGTCTGTTTGCTAGCGCAGCAGGAGGTACATCATCTGTCTTTGAGTAGGGCTGCTGTCGTTTCAGCTGACATGTACAAGAAACAGCATGCCTTGCAGAAATAAGTGTGTGATAACTATACAGTGAACAAAATATTCTTAAGGCATTAGGAAACCGAACATATCTCGCTGTGTTATACTTCATTTTCACAATTCAAAATGACACATTTTTATAAGTTTAACCGTCATAACAGAATACATGTGTCTGGCCCTGTGAACGTGACCCCTTCAAAACCCTTAAGTTTTATGGACTGCTTTACAACACAGACCTCTATAGAGATGGTTTTTAAGGAGAGGGGAATAAAACCCTCATCTGCTAAACTGTGATCTGAAAGAAGCTCCCCCTTCCCCATCCCCCTGCTATGGTTAACTCACAGAACTTAAAATACCTAGTAGAATGAATAATTATCAGCTGAGAGCATCTTTTTTTCCATCTTTATAATTTTCTTTTCTTTTTTTTGTTTACACCATCGCCATCCATTCTAGCATGTGCTACCTCAGCGTTATTATTTCTGAGTTGGTGTCCTTATCAGCAAGATGTGTCTAGCTGTAATCTTTGTCTCATCATTAGCAGCCTGCTGTGAATCCCTTCTTCAACTGCTGGCCGTTGATTCAGTAATCTACATTTCTTCAGTGATACTTTTCTGCTCAGTGTTAGTTTTTTCTGCTTCCCATTGTAGAATAATTAACCCTTTTGACCAATATACTGAGATCACCTCAAGTGCTACATATAAGCCCCTCAGGGATGAGAGGAAACAGATGCTACCAGCACTGTATCGTTTAATTATGATTACAGATGATTTTGCACTCAGGAGACTTGTCTATCTTGGCAGTACGTTTCCCACCCATTCAGCCAACAGAATGTGAAATGCATTTCTGGGTTGCTTTTGCAATAGAGTTAGCTGTTACCTCCCAACAGGAAGAAACCCCACACCGATGTAAACTGGAATGATGCAGGTCAGATGTTTTTTCTACCGTCAGAGCAGTCTTAAATTGCCTGACTCTGTCTAGAGTTGATTTCAAACATGTATGTTTTTATTTAATTTTTTTTTTTAAGTCCCACGTTGTATGAGGACAGTTGTAGAAATATACCAGTAGCGTTCATACGTGTTTTGGGGAGCATGGAAAGTGCTTAATGATAGTTTGGTTCATCCCTTGCATGGCTTTTTCTCCTCTGTTTTTTGTCCCTTTAAAGCACATTTTAATGTTCTATGTATTGGTCTGTGCCTTTGGCTTGTTTTCTCAAATTAAGTTGAAGGAGTTATTTCATATGGAGAGTGGAAGTAACCCTGTGGTAAGGGCAAACACAGTAATGGTGACGTATGAAATGACTCAATCTAAACTGAGACACGGGTGGAAAAGTGGATGAGTTTCACCGTAGTTTGCTCTTCTAAAACATGTATGTGGTTAAGGTGTTTCTAACCTTATTTCTTCAGACGCTCAGTGCCAATTTTAAAGCCATTTAAGTATTTTAACAGAATATCATTCTTCGCTAACTTTGAGATGCCAAGCGCTATCGTATCTGTGCTTGATTCCCCAAGATGGTATTTCATCAGCAGAGTTCTCATTTTCTGAGGATACAGCCCTGCAGCCAGACCTTTCCCTCGCAGAAATGGACTTCCCTTTTTCCCTGAAGTGCCGTGGGGCGTGATCTCATGGTCATGTACGTACTTTGCTTTGGTTTTGGTGTGGGCTTGTTCCTCCAGAGCAGTGAGAGTTAATAATTTTCTCTTAAAAGTTTTCACGTAGTTTTGTTGATACAACTTGAGTAAAGAGATACTTATGTGTAGTTACTGTGTGTGTAACAAAAACGTATTTATAAAACATTCTTGGGAGTAGGAATCTTGTGAGAGCAGCAATGTGTAAAGCCCTGATTCTCTATTAGAAATCTAGCCGTGCTGGATTTAGAAATTATTTAAAATATATATATTTAGAAATCCATCTATCCTGGCATGGTTTGGGGCAGGTTCAGAGGATCAGAAAGCTGGCCTCGGAAGCTTCGGGAAGGCACTTCATCACTTGTCTCCGCTCTTCTGCCAAAGCACTGGTCACTTGACTCTTAGTGCACTGTGGTCTGCTGTCTCAGGAGGGAGGGAAGATGAGAACTTTAGGTGGCTAAAGCGACGTTAGCCTAATTGAAGACATGAATGCTTGGATATTTGCAATTCTAAAGCCTATTTCTCAAATGCAATTTTTTTTTTTTTGTGATTAAAAATATATCCGTCACATGACTGAGGAAGTTACATTCATAGAGGACCTGGCTCTGCAAAAATTTGTCATATGAGGATGTTTACATGCAGTTTTGCAGTTCTTTGGATTGCCTGTATGGATTTTGTGTACACTAATCATTCCCAAATATTTAACAAATTCATAATAAATTTTGAATATTTAGGAGAGTTAGAGCTAGTATTACTGGATAGTCCGGTTTTCAAAAGTAAAATTTTCAAGCCTAAGGCATCAGGCCAAAGACACAGCTGTATGCAAATGAGTAAGTGCCTTTTTTTCTATGTATTGTCTTAAGTTGCTAACAGTTTTGTTCTGCCTCAGTGGGAACAAAAAAAACCGTTATAAATACACAAAAAAAAACCAACCTAAAAAGAACAAACAAACAAAACCTTGCTATTTTGCATCTGCTGATCATTTTTACCAGTCAGTTGCATCTTTCTTTGCTACAATGAGATTACAAATAGATTTTTAAAAAAACAACAACAAAAAAGCCTCCTTGATGGCTTAATTCTTAACTCACTGAGGCATGTGGAAGTTTTGTCTTTGGTCTTGTTCTGCTGATACTGAAGTTAACAACGGGTGCTGTGGAAAACAACCTTGTTATTCCCCTGTGTTACCTTCTCCAAAAATGATGTGATTTCTTGAGAATATTTTTTGCAGTTGGCAATTGATTAAGTCTGCGGTTTGGATTCTGTCCCCGTGGTTTGTTGTAGATTGAAAATTATAGTTTTGAGAAAAGATTAAAGAAAAGATAACCATTTTTTTTACACGTCCAATAAGAAAGCATTAAGAGAATATGAATGATTACTATATGACCACTACATGGTCTGAAAAGAATGTAGATGTATTCCAAATGCATTGGTGCAAATATTTGGTAGTTTATTGCTTTTAGTTATGTGAATTTACATAACATTTTATGAAGACAGTTAAAATTTCTGAAGATAACTTAGAGGCACGCTGCTTTTACGAAAATATTTTCATTTTTATCGCCACTACATTAGATCTTCACACTTTGAAGAGAAAGTCATAGCTATTGGGGTTTTGGTTGTATAATTTTAAATAATATATTTAGAAATAAAGCAGGTAGTTCACAAAGTGTCATGAAGTTTTGCTTAAGAGATGTTAAAAGGTAATTCAGAACTTCAGAAGTATCCTAGCAGTTAGTGCTTTTACTTCTCTTGTTTACAGCTGGAGGATGGAAGGTGATTAAATAGTTTCAGGGAAAGATGCTGCAGTCTACAAATATTCTTACTTTATTTTAAAATAATTTTTAAGGATTTTTGGTGACTCTTCACAATAAAAATGGCTCTAATCCAAGGTATATTTTCTCCAAATGCTTAGTTTGCAAAAAGTATGTGTCTGCATAATAGAATCAGTTGTGAAATCTGTAGCCTCTCAACTCTATCTCAGGAAGGGAAATAAACAAAGATGGCTTTCAGACTGATGTTTTTTTATTTGACCAGGATGAGAATAAAAGCAAGGCTATTTGTTTATCTAGACAGATTAATTGAGAATGCCTATTAAAATCCCCTACATTTTCAGGTAAGGCATCTTAGATTTTTCTTTGGGATTAAAGGGCTGGGCCTGCAACAAAGCTACTCCAATTCAAAATAAAGCTTTGCATGAATCACATCAAAGACACTTCTATTGTTAGCTTCTCCCATGCAGGGGAAGGTTGTCTCATTATAAGAAGGAAAAGCACACTCTTTACATAAGATGAACCTGATTTATAGCATGCAGTGGCTGCCATATTTATACCACCTTGAACTTTTCTGCCACAGGAGAGCACTTAAACTATCTTGTGATGGCTCCTTTGAAGGTGCCTTCCCTTGAAAAAGGATGCTTGTGATTGCCCTTGTTTGGTACCCATTTGGTTTGCTTGTCTAATTAGGTGGTTACACATAGAGCAGTATCTAGTAAGCTGAGACGTAAAAAACCATAACTCTGACTGCAAAATTAGCTTCTCACTTACACTGATTAAGCTGTATGTACAGTGTTAGAAGCATTGTCATGCTGCACTATTAAATCCTTTTTCTTGTGGGACTTTCATACTTTTGATCATTATGCTGATGTTTGCCTAACTGCTAGGGATAGTTTACAGAAAATGTATGAAAATAATTATGGTGTAATTACTACAGAACCCTGTTGTTGTGAGATTTTCCTGAAAAGGCAGAATGTTTATACATAAAATATTCATGGTCTGGGAAATACAAATCTAAATTACATCTGATGTTGGGTTTCTTCATTTTTGCTGTGTTTCTGGTTGATTGGTTGGTTGGTTTTGTCCCTTAAACTCTCCTGGGTACAGCTGTCAAAGGGAAGCGCATGGCTCTATTGTTCTTCATTAGTATGTCAATGCAGGCAAGAAATTTGGAGCTAGACAGCCAAACTTGTTTTGCATGTTTTTTACAATAAGTTATCAGATCTGAAAGCTCAACTACTGTGGCAATATATAAATAAGTACTTAATTCTATGTAAGTACATAAAATGTCTGTGTACAGACTGCATCAAACACATGAAAAATAATTGCATTCAGATGGATTGTTTCCGAGACATGGATGATCTTCAAGGCTTTTGTTGTTGCACTTGTTGGTTGTGTGTGGTCATTTTGATACACTTTAGGAAGGATTGAAATCTGATTTATTTGGAATTCATTTCTGTTCTATGTTGATCTGTACCATCAACACTAATGTTCACAATGGAATTTTTAGTTATGTGAACTAACCAGTTGATAAAGAGTTCACGAGCCTCTTGAACACAAGACCATCACCAGTCTGATGTTTATAATAGACAAGGCTTGTGTTGTTTTGCAGATAAGATTTCTTGTGTGTTTGTTGAACCCCTGTAATATTGGGATGTTAAACTGTTATTTTAAGAACTAGTTTTATCTGTAGATTTTATGATGTTCCTGCATGCTGGAATTGCTGACCTTGCACAAGCAGTATGCCTTTTTGTCTGGTAAATGGAGTTTGTATCTGGCATTTTAATGAGAAACAAGGTGCCCATGGTGGCCACCGGAGCCTGCTGACAGCAGTCTTTTGTCGAACTCCGGCTCTCTCCCCATCCTGAACTTTAACCACATCTGTTGCTCGTGTGAAACCTATTGGTAGAGCAGCTTCCTAATTTATTTTCTTCGAATTTTTTCATGATTTACAGAATCTGCAGTTATTTTTGTAATAAAAGTGATGGGTGCAATAAGAATACAAACTAATTTTACTGTAAAATGCATACTTTGGTTATCCCGCTTAACTTTGTATCAGAATTTTAAATAGGAAGGCTGCAGTTCTATTAAATAGATGAAACTGTTTTGGGGGGTTAGGGTAGGGAGTGGAAGTTGAAGCGACTTTTTTGGCTGAACCAAATAAATGTTGGAAGAAATTTGAAGCAACTTGTAGATTTCTTGTGCTGTGAATTGCTGTGTAAAGTTCCACCAAGACTGACTCCTGTAGCTCGGCCTCTGGGGTCAGATGAAGTCATCTCTGTTACTGTAGTAGAATTCCTCAACAAAGAGTTGCCAGGTACCTTTTTCTGTTGCACAGGTAAGCACAAAGCTCAGCGAAAAGGTGTGATTGGTTTGGGAAATAAGCAGTGCAAGTGGTGCCAAAGCTTGCCTTTTTCTGATTTTGAAGCAGGTTCTAACACGTGTGGTGAAACTATAAACTTCTGCATTGTTTGTCGCGCTGTTAAACTGTACTGAGTTATGTTTCAGTTCTTATAAAATATTTTTAAAAGTTACTTTTTCTTTCTTTTTATTCAAGTTTTATTGATGTTGTTGATTATTATTTCAAGTTCAAAGTAAGCTTTCCTATTGGGCTTAGGTAATAAACCGAACAACCTGTTATTTTCTTTTGAGGAATCTTCTAATGATATTGTACTTCAGAAAATTCTGTGATTGTATGAGGAGTACAAATTTGGTATTTTCAAATAATTCAGATTTATTTTGTGTTAACAGGGTGAAAATCCTATTTTACAACTTCTTGGTGTGTTTGTAATCCTCTGCTATCTTTTTTTTACTTTTTTTTTTTATCTGGGTCTTTCTGGCTAGTGTGATATTGCTGTGCCTACTGGCATAATACTAATCAAAGCCTACTTCTCTGGTTAGTGAAGAAATTAAGTTGCAGGTCTGTGATATTTCTGACTGGACAGCTAACTGATTGTATGGTCAGCCTTTGTTTTATACTTTTTCAGGCATTTATCTCTATTTGAAGCTGCTTAAGAAAGAATTAAAATATTTTAAATGTTATGTTACTATACTTCCATGTTTCTGCCATTACTGATCATATATTTTAGGTCTGATTTATTGACTTAAACCCCATAAAAGTAGGCTTTACTAATTTAAAAAATATTTTTTTTCACTAGCCCTTTTAATAAAGAGGAGACATCTGAAGGACCTGTTTAGGGTTCCTGTTTCATTTGCAGGGTGTTGGCCCTGCTTCATTCAGTATAAACTGTAATGCAAAGGTCATGGAGATTAAATAACGTATTTAAAAACGATAATGATGCAGATAAAACACTATGGTTATGTCACATTTTTACAATCTAAAATTTTTGACTAATGTAATGAATCAAGAACTGTGTGTGTTAGAAGATAGAGGTCTTTGACCTTTCTTTGACTTGATTAACTGAGAGCGAGATGGTAATTTAAAAATTGATGGGACTGGTATTTAATATCTTCCAATGCTTTGTTTATAATTAAACTAACACTTTTAATGGCCATTTTAATCAGTCCAATCTGAAAATCTCTTTCTGTACTTTTTCAACCAGCATTTCAAATATTGATACTGGTGGTGCAGGAAAAATACATATTTTATGTTGTGACTTGTGGACCTAATTGGGAAAAAAACTGGCTGGCTGGGCCTAAAGAGTTGTGGCGAATGGAGTTCAATCCAGTTGGTGGCCCGTCACAAGTGATGTTCTCCGGGGCTCTGTATTGGGTCCTGTTCTTAATATTTTTTTCAAGGATCTAGGCAAGGGGATCATGTGCACCTTCAGCAAGTTTGCAGAGGACGCTGAGTTGGGTAGGAGTGTTGATCTGCTGGAGGGTAGGAAGACTCTGCAGAGGGATCTGGGCAGACTGGATCGATAGGCCAATGGTGTGAGGTTCAACAAGGCCAAGTGCCGGGTTCTGCCCTTGGGCCACACCAACCCCATGAACACTCCAGGCTGAGGGAAGAGTGGCTGGAAGGCTGCCTGGTGTTAACAGACCTGGGGGTGTTGGTAGACAGTCGGCTGAATATGAGCCAGCAGTGTGCCCAAGTTGGCCATGGCGGCCAACAGCATCCTGGCCTGTGTCAGGAACAGTGTGGACAGTGATTGTCCCCCTGTACTGGGCACTGGTGAGGCCCCCACCTTGAATACTGTGTCCCGTTTTGGACCCCTTGTGACAAGAAAGACACTGAGGTGCTGGAGCGTGTCCAGAGAAAGGCAGTGAAGCTGGGTCTGGAGCACAAGTCCTGTGAGGAGCAACTGAGGGAGCTGGGGGTGTTCTGTATTGGCTGCTTTCTAATTAGAACAAGCCTTTCAGAACATGAGAGATACAATTCATTGGAAATGAGCATGCATCCATAGCATAAGATGTGTATATATAGCTCTAATTTTCAAAACACTTGGATATGAATGGTTGGATTCAGTTCCCTCAACGCCAGCCCCTAATAGAGTTTTAGGTGCTGCCATCAACAGCTACGTCTCCAGAAGGGTTTGGCTCTCCTCTGTCTTGTGTTATGTTTGCAAATCATGTATGGTTACCTGGGAAGTCTGCAAAGTTCAGAGCTTAGACTGTGTAGTATCATAAGTCAGTTACTTTTGAACAGCGACTATCTTAATTTTATACTGTTGCCTGCTCAAGCTGATGTACCCTAATGATGTTTTGTGAGTAATGCTTTAATTCTCCTGAAATTGCCGGGAACGGTCTGTTGCATCCCTATATATGGGTGTACTTTCCCGTTGCATACTTGGAGTGATTGTGAAGGAAGAGTGTCTCACTTGTGAGCTGGGTGCGACTGTGCTTTTCATTTTGGATTGATCATATTGTCCTGCCTAGTGCTTTCATGGACTGAGAGCCAGGAGCAGAGGCTGAGATGCCACTGGACCAGTTGCACGCTGTGATTCACAGAATCACAGAATCTTCTAGGTTGGAAGGGACCTTAAAGATCATCTTGTCCAACCATCAACCTGATTTTGACAAAAATAAACACCCACACAACAAACAAAAAGCAACACCATCACTAAACCATATCTCCCAGCACCACATCAACCCGTCTTTTGAACACCTCCAGGGATGGTGCCTCAACCCCCTCCCTGGGCAGCCCATTCCAGTGTCTGATCACCCTTTGGGTGAAAAAATTCTTCCTAATATCCAGCCTGAACCTCCCCTGGTGCAACTTGAGGCCATTTCCTCTAGTCCTGTCGCCTGGGACTTGGGAGAAGGGACCGACCCCCACCTCTCTACACCCTCCTTTCAGGGAGTTGTAGAGAGCAATAAGGTCTCCCCTCAGCCTCCTCCAGGCTGAATAACCCCAGCTCCCTCAGCCTCTTCTCACAAGGCTTGTGCTCCAGACCCCTCACCATCTTTGTTGCTCTTCTCTGGACCCGCTCCAGCACCTCGATGTCTTTTTTACGGTAGGGAGCCCAAAACTGGACACAGTACTCGAGGTGGGGCCTTACCAGTGCCCAGTACAGGGGACGATCACCTCCTGAGTCCTGCTCCCCACACTGTTCCTGATACAGGCCAGGATGCTGTTGGCTTTCTTGGCCACCTGGCCACACTGCTGGCTCCTGTTCAGCCGACAGTCGACCAACACCCCCAGGTCCTTTTCTGCCTCCAGCCACTCTGCCCCAATAAAGGGTCTTCGTTGCCAACTAGGCAGGCTTGTTTCGCTGCAGGCCGTCATCACCTCCCTCATAAGCATGCACTGACTGAAGCATGTTTGCCCTCATGGCTCTCCTAGAGGAACCGTCTCCTCACCTCTGCTCTGTCTTCAGTCAACCCTCTTTGGCTGTGAGGAAGGTTGTTAAAAAGGATGTTTCTCCCTCTGCTGTTCCAAACCACTTAGTGACACAAGAAATGTCACTCATGATGATTAACATTTTAAAGCAGTAAATCTTGAAGGTCAGTCTGAAGCAGAGGACAGGGAATGCTCATGGCTTTCCTTCCCCGTTTGCCTCCCGTGAGGAACTGTATTGCAAGAAAGCGATGTTGGCAGGGTAATAACAACCCCTTGCCTTTTCATTGTTTGCCATCAATAAAAAGAGTAGAAATTTTTTTAGACACATTTCATGTAAATATAAAGTAAAAAACCAACTGTATCTTACAGAAAATGCACTATTTTGACTTATTCCCATATTCTGAGGAAAGAGCTGCCGCTTAAACCAATGCACCTTCCTCTAACACAGATTGCTCTTTAGAACTCATTATTTAGGCTACTGAACTGATAAATATAAAGAAAACCCAGTATGATAGGAACAGGGGATTTTTTTTTAATAGCAAAAGAGGCCCCCTCTATAGAACTCCCATGTTACAGAACTCCTCCCTTAGACACACTCCCCCCCAGGTTTCTTGCTAGTGCATTCTGATGCCACATTGAAACATAAAATAGGTAGAATCAAGCAGCCACCAGCGGCTATTTATATGCTAATATATATCCCCCAAGCTGAAGTAGGCACCTAAAGCCTATTGCTGCTACTAATGAGGGCTATGTTTTAACCTCTGTGGAAAAAAGAAAAGTATTTTCCTTAAGAAAACAACTCAGTTTCTTTAAGATGAGATGTAATTATCTATTATCAGATGTCCTTTAAAAATGGAAGGCCTATTTAAGCTGCTAAAAATATTGAAGCCCTAATTCTACCATAATAGCATTTTAATTTCAGCAAATCACAGCTCTATTGTTATAGGACATTTTGCTGTAGGAATGTGGTAAGAGGTCCATCTTAGCTTTTTAAAGAAACGTTTCCCTTTCTTTTAGACATTCAATTAAATCTTTGCAATCATCTAACCTTTTGTGGCACAAAATTGTACTTACTAAGTGAGAAAACAATGGGCATTAGCATCTAAAAGAATTTGTTTTAATAAGTAGTTAAATTGCCTTACATATTCTCATCAGAATATTTTTTGGCTGTTGGCATACTCATTTACTTTGGAAAGCTAGAGTTTAATTCATTACTGTTTTCCATTTAAAATACTTATTTAAATTTCTGGACAAAGTTGGTGTAAACTTCTGCTGCAGCTGGGTCTGTGAATTCATGCTGATGATCATTTAAAGAGTAATGTCAGTAGCAGATGAATGCAAGGGTTACTATTTTCCAATATCGTCAAGTAAATTTACTTTTCTATTTAAAATTGCTTATTTATCAACATTTTTACTGTTACAGTGCACATACGTGAGTGATACAATTTTTAGCATCCTCATTTACATTGATGATTTTGTACTGTCATGAGAGTAGGTGGCTTGTGCAAAGCTGTGCTGCCAATAGGCACCTCAGATGTCTTTAAAAAATTGAGCTCTACTTCACCTTTTCTGTTGCATGCTACTACTGCTTATCTTTAGAATTTTTGTTCTACGGAATCAGATGATCAGTCTTTGTGTACTGGCTTCATTATGATGTCCACTGTGATTATATGAGATTTTTTCCCCGGCGTTCAGTAGCAGTGGGGCTTCTGGTTCTGTGAAACAGTTTTGTTAGTCCTGGAGCTGAGCCTTAATGGCACTTTTGTTTGAATGCCAAAATCTGAGAAATGACAGCTTTGTCTTGCATCAGAGAAAACCATGATATATAAAGCTATTTCCCCACTGCTTGTCTCATCTGAATTTCGTATGGGAGTAAGATATTTAACTCCTATAATGCTTTAGCATGGAATTTTATATTTAACATGTTCTTTGCTCTGGGTCTTCACTTTCTGGCTTTTCACTTTTAATCAAAATAAATTGGAAAATGTTGTTGGATTACTAGTAATGCATAATGAAATTCTAAACTTCCTGTAACGTGGTTAAAAATATATTATTGTGGTTATACAATCGAACAAAATTCATCTGTGAGAGATTTATTCTTGATGTTGTGAGAAGTGCATTAATAAAAGCCCTTTCATTGTCAGATCTAATAGGTCATATGTAGTGCAAACAGTTCGGTATATTTCCTGGGTAATGATAATAACACTAGGAAGGGAACCAAAAAACAAACAGAAAACCCCTTAGATTTGAGACATGTTCTGCTACCTGGGGTAGAAAAACAACATTGAGAATTACCCCGATATTAAATCTGTGGCCATTGATGAAGTGTTTCCACTTTGAGATTTTTTTTATTTTTATTTTTAAAGAATTTTAGGGACATGGTGAAAAAAGCTAAACAGCACTAACTACACGATTTCTTTATTCAGTAGGAGAATTTGTTTTCTTTTGTACATCTCTTTATTCTTGCCTTCCATTCACTTTTCACTGAAGTTTCATAGTTTCATTTGCTGAATAGATTATCTCCTCCGAGTTAAACGTGTGCTTTTTAAACAGGGTACTACTATGATTATATATTCAGACTATTGATAGGCTTCAATATCTGTCACACTGATACGAAATGAAGCAAAATATCCTTATATACACTCTTAATTTGTGGGGGTTTATGGCAGTAGGAAAGATGAGGCCAAAGTCCCTAAGAGGAGTTCAGTCTGCCCCGTCAGATTTTTTCCAAATTCTTATGTTATCTGGACAGTATTGTGCATCTGGGCATAAGTTGGATAGTGAATTAAAGGTATCTTGAAATACATAGGTGAAAGAAGCCTTTTGATACATGGAAAACTGACTAGTACAACTTGTCTTCTGTAGAATTGTCTCTAGAGGGTGATGGTCTTTTTTTAATCAACAACCCCTGTTCAACTTGAAGCTAAGAAAATGAAATCTTTAAACAGAATAAAATAATTCTAGCTCTGCAGCATGTGTAGTTGGTACTGTCTTATTTTGTAAGGTATCGTAAACAGGATACAGTGTCATACATACATGGAACAGTTATAATTCAATTAAACACTAGTTATTGTGGCGCTGAAAAGAATAGCAGTGGCAGGCCCGTATAGCCGTGGCATAGAGCTATATGAAACAACCTATTTAAGGTAAAACAACTCCTACTTAAATGACTGTAATAAGCATTCGCTGAGCAGCTCTATCCCTGGGGGTGCCATTTATCACAGTGTAATAGAAAATTGTAATGAATAATATCACCTAGCTATTCTGCAGAAGCTTGCATATATTAGGAGGGATGCAAATAATGTGTCCAAGTGAAAAAGACGAGCATTGTAGAGTTTTGGGTTGGTTTTTTTTTTTCTTGCTTTACCTCTCCCCACCCCTCCCAAAACTACATGTCTGAAATGGATTCAGAATGAATCCTCCTTGCCTGGAATGCTTGTGTTTGAGAGATAAAGACTGTCTCTCTGTCCTTGTGATCTATGTCTGCTTTCTCTGTAGAGTACTGTATAATACTGATTTAGGAAATAACAGGAAAGGGAAGTAGAAACAAAACTGTTATTCTGTAGGGAGCGTGGGTTTTGGCCTGAACCTTAGCAAATGTGTAAGAATGCAAAACTACAACAAATTTGCTAGAGCTCTAAATAAGATATTATAGTCGCTATTCCTGTTAGTGCTGATGGCTAATTTTCAGTGTTCTCTACCAGTAGTCACTCTTGTCCTTGCCCGTCATGTGTTGGATACCTAAACCCACGCCTCCTCTGTGCTCCTCTATTGATATAGTTGTCCCTCGAGTCCATCTTGCTATAGTTACTTTTCTATGACACCAGACAATTGGAGGATTTAAGAGATGTGTTAGAGGGGCCAGGATGCTGCTGTTACCTTTGGTGTCCAGGGATCTCTCTTAATCTTTGGTGGACAGCTTTAAGATTCTGAGAAGTGAAGCCCTTGTCTCCAGGGCTGGGCTGTCCTTGTCTTTGCCATGAGCTGGTGTCCTTTAGTTTGCTTGCTCCAGTGTGGCTATTCAGTGTCCAGTGTGAGCTGTGTATGTATCTTAGGGACGTTAATATAATGTCATACTATGAAGGCTAATTGGTACAATAGTTAAGGAATGCCATTTTTCGCATTCCAGCAGTTGGAAGCTCCCTCCCTCACCTCCTGTAAACTGGATTCTGTCTGTTGCGTTCCAAATGAGGGTACCTGCAAGTAGGTTTTTATGAAGCTTTTGGTTTTATTTAAAAATTCACGTTCACGCTGTATGACATCTCATACTATGTTGTGTGAACTTCTTGCATGACTGCAACTTCTGCTTTGTCATGAGCATAATGGACATCTCGTCATCCAAGGTGTGCTAATAACGTTCACATAGTTATTATTCCATTAATAAGACCATTACAACCATTGAGTAGCAGAAATTTATTTGAAGGATCAAATATCACTAGCAAGTGTGCTGTTACAGCTGAATAAGCATATTTCTTTACTTAAGTTCATAAAACACATCTACCAGTAATACTTTAATGATGAATGAAAAAGAGCAGGCCATTAACAAGCCCTTTAAAAGCTACTGACTATGGTAATACCTTCTGTAAATGGAAATAGCACTTTTTAATCAAGTATTTAAGGTTATATACTCAATAGTAAGTGCTGCTTTGTCCATTAATAGTGAATCTAATTCTGTGCTGTAACGAAAAGTAAAAGTAAGATAATTTCAAATGGCTAATTAGGCTATTTTTTAGGCCAAGTTATTGAAGTTGAATCAATGTGAAGCTACCTTTTATTAAATTATTTTAAAAATTTTTTTCATTTTGATCACAAGTGGGGGCCACTGTGATTACATTGCATTAGGAGAAATTTAAAGAGCAGGAGTAAAATGGTAAGGAATTATTTTCATGTCTTGCTCAGAGGACCTGTACTTTGAGAGAAGTTTTGAACATAGGAAGAAAACATTGCTGTTGTGACATATGCTTCCATAAAAATGACACTCCCTGGTGCTGGAAAGTTACTAATTTTTAGGAGTTAATTGCTATGAAATGATCTTTATAATAAAATAGACTTGAGATTATGTATGCATAATTATACCATCAAATAATGTATTTTTAAAGAGTTAGGGTTTGAGGGGGAACCCACTAGGAAATTGTGGTCTTTTACAGCAAAGAACAAATCCCAGGCCATCAACTCTAAAACCTACGCTTTAGGGGATGATGCCTGTGCAGACTGTGTGAGGAGTTCAGTTGTTTTTTTTTAAAGTTGTCTATTTTCAAGATAATTATTTCACACAGAGATCTCTTTGAACAATGCATCTGTTTCAATATGGAAATCAAAAAGCCTTGTCTTCTAGGGGGACACTGTGTTTTGAGTTCTGTTCTTTGTGCAGGTTTAGCTCCGAAGAGAGTTTTGCTTCCCTGGTAGTAGATCATAGATAAGTTCTGTTCTTTCATCTTCATGTGTTAGTGCTATCAACTGCCAAATGGTGTCAGGGAAGTTCAGATTGGTGGCTGCAGTTTTAAGTGTTATTACTGAAGATGCGAGACACCTGTTTTAACCCTGTACTGAATTGGAGCGTATGTGTGTAAACTTTGGGAAGCTTCCTGATACCCCTGATGTTCATATTCAATCATTTCCTTAATTTGCTTTTTAAAAAGGTGGGAATGTTGTTTCCCTTTGTCTCAACTGCACCCTAAAAGAATGGGGAGGGGAAGCTTTAAAAGCTTTGGGGGGAAAAATAATGAAAAAAAACCCCAAACAAAACCTTACTGAACTTCATGTCGTGTAAGCAGAAGGAAAGTAATGAAGGCAGCCTGAATAAATATTTAGATGTAAATTAGTTAAATATGTTTTACAGCAAGGGGTTGGAACAGACACAACTCAGAGTTACAAGTGCCAAAATGATAGGTCATTATCACAGCATGGTGATAATGTCAATTTAAAGTCATATTATCTTTGTGATCAGGACCATTTGTTCCCAGAATTTCAGAAAAGAAATGACCCTGTTTAATGCTGTTTCTAATAATAAATAATTGATTATACTGAGACTCATTTGCCTATAAGGCAGTTGATTTAAAGCTGCAGTTCACAATAATTCTCACCTTTAGTGGGAATGTGAAAGTTCAGTACTGAGATGCTTAAAAGAAAGAAAACAGTAACATAACCCCTTTGATTATTTCCTGAAAGCCAGAATTTACTCAAAAATCCTTACTCCTTAGTTCCCGTTCATAAGTTATACTTGATGACACAGAGGTCAGTGTGTGACTGTGGCGGAGGTGAGTCTGCCGTCTTTGCAAAGTGTAGAAAATGGGAATCCAGCAGCTGTTTGTCTTATTTAAAATAGCTCAATAAAGTGTGAGTAAATAAGAAGCATGTGAATATTTTGACCTGAGATGCTACTAAAAGAAAAGCTTCCAGACAAATTACGTTCTGCTTTTGTAAACCTAGCATTATATTCTGCACTTACGACACCCAGTGATGTAAAAGGTTGGTTTGTTATGTTATGATAGTCCTCAAAAATAGATCATTTTTATCCATTTCTCCAAATAAAACTACCGTGCAATTACATAGTTATGCATTTCTGCAATGTCGTAGTGCTTATTCTGGCAATTCAGTTTATGCTTCAGCTGCTTTCATGATGTGCATTCAAATGAGTAATAAAAAAAATTACCTGTGAAATAGTTTTTGTATGTAACATTTTATTTTAAAGGCATAACTAACAAGAAGTGTCCATAAGAACAGGAAATATGTATTTTGGATTATGATATATATATATATATAGAATATTTATATGTGGATATGCATGAGAATGCTTGGGATTTAATGATTTTTTTAAAAAATATTTATTTGTTTTTTATATTTTGGAATTAAAAAAAATATGTTCATAACTATATAGACATGAAGCTCTTTCAATTTGATGTCTTAATCATGAAACAAATGAAGTTTGAATAAAATGGGTTTGGTGAGATGCAACAGTGGCAATAGTTAAATTTACCAGTTTTGGACAAAACATATGTGTTGCTCTCTGAAAGTATCTGAATTTCTGTTCTTAGTAAGCAGTTTTCAAAAGGCATAAATATGTTTAAGCAAAAAATGTAGTAGTATATAACTCCAGAGGTAAGAAAATTTCAGCCTTTTTTCTTACGTGCCTCTCTCGAAGTAGGTATAGTGCTACTACTTTTTAATGGAAGGGTATTTTCCCTCTTTTACAGAAGGTGATAGATGATATTTTTCTCAAAAGTCTCCTCTTTGGGTAAAGATTAGTGTGAAATGCGGCCAAACAAGAGTGAAGACACGAGAGACTGCAGCAGAAACTGCTGTAATCCTTAAACTGTCACAGTAGTTGGTCATTATCTGATGACCGTAAATAGGTGAATGGAAGATGGAACTTGTTCTGCCAATACGGGCTGACATCCCGTCTTTGGGTTAGTGGAACTTTAAGATTTGTTATCAAAATTTGAGTCTATCAAACAGTGGTCTCATAACGTTACTTCTAAACAAATATACAGTTTTGAAAAATTATTGTCTATACTCAAGTGCCTCTCCAAACTTAAAGCTTTTCCTTTCCCTCTCCCTACCCGGATGCGCGAGCTCTTGGGTCCATATATTATTCATTACAATCAAATAAGACACAGTGGTGGCTCAGTAAACTTGCTTTTCATATAAGAATTGATTTTATTGAGTAACGCACACTGCAGACCCTAGCTTCCAGCAGCCAGGGCTGAAATGAGCAATTCTCTCATTGTAATAATGTGCCTCTGTCATCTCCTTATTATCAGCATGATAAAAGATGAAATATTCACAGATGCTGCCCTCCTAACCTGATCACAGCTTGATATTTGAGCTTTGGAAATGAGTTTTATAAGCTTTAATATACTCCTTGGCGGAGTGACCCCTGAAATTAAACATTATTACAGAGCGGATATTTAAAAAGCTGGGGCCACAAATTACATCAAAATGAAAATATTAAGGAGTATTACGACTATACCAAGTGGGAACTCACTGCTGTTGAAGCTGTGAATGCCATAAAGCTCAGCACATTGGTGTCATAAACATCAGAAAAAATAATAACAGCGCAGGCACCTTGACTTCAGTTATTTCATACGTAGGGCTAAACTAAATTACTGGAATGGGTTTTTTCCTATAGGCTGGTTTTTCAGGAATAAAAGACACATTATTCTCAACTTTGTAGCACTCTTTGCAGTTCTTTTAAAATGCGCATTGCTTCTTTTCTGTGCAAACACCAATAAAAAATACTTTAGTGTAATGAAACCAAAGATTACACTTAAAAAAAAGAATAAGCCAACATCACTAGATGAAACATTTTGATTCCATTTCCATTGCTATCACTGTTTTGATGGACAGGTTTCTACCCAAGCCTGGGACGTGAAGAGCTAAGGAAGTTTCCTAAACATGAAAGTAGAGGATTGTACAATGTATGTTTCAGCTCAAATACTATATTGTCTTGTTAAAGTTAGTAAATAGCAAATTTTAACCTCCTTTAAAGGTGATTTTACCAGAAAGAAGCACGTGCACTTTATTAGTTTACATATAGTATATTATATATATATGGTATCAGCTAAAGGAAGATCTGATAGTTCTTTCCTGTTTGGAACTCCCGTTTACCAAAGAAACTATTTGATTTTTAAAACAAGGTAAAGTGTCTGGACATGTAAACATTTACAGGAGAGGATACTTGATATTCCTTGGTGTTCCACATATTCAGATGACTTGGAAACAAATTTCCTTTTTTTTTTTAATATATTGAAATTTCTTTAAATTATTGGTTTATGATATGTAGCAATATTTTTACAGAAAAATGAAGTAGTGCATTTGAAGAGGAAAAACTCCCACATTTCGATTCCTACAGTGTTAATTTTCCTAATGAGCGTATTTATACACTAGCTATTGTTCAGGTTTAAAACTATGCAAATAGTATGTCACTGTACATTCCTTTTAATGAATTTGTCTTTTTTTACCTATGTTCTGCCCTCAACATTTCTATAGAGATATTAATGGAAGTATTGGTTCTGTTATACCATCGCAACCTATTTTGTCCATTAGTTTATGCAAAAACGTTTCAGAGAGATTTTTTAGAACGCCATCTACAAGCATACCGTTTTCTTCTGTGGTCCCTTGGGTTCTGGCGCTCTCTGCATTGTTAATGCTGCATAAAAATAAGCTTTAGTGGCAAACACCGGTCCAAGAAGGTACCTCAGTCGCTGAGCTGCTCTGTTACTTGCTGCCATGTGCAGTTTAATTGGAACGTACCCCATGTCCTTCGGATACTTCAGCGAAGTAGGTTGGATTGCTAAACTTTTGAAAATGAATCAGTGCCTATTTTTACAGATTGCTGCTTCCCTAAGGATGCAATACCTTGGTGTTTGCTACAGGTATTCAATACTTCCCTGGTTCTGAACACTGTACAAGGTAGAAAATCACTAGTCGTTCACTAAGACCAAAAAAGCAGTTCCATGTTAAAGCGGAGGACTGGATCCAACCATGTAAAGTCTTATGTAGAATTTTATTGTAATTATTTTATGCTGTATGAAATTGAGAGAATGAAGTGTATTTTCATGATTTCTCACATCCAGTAGACGATGGGTCACTTCCCTTTGTAAGGCAGAGCTTCACTGCTGAGAATGACCTGTGTAAGTGGACTGTAAGCCATATGAAATAAAAGACTGTTGGGAGATTTGAAGTCTTCCTCTTTTGCTTGTTCCAGAAGTAAAACACGCTGTGGGTAAGCTGCCTTATTTTCCAAGAAGACAGTTGCTCAGAGAGGATGCTGAGTTGCCATCTGTGGGGATTTTTTTCAGAAGGTGACCAGGAAAAGTCCTGAGCAACCTGATCACACCTTAGTTACCTGTGCTTGTAGCAGACGAGTATGCTAGATGATTTCCAGAAGTTGCTTCTAACCCAAAATTTTCCTGTGTTTCTAAATGAAACAGCTCAGGTCACAGGACCTGTTTCTGTTTCTAAAGGCTGAGTTCCCACCTGCTTTGGGAAAATTGGTTGTCGAGTAAAAGAAGGGGTTATTTTATTTCCCAGTGCGGCCGCTGAAGAGGGCAGCAGCCATCGGGTGTGTGATCCCCTCCTGCTTGTGGTGGTTCTGATCTGGAGCTGGTGCAAGTGGGAAGGGGAAGTGCAGCAAATGCAGCTCTTGAACCTGTAGGAGTCCCAGTTCAGCTGTGCTCGCAACATCTTGTTTAAAAAGTTCCCTTATTCTTAAATAAAAGGTGGTATTTCCTTCCTCGAATCCTTGTTTGGTATATAGGATGCTAAAAGAAAAAAAAAAAAAAAAGAGGAAGGGGATGAAAAATTTAGGTATGTTTTGTTAGGCTTGTATAGATACGCATAAACTGAAGAGAAACAGTCTTACAGAACAGATATATTCTGTATCGGTAGCTGTTGATTTTCGCTGGATTTCAGTGATCGTTAGACAATCCTCCGAAGGCAACATGAGACTGAAACATGAATCCTGTACGAGTCGTGCAATGAGATGGTGCTCAGTGCATTCAGAAGATGGGGTGTGGGGGGGAATGTTTCTTCTTTCTGTGAGGGAAATGAGAGGTGGAATTTTTTATTGCTGCTGTGTGTGGATTGTTTTTGTTTGTTTCTTTTAAGCTGAGGCCTTTCCTGACCTGAAATTCTTGTTGAATTTAGTATGCCTGCCTTAGTGCATGAGCTGCATCCTTTTATTCTCGACTCATAATTAATGGTGGCTTTAAGATCATGAAACAATTTGTATTTACATCTTAGCTTCTTAAATCTGGCTTTCTACTGAAATGTGTATAGCGGTCAGTCTGTTGATAGTTTTGAGTTATGTATCTGTGGTAGTTTGGACATCACCAAGTCAATGTGATTGTAATATTCTCTGCACTGATCTAGCCAAAGCTCTTGCTAAATTGAGCTCAGCAGGAGCAAGTCCAATGACCTCACAAATAGTGGAAATGATTGCAAATAGGAATTCATATATGTTCCTGTCTCAGTGGGTAATCGTATCCCCCACAAAGGAAGCAATCATCTCTTTCAAATTTCTGTTTGTCCTTTCACTCAGATATGTTTGAAGATAATACGGAGAGAGAGATCTTGCGGTGTCTGACAGAACTGTAACTGGAAATCTGAAATAAACGTCCTGTATCTAACAGTACTACTGAGAGATTTACGTTTCAGACGCTAACCCTGCTGCAAAGAGCTCGGTGCATGGTGTGTTACAGTTCCCTGGTTGGGTTTGGCACTTCTTGGCATTTGTACTTGTTTCCCTAAATGACCTTTAATGAAAATGGTAGTGCTGTATTCAAGAGAGGCAAAGAACTATTATTCTTGCCCTTTATATTTTGAACGTGCAGCGTGTTGTTTTGCACTAAGACATGCTGCTTCCATTATGATCCCAGTAAGAAAGGCACTCAAACTCTGTAGGATGTAATTTAAAATGTTACTTACTGGAGCTATGAAGAGTATAGCATAGATAATCTTCTGTCCCTCTAGGTAATAGGGGCAACGTAGCATCAAGCAGGACTCTGACCCACATGCAGCACACCATGCAGACCTTGTCCACAAGCAGAGATTCTCACCTTTCAGTCAGTTGAGCTATTACTTGATTTTCTTACAAGGAGACAATTCTGTTTATTGTTTCTACAGTCAAACAGAATAGACATTCTCATGAGGACTTCTGGCTGCACTGCTGAGCAAAGGCAGGGCCGTGCAGGCGTCGTCACCAGTACCAAGCGGGGGCTGTCCCTCGCTTGGTGTGGGCTGACGAGTTCATCCTGCCTCCGAGACCTGGCCTGACGGCAGGGCTGTGTCTGCAGTGGCACCTCCATGGACAGTGGTCTTCTGTCCGGATCGCTGCGCGTCACATCCCTAGGCATTATATCAATGATGTAGAGAGAGCCTTCTGTGAGCAATAGCAGATGAGTTTGGCGCTTCTCATCTAGCAGATTGAATCAACTCCACTTTGACTATGTAAACACATGGAATGAAAATTATATCTTGACTCAAAAGAGTTGAGGTACTTTTGTTACTGATCCGTTTACGTGAAGAGGGAGGGGGAATGCAGCTACCTCGGTTTGCTTTTTTGCTTTTCTTCCTTTTGCATGCAGTGTTTACCTGACGTTGTTCAAATAATAAGCACGATTTTACTTTCAATTAACAAAATATGTGAGAGAAAGAAGGACTGCACTGCCTTCTCTAACATCTAGCTCCTTCCTTTCCGCCTGTGCAACCATTTTGTTGAGCAGACTCTCATTGAACGCACATTTCATAGTGTAAGGTGGAATATGTAAACATGGAACTATAAATCTACCTTCAGCTGTATTTTGATGCTGCTGTTACGGCTTAACTGAGGAGGGTGCGATACTCTGTTCCAGGTATTTGTGAGTAGGAATGCATGTGATATTAGGTGTTCATGTGTTTTTCACGCATCTGCCTCTGGATTACGTAGGTGCCTGTGTCCTTGGATGCTTACAGTTCTGTAGATGTGCCTTTAGCACTTGGCTGGAGCATTCTGTCTTGTTAAGTAAGCATAGACCGTTCTGTTAGTATGTGTTTACAATTTGTGTGACAAGTATAATAAAGCAAAAGCTGTCTGCGTGTATTGTCAAATATAAACCTGAAAGTTTAGTGGAGGATTTTAAGCCTTTACCAAATGTGCTACCACTCTTGGTGAGTTTCTCAACTACGTCAGCAGTAGGGACGTAACAGCATTTCCCCTTCCCTGTTGCTATAAAAAGCTCCTGGAGGTGGTGCTATTTAACAAATACGTGACCGAAGGATGTTTTATTTGTCAGGTCACTTGAACTAAAGCAGTAGCAACGTTGCTGAGATTCAGAGCAAGTCATAGCAGCTTCCACTATGTACTTGCAGATCCTGGGGATGAGGTGGTTTTTGTTGTTTGTTGTTTTGTGTGTGTTTTGTTGGTTTTTTTTTTTGCTTTAACATGCATTTGGAACTGGCTAATAAAGTAGAAACTTGAACCTCTGATACTGAGAGCACCTTACAGTAGCCTTCAGGCTAGCATGTTAAGATTTCTCATCATATAGCTGCATGAAGGACTAATTGCTACTTGTGAAAAGTGATTAACTAAGACAAGATTGTGTGTGCATGGTGTTATATTCAGAGATCCAGTCATGCGTATGACTCCTTGAGTAGCTCAAATCTTTTTAAAAATCAAACTTTGAGTAATTCTGGCATTTTTGTGCTCCATGTAAGTGCAAATAGTAAAGTGGAGTCACTTCTGACCTAGGCAACCTGGAATCAAATATTCCACAACTGCTTCCGTTCTGTTTCTTCAGGTGCTGCTTTGTTTTCTTAAACATTTTTGTTGCTCTGGAAAGTCAGAAGGAAAGTGGCGTCTGCTGTAGCTATTAGACACAAGTCCTCTCTTTATCTGGCAGTAATGTTACGACCTTTTTGTTGTCATAGGTAGATTTATTCACGGCTTCTTGGCATATGCTGAATGCAGCAAGAACTTGTGTACCAGTCCCTTTCAAAGCTGGCGTTTTGGCCGCTAACAGGGGCCAGACCAGTTATCAGTTATGATTAGACTTGTGATCCGTACAAAAATGGACTAGGAGCTCCTGACTGATAAATATTGCTACATGGTCTTCTGGAGCTCTTTAACTACTAAAATACCAGCCGAGGTCTGGTGTCTGGGAATGGCTAATTTAACAAAACCAATGGAAGCATGATGTTTCAAATTCCAGTATTAGATGATGGGCAACTTGCACTAGAGGGAGCCAGTCTTTAGGACACAGTCTTTAACGAAATACGGTTCCCAGGAGGGGACGTTGGAGTGGAAACTGAAACGTGGAGGTGCAGAAGCAGAAACATTTAGGTGTACCTTCCTTCCTGGTTCACCGCCTTTCTGTGAGAAGAGGCGGCCAAAGAGTCATTTGGGGGGCGTGCGGTGCCCCAGCAGCAGGATGACTCCCGCTGGCTCCGTCCTCTGTGTCGCACCGTCTGTTGTCGCTGTGTCCCCCTGCACCCGTGTGTCTCTTTTGCCCCTTTTCTGTGGGCGGCACGGAGCGGTCCCAGGGCTGTGGTCTGGTCCCAGAGCTGTGAAACTGAACTGTGGCCCATCGTTGTAGGTAAAGCTTGGCATTGTCCAGGATGCTTCCAAAATGCACAGCATAGGCTCTGGAGATGGTAGAGCATAATATTGCACTTGAGTACAACTGTGGTAGTTTTAACTCCGTTACCCTCTTACACTGTCAGTGCTGAGTTGTTTAACCAGGTTGTCCCTTACCACAGTGAAACGTCAGGTACTTTTCAGTCATTCATCCCATATGGTTGAGATACAACATAAACATGCCATGTTACCCTTGAAAGTGGTTACAAGAGCCATTGAAACATGTTGAGCTAGAATAGTGTCAGGACTAGTAACACCTGTTGAAATAAATATGAAGATCCTTGGCACTGGCTTATTATTTTTTAAAATAAGTTATTATGCCATCAGTTTAAAAACATCTTCTAGGTCTTGTAGGAATACGTAATGCTGAGCTAGTGTTAGCAGTGCTGATCTCTGGTAAACCCTGACTATGTGTCCGAGAATTTACAGTAGAGGAGAAACAAGAGGCGGGTTAGAAAGGAAAACTTTGAAATTGTATACTTCTGTTTCTATCATAAACAGAAGAAGAAAAGGTGCTACCAAAGAATTTCCCAATGATGACTTCAGTGAACTTTTGAGTGGCCTCATATTTACGTTATTTGTGAGTTCGAGGGTGAAAGGCTAATGTGTTTGCTTTTATAAAACACGTCCATTCTTCATCTTATGTTGCTGCAAGCTAGTTCACCACAGCTCAGGATTGTAATTGGCATATTTGGTCCTTTGGCTGGTGGAGACTTATTGCAGAAGTGACAGTAACAGTTTCAGGGAGAACGGAGCCAGATGATGTACACAGCTGTGAGAGCCTGGTCAAGCAGAAGCTGCTTTTGCTCTGGAGGCGTTGCTTGGCCATCTTTGCAGCCAACAGGGATATAACCAAGGGCAAGACTAAGACTGGCAATGAAAAGAGTATAGTATTACAAATTCAGGCCTTTTAGTAATGCAGAATCATTAGAGGAGAAGAGAAGACTGAAAGATGTTAATGAAATAAAGTAACTTTTGTTTTGCACGCCCAGAGATATGAGGATTTTTTTTATTTATTTGCAGACTGAATTAATTATGTGGAAAATTAAGATTCATTCTGTACCTCCCATTGTCACACACAGTCTGTATATGATTATACAGCAGAGTGTATCAAATTAACATGCAGGGTTTCGCTTCTAAGCCCTTGCACCTGTGAAGCCTGGGATCTAGCAGTCACCTGGGTTTGAGAAGCAAGGCTCAAATATGGGTTACGGTGGGAAAACCCTCCACAGAAAAGTGACTTTATTCTCTGTATTGATGATAAGGATAATGGGCTTACTAAGAGATAAAGTAGGGAATGATGACTTGAGTAGGGAAGTCATCGTGCCTCTGTACTGGGCGCTGGTGAGGCCTCACCTCGAGGGCTGTGTTCAGTTCTGGGCCCCTCACTACAGGAAGGACATTGAGCTGCTGGAGCGTGTCCAGAGGAGAGCCACCAAGCTGGTGAGGGGTCTGGAGAACAAGTCATACGAGGAGAGGCTGAGGGAACTGGGCATGTTTAGTTTGGAGAAGAGGAGGCTGAGGGGAGACCTCATTGCCCTCTACAGCTCCCTGAAAGGAGGGTGTAGAGAGATGGGGGTTGGCCTCTTCTCCCAAGGGAATAACGACAGGAGCAGAGGGAATGGTCTGAAGTTGGGGCAGGGGAGGTTTAGATTAGATATTGGGAAGAATGACTTTACTGAGAGAGTGGTCAGGGACTGGAACAGCCTGCCCAGGGAGGTGGTGGAGTCACCATCCCTGGAGGGATTTAAGAAACGTCTAGACGTGGCTCTTCAGGGCATGCTCTAGTGCCCAAGATTGTTGGTTTGTGGGTGGGTGTGATGGGGTGTTTTGTGGTTGTTGGGGTTTTTTTTTGTTTGGTTGGTTTGTTTTTTTGTTTAAGGTTGAACTCGATGGTCTCAAAGGTCCCTTCCAACCATAGTGATTCTGTGATTCTGATAAAGTTTGTGGCAATAGGGCAATAGTGTCTTGAGTATCCTAGAAAAGAGGTGGGGAAGAGAAGAATTGACAGGCTGAAGAAAGGTCAGTAGAGAGTAGCTTGGATCAAGTGTGAAGGTACGTACTGATGCGCCACCTGAAACCCACAGCTGCATCAGAGCAGCCACCGGGCATTACTTGGTTTGCACCACTGGTAAGAATGAGTGTTCCACAGGTTCCTCAAACCTCTTTTTTTTAATTTTTTTTAATTTTTTTTTTTTATTTTTAATTTTTTTTTTTTTAATTTTTTTAATTTTTTTTTCACTGTGGTGCTGCCATAAGTTTTTGTTGAACTTGGTAGAGAAAGGGACAGCTATTCAGGAGGCTTCTGCTCTACCTTGCCAATGGAACCTTTCTCGGGAGGAGAACACAGGGTTAACAGTGGGTTGGGTGCTGCTTCATTACTGATACATTGCCTGTCCTTTTGGAGTTTGCCTGGAGCAGCGCTAGCCCTGCCAGCCTCATTCCTACCCACTGTCAGGCTCATGATTTATAGGCCTGTTTAGGTGAAGGCCGGGTTTACTCCCAGCACAGCCATTTGTTTGAACTCTCTTTCATTTTTTTAACCACTTCAGAAGGATGTGGTTTTGGAGGTGCAAAGATGTAAAGCTTGCTATTGCTGACAATTATGGGGTTTTGTTCTTTGTAAATGAGAACTGCTTTCTCACTGATCAGACCTAGAGAACAATTCGGTGTTAAAGACAACAGTGTAGATTCAAACAGTGATCACATTTTTATCTCTCTAATAGCTCCCTAACATTTAGATAGTATTTTTTAACGGCAGCTCTCACTGTATCTCCTTTTGCAAATGGGAAGCTGGTTTCTTTAAGGTTCTGCTGAAGTAGGCCCCAAACTAATATGATCAGGAGGCCTTTGTGTCCCTCTTAGTATGAGAGCAACAGAGAACCCTTCATAAAACCTTAGTTCCCATTGTCTTATCGTGGTGACTTGCAATTAAAAAAACCCAAACAAGTAAATAAATTAATATAATACTGAATTTTCTTTGAAATAATGCATGAAGAGCATTTAACTTGAGTTATAAATGTCCCTCAGTGTTTTTTCTAGTGAATGATACAAATTTTTATTTACCTGTAATGGATGGGAATTCTTATCAGTTCTGGCTGCCTGTAATTCTGGGTGCTCAAAGCACCAAGAATTAAAAAGACAAAGATTTCACAACTTCCACAGACAGTCTGATCCCATGCTTTCCTATTCATAGCCTTAGAAAGTTTTTCATAGTATTGAACCTTGTTTCCATTGCTATGATTTGAGCCATTTACCTTTTGCCTTGTTCATATTCCCGCTATGTTCATGGGGGAAGACATTATTTCCCTTTTACGTATTTACATATACCTTTTATATATTTGAATACTTGCTATCATGTTTGGTTTTTTCCCCCCCCCTCTATCTTTTCTAGATTTAATGTTCCAGTTCTTTCAACTTTTCCTTGCAGATCTTGTGTTCTACTTAGCTGCCTGTTCTTGTTGCTTTCCTGTTGTCTGTACTGAGTTTATACATGCATTTGTTAAAAATGGTACCCAAAGCCTAATTTTTGGTATTCCGGCTAAGGCCTTACTGTAGAAGATACTCAAGTATGGTTGGATGTATGGCTGTGGCGCAAACCCATCTTGCTTGGCTACAAATATTAAAAAATCCTTCATGTTGATGAGAAGCTGGCAGTTAGCTCGTTGGTTATGTTCTAAAGCAAAAACGAGATTTAATAGTGGTAATATGGGTCACCGTGTACACGTGCTTGTAGCTGCTGTGCTGGCATCTTGATGTGACTTTGCCTTTTAGCTATAGTGCAAGTTTCTGTGTGGGCTCTGTCACATCTAATATTGTCTAGCAGGATAGCTGAATTTATTATGCTACTTGCACCTCTCTTCTCATTCCTACCTGTGGTGACCTCTCTATTCTCCAAGATGGCTGAATTCTTTAAAGTCTTTTATTCTTGTCTGAGGACGTAAAGATACTTGAAACTTTCTATAGACCTTTGCTATTGAAAGGCAAAAAATTATTGTCTGGCTGTGAAAAGCTCTAGAAAGTTTACACATCACTTACACCTAGGCAAGAGACTGATCTAATGTAAAAGTTTGATTTTTTGCTAATCAGGCTAGCCTGAAGGTGAGCCTATTCATCAGTTTGATTCTGCTATCTCAAAGATCTTGGCAGTAAGTAATTTGAGCCTTACATAAATAAATGATATGTGGTCCGTACTTTTAGAAGCCTGTTAAGTCAGGGAATGTTGTATGGCTGCCATGTCTTTTCTTTGGACCTCTGCCTTCAACTAAATGTGATGGAGGACGAGCTATCGAGGAGTTAATGTGTACTACTAATTCACAGCAGCTCTGAGCATCAGACACTAAGATGTTGAGTGATGAGTCTTAGAATGACTGAAATTGCTGTAATCTAACTGCAAAATGTAGATGTTGCTTCTTGCAGACATTAGACATACTTCGGGCATGGGTTCGACTTTAAACAGTAGATGTTTGACAGTCTGGAGAGGCTGAAGCTAGGACTAAAAATTTGCAGAGACAGCAGGGCTTAGGGTTATAGAAAGAGGGCTTGATAAGACTGGCTTCATTTATATGCAACTGTGCTGTGTACGGTTCTTCCTGTTACTCATCTGGTTTCACACTATCAACAGTGGAGATGTTCAGGGTGCACACGTGATGACAGGCTGGGTGATTTCTACATGACCGTCTGGTTTAAAGCCACTTTTTGATTTAGTCTGACCAAGGGGTCATGAAACACAGTGATCACCTGAGGATGTTGCCTAGTCCCTATAAAGCTGGAAGCAACAGGCTTGACATACTTGGAATGTTCCTGGGTGATGGAAACGGCATAATTAAATTCCTGTAGCTTATGTGTACAAGGACATGTACATGGCGTGTTCTCTGGCAAGTTCTAGAGCCTAAGTGCTGTCTGAAGACTTATGCCCCCTTTTTCCCTCCTCCACTTTGAACTTCTAACCTGCTAGTTTCACTTGATGCCCCCAATTTCTCGTAGTTGAAGAAGCTGAGAACAGTCCCTCTTGATTGCTAATTGTCAGTTAGCAGCAATGAACACCAGCGATGCCAATCGTTTTTCAGAGAAAGATGACATTTGATACAGGGAATATGGTTATGTGCTGATGTACATATGATGGGTGGTAGGACAGGACTGCAGACAGGCAATCGGACCTGGGAATCGGGACCATGAGCTTTGAAAGGGCCACCAGGTCAGTGTGTGTTCACAGACCCCAGGACATGGAGACAATTCCTCGCAGTTGAACGTGGTATGTGGTGTTGCAGAGGAGTTCTGTTGGATCTCCACTTGCATGTCTGATGTCAGATTTGTTGCTTATGTTAAGTTCATTTTCTACAACATACTCACTTCAGAGCAGATTGTGTTTAGAGAGAAGGATTCACAATAGCTAAGCCTTCAATTTAGGTTATTAAAACAAGTGTCTCGAGGACCTTCAAACTCTCCACAATACTTAGGAGCAATGAGGCCCAAGGCAATGGTTGTTGCTGGTTTTGATTTTTATTTCTGTTTCGTTTTCAGTAGATCTTCACAGTGTTTATGACCAAAATATAATTATGTACTAACAAATTTGAGATGTTGGAAGTAGAAGTAGCTTTAGACACAACATTTTTTTCTTGTTTCTGTGGATGAGGCTGAGGAAAATTCAGCAGTATAAATCCTTGCCCTGTTGATAATTTTGAGTAGACAAAATAACAATTATTTGCAAGAGATTGTAATCAAAATGAAAGGAGAAGCATGACAGAATAGGGAAAGAATTTTGTGGTAAAATGACAAATTTACTTTGTTTTATTTTCTGCCTCTGGCTGTTTAGTTCTCCTCAGCTGAAGAGTGCTTTGCACGATATAATACTGTTAATAGGACACTGTTGAGAAATAGGTGTAGAAGATAGGCAAACTGTCAGTAAATAGTATTGAATACCTGTATTGGAAAGAAGGTGGCTTTTTTAATTTTAGAAAGATACATACCCATGAGTAGAATAACGCACAATACAGTTTGAATTAAGCTTGGGGCAAATGTCTGGCACTTTGCAGTTCACGAGCACTTTGAAGAATGTCAAGTGCTGAAAAATGCGAGGAAGGGACTGTGTTAATGTCTCAGAACATTATGAAAAAATGACTAAGCAAACTAATTAGGCATTTGAAGGTTTTGCCTACAATTATCTTATGCCACCGTTTGTCATTTTAGTGCAATCTGTTAAAGGTTTCAATGGAATATATGAATCAAATGTTAAGGTCTATATTTAAAACATCATGAAGAAAATAATTTTGTGTTCTAATAATGGAAGCATTCTGTTACCAACTTCAGCCGGGTGGGGTGGCTACTTGACTATCTTCTACCAACTTCACTGTCCTCTGTCATCCTCAAAATTCATTGTTTGATCGTGTACACATGCTTAAATGCCTGCCTAATCTGACCCTCAAAAATTTACTAAAGCCATCGTATTCAAAGTGTACGAAATATATTATTAAATCCACAGAGCTTCCTAAAGGTTGTTCATTTACATCTTCAATTTGAAGTCTGCAATCAGGATCCCACTGTGCTGAATGCTGTATAAGTTTTTTGTTGTTTTTTTTCTTGTTTGTTTGTTTTTTTTAAGGAGGCAGTTCCTGCCTTAGAGAGCTTACATGAAAGATACAGTATTTCTTAGAATGAAATGCAGTTCTTTGTAACTGTAAACATAAGAATACTTACTGAATTTTTCTTCAGGCAATAGCATTTTCAGGTAAACACAGCCCTCCTTGTGATCAATGATTGGCTTGTCCTGCAAACATCCCGATTAAACTGCTTCTAAAATGATTTAAAGAGAAGACTCCAGTCGGTGAAGCTTAAAATTAGGAAGCAGCAAAATCAGAAACACATGTTGACAAGACTTGCCTAGAGATAGAAAATTACCACTTTCTTTCAAATTACAGCAAAATTTTCCAGTTGTCTCTTCTTTCAGTGTAGTGGGTCTCTCGCCAATCTCATTGTGTTGTCTGTTTTCAGCCCAAAAGTTCAATAATGGAGGAGTATATTTAACAGCAAGCAAATAATCTGGTTTTGAGTTTAAAGCAGGGTTGCTTGGACTCTGACCACATCACCTGCATTACCAAACCTTCTTTCCAATTCAATATTTTATGGCCACAGCTTTAATTTCAGAAGTCCCTTTGTTTATCTTTCGTACCTTTTCTAAGTAAGACTTGGTGGTCAAACACATTTGCACAGCTGTCAGTGTTCTATCTGTTCTTTACCCATCTGCTGCTTCTTACTGACCTTGTTTTGAATTTAGTTTAGAATTTCCATGTTTATCTGCACTGGATTTACTGACCTTTTACCCTAGCTTTTTCTGTTGTGAAGTATTATAAGCCATTTTGAAGTCCAAATACATTATGTCTGTTAGTCTGTCCCATCAGTTCTTATTGCGACTTTTTCACGGAAGTTAATCAGATTTGTTCAGCATGACCTACTATCTCGTGATTCTCTGTTGTACCTCTCCCTTTGCATGTGTCCCTTTATCATTTATGTCACTTACGTCCATGTTGTAATGACTGCATCCACATACAATCCCGTTTCCCTTCAGTATTAGTCACCTTTGCTTCCCTTCTGTTTTCTGTACTGCTGCTAATGCCTTTTCCTCTGCTTCGCTAGTTTTAATATTTACCACTGCTCCATCCATGTTACTTATTCCAGTCCAAGACCAGCACATATTAGGCAAATAGGATGTGAGTTGGTCCTGAATATGTTGGTGTCCCCCCCTTTTTTTAAAAAAGTAGGAGGAGTTCAGTATAACACGTCTGATCCATCAAGATACTTTAAATGTCAACGGCAATAGGCAAACCCAAATCCTGCTGGTTAATCTAAACATAGACATTCTCTGAGAGGGCTTTGTTCTTCCCAGTGAGGCTAAAAAAAATTATTCTTATTTAATGCAGTTTTCTAATATACAGCATTCAACTTAATATTGGTACTTCGATACAAGTAATTTCATCAAAGTAATTTTGAGGGTCTGTTTCTTCTGTATTGACATTTGGCCGCAAACAATTTCTTTGAATCTACCCGTTTAAAGTTCTGTTCTTGTTTCTGGTCCATAAATGTTGATACTGGGATAAGCGGTAACAGAAATCTGTTGATCAGTGTCACAGCAGACCCATGGTGTGGCTCATGGAGGCTTGTTCCTTATAAACTCACTCACTATCTGTTTTCTGGCCGAACTTGTCAAATCAAAGCATTTACCATAGATCTCACCTGGGAATTCCATAGAAGCCAGAGTAGGCTGTGGACAAGTTGCTCCGCGTATGAATCCCCTTTCTCTTTTTAAACAAAAAATGGGGAGAGGGTGTGGGAAGAAAAAGGGCAAAGTGAGGGGTGCAAGCCTAAGGTAGAACGGGTAACAATCTGGGTAAGAGCAACAATGGATTGCCTCAGAGTGGAAAAAGTAACTCTCCTAATGTTTCTGTACCCACAGATACTGGGAGACAAGGGACAAATGATGGAAATAGGTGAAGTACAGTATGCAGAGCATATACAGAGAATTTCAACATACAGTATTCACTACTGCAGACAGGTCAATCTTTTAAACAAGTAGAATAAATACAGTTTTTTAGATTGCAGTTATAAATCTGGAAGGATAAGTTGAGTTGTTTGTTTGTTATCCTCTCAGTATAGGACAAGTCGTGCTACAAGAAAAGCCCAATTGAAGTTGACAGAACAGAGGAGGTGATGGGAAATGGTTTAGAGGAGGTTCCTTTGGCCACAGATTCTATAGGAATATGTGCAGAACTGGGGAGTTAACTGCAAAAGATTTTGCCTCAAAAACATGTCTAATTTCATTTTAAAAACCCTTCCAGTGGAGGTGAAACTGTCTTGTATCTGTGTATGATTTAACCCCAGGAGGGTTTCATAACGGACATTAAAATAGATGAGTTGTGACAGACACTTCCTGCAGTCTGCAGTTGCCGTTCACACTCGGGGATCTAGTGACCATCACGACTGGAGCGAGTTTCATGTATTTCTTCTCAGGTGTCCGGGTAGAATAGATTTGGTGCTAGTGGTAAGATTGGACCATTGTGCAAACTTCTTGCACTTAAAAAACCTACTCTCTCCTTTTAATTTGTTAGTTTAAATGCAGACTACTTTCACTTCAGACATGATTGGAATATCTGACAGGGGAAAAAGAATTTTTAGAAATTGCACCTTGCAGCCCAGAATCCACTGGGCAGATTAGATAAACTGTGAGTATATATTGTGTCTGCTTAGCTGTTGTCTTCGAATTCATCTTATGCTGGAAATTTTGCAAATTTTAAGTAATTTCAAGACTTCTTTCCCAGTTATCTGGCTATGCTTGTTTCTTTCCTTGAGATGCTTATTATGTTTCTCCTCACCTTTTCATAAATATTACATGCATATTGATATTTCTCTGGTATTTGATGATTTGATGTATGGGTGAGTCCCTTTCCAACCTTCCTTTTTGATCACACCTTCCTGAAGAGATTGAACTTTTTAAACAGAATTTTATGTAATTCTGGCTTCTAGTACTGGATGTTTTCCTTCCTTATGCAAATTTTTCATTCTTTTACATGTTTCCATGTTTCCTTTCTTTACTGTCCTAGAATAGATAATTCAATAAGGGACAGTAACTTTATCTTTTCCACATAGTTGATTGTTTCTGTTTCTAAGGAATTTCAGCTCCCCATTCATGAGCCGATTAATGAACAACTTGACAATTTCTTTACAATTCTAGAAGCGTTTCTGGGTTGCTGTAGCGTGTTGATACTGTTTAAGATCCCATTCTTCTAAAACTCATGTCAGGTGTCTGTGAATTTTACTATTCCAGACACTGCCTAGTAATCACCATGACATTTCCATGCCAAGATCTGTGTCCCGCTGCAATTGTGAATAACGAAGATTCTTTTTCATCAGTTGTTAAAATAGCTGTTGTTAATGTTGTGATGTCAAATCATCTTATTACCTAAATGCGAATTTTAGACTATTTCAGAGAAGGACAGTGCTTTTATATAGATGTTGAAGACAGTCTTCCTTTTCATTGTTCTGTTTTGAACTCGCTCTCCTGTAATAGGTAATGGCAATGTTTGTTTGCCGGTCTCTTATTGTATGTTTTTCTCCACCACATTTTCTGCTTTCCCTTCTTCCTCTGCCCTTCAGTGCCCTCTTTCTGAATATCAGGTTTTGTCCGAGAAGTGGGTGGATTTAATACCTGAGAAATACAATGCAACTTGTATTTAAAGGCTAACAGACAAAATGCACTGCTGACATGAACTCTAAAAAAAATAATCTGGGAGATATTCCTTGTTGCTGTATCTGCTGCATTTCAATGCATTGTTAATACCAGGTTTCTCAAGAAAGTTGCCAGTGGGTACCCAAACTGTCACCAAATGGTACTTGAACTGCCCAGTAATCTGTGGAAAGTTAGTCGCTTAACCTTTTTTTTTTTCCCCCCAGAATCTGAAGAGAGTTTACTGTGTAATTGATCCTATCAAAGATGACTTTGGTTCTGCAGCTGGCATCTAACACTTCAGTGACAACTTTTGTTTTTTCCTCCCCTGCTTTATTCTCTTCAGAGCTAACACAGTATTGGTTTCGTGTGACATGGCTCACTTAATATGCAGTGGAGAAACAGAACTACAAAGAATAGAAGATAAGGTGAGAATGTTGAATATTTATTTTTCATGGTTGGAAGGTATTTTTCCTGTCATTCAGTTATTCATATTAGCTTTAAATTGTAACTCCTATTTAGACAGCAAAGACTTAAAGGAACATAACAAATTATACCAGTTATATGACCTTTCCACAGTAAAAACAACTTTTTTAGCCTCTTTGAGAACTAGTATTTGGCAAAAGTCCTTAGAAACATTTATTTCTAGATGCCTCTTTTTTTTTTCCTCTTCCTCTCTTCTTTTTCTCTCCTAATAGAGAGTGATATACTGTAGACTTTGTTTATTTCTCATTACACAAGGTAAGGTTTGATTAAGATTAAATAACTGGCTTCAATAGTTTTAGAGAATCAGCTTGTAACTTAGTACTTCCTCTCTTCAAGTTTGAGAACGAGTGACATTCTTCTGTATGAGCGTGCGTTACGCATTGAGGTCACTCAGGAAGCCTTCCGTGCCCTGAGCAGTCAGTTAGTTTTAGGATGGCTCTTTGAGGACCAGCCCTATTTTCTGGTTGCACTACCTTAAGAGATGTGTCTTGCTTTTCTGCCACGCTCTTCAGAGTTTGTTGTCCCCCTACATTTTAATGTCCCCTTTGATCTCTCTTTTCTCAATCTTGCTGGTGCAGCTGTGTCAGCAAAGTCAGGGACATGCATTTCCCTCTGTATAGTTATAAACCTGATTCTTGTTTTAGTGAGGTAGTTCACTAACAACTCTCAACAGCTTCTTCTCACCTTGTCTTCCACAGGTGATGCAACATACAGACACCTGTAGATGCATTGTAAATGAAAATGTAGATACTTTTGTTTGTCATGGCTCTTGAGTATATTTAAAATCTGAAATGATGCAAACAAATTTGATACAAACTTTGGTATTTTAAAGTTTACTTGATGTGGCTAACAGCTGATATGTGTATATTAGGTTAAACTATTAAAGCATTCTTGAGACCCTGGAAATGCAAACAAAGAAGTTCAGTCTTTGTTTTACTTGCCCCTGTCACGTACGGTTATTTTGGCTTTGGGCACACTTATTAGAAGAGAGTAACTGAAGCTTGAACAGTTGTTGGGATTGTCATACCTGATCTGTGGCTAAATACTGTCTCCAGTCAACAGACAGACTGTAGCCAGCTAAGCCCAGTACTAATAATCAAAATGCAATTTTAAAAATATTCTTAGATACTGTTTCAACTGACAGAAGGTGCAGTAGGCTAAAGAAATGCAAAAAAGGCCAGAGTACGTGTGTTCTTTCTCAAGAGATGGCATATAGCCAATTTTTATTCTTTTCTTTTCTTCTTTTTTTCAGCAACTGTGAACCTTTTTGCTTATTTTAAATCTGTTTTGATCAATTAGATGAGCCGAGGGTGATTTTGTAGTGTTTCTTTGCATTTACGCTTGTTGAAACTTAGCATTTCTGGCGATGTGGAATGGCATTTTCCATACAGCCCTCAGCATTTCCACAAAGACGACCATGCTCACTATTGAATAAAACATTCTGCTATCGCCAGGCGTGACTCCTGGAGTTTTACTGGCTAATAGTCATTTGTTCTATTACAGGTAGCAGCAAATTGCAGTTCAAGATCTGTCAGCTGCTGCTCGTGTCGGAGGCTTTGCTGTCTTCCCTCCAGTTCCTTCTCATCTGGAAATGGACGCTACAAGCAGAACAGTTCTTTAAAGGTACTTTAATTGTTTCCTTGTGGCTTTTCAAAACACAGTTCACTTGAAGGGAGAGTTCTTGCTGAAGTCTTCGTTGTTTAAGTGAAAGTTCCAAATTGGAGGAGAGGCTTGAGTTCTTGTGGTTTTAGTCTCAAAAGTAAGATGTGATACAAGATACAGTGATACAAGAAGAACAACACTGGTTTAGAAGGCCGGCTTAATGTCAGGAAGTCTCATGTATTCCAGTAAGTTTGTCATGACTTCTTGGAATTCATCTCTTAACTGCAGGCAGTATGTCTTTAGAGCATTTAATTGACAAATGTTGTGAGTGCTATCTCCGTATCAGGAAATATGAACAGCAAACATTGCCTCACAAAGAGCAGTTTGTACTGCTGTAGGCCATTGACTTCTTGCATTGAGTAGCTGAAGCATAACATAAAGGCCAGTACTTCAACAATAATCAGTAAATTAATACTAGAAATTATTTAGTGTCTGTGTCTGCTGTAGTTTTATCGTTGAAATGTCTTTGAAGTGTTTAAACTCTGTGGGTTCGCTCTATCTGCAGAGCTTTTGAGATGTAACTTTTATTGTGATCCATCATTGCTTAAAGAGCAGAAAGGATACTGTGTTGGTGATGGAGAAATTGGTTCTGGTCTCTTGGAGTTTGAGGCAGTAACCAGCGGCCTAAAGTACTGGGTTTAATCATAGGAAGTACTAAGGTTCTAACTAGCTGTCTGTCTTAAAAAGCGAAAACATTTTTCAAAGAGTTAGACTATTACTCTGTCGAAAGTGGCCATTCTTCTGTCGGTGCATGTGGCCAGCTCTACAGCAATGTTTTGCTCTTCAGCTGTATTGCTAACACATATGAACAGAAGTGAAATCCAGAAAGTTACGTTTCATTATAGTGCCAAGTATAAGATAGCTGGGGCCAAAGGTTTAGTAGATCTCTCATTTAAGACTTGCTGAAAAGCCTAGCTATTGAAAGGTCTACCAATCTTAAGTGTTTGGGTGTTGTTTTACTCTATTGCCTTATGTCTGTGAGGATTTAATGTATACAAGCTCTTTGGGAAACCACAAGAAAATCATCACGACCTTCCTTCTGTCCTGGTTGTCTGAGGATGTTTAGCCCATGTGCTAAATGATAGTGGTGCCACAAAATGGCTGTTATGGATATGTGTTACTGCCCAGGCTACCTGGTCATATACTATTCAACTCAATATTCTGATTATCAGTGTTCTGGACAGGTATGTTCAGTGCCTCTTTATTTTTTTGTTTGTTTGTTTAATTACAATCTGTCTTCCTCACCATTCCAGTTATCTGCTTAAATGTTTTCAGGCCCAAGCTGTGGTTTTGCAGGAGATTTCCATATTTTACCACCTGTAGAGAGACGCGTGTCATAGCGAGAAGTCCTCATACTTAATTCCTGCTTTCCAGATTACCTGTCCTCCCATAAATTATTTCCCTAAGTAGGAAATCCTGCCTGACATGAGTGATACTGTTTAACATGAGGAAAACTAGGCATGAGGATCTTAAAGTCTTTGGGGGTATATTTCCAAGGTTATTTTAACCTCGTTAAATATTCTTACTATTTCTTCTACAAATAGGACTCAAAAAATAGAGACAAGGTATTTGTTAAAATGATAGCCTTGAAATTAAACTGAAATTCTGGTTTTGTAATATTTCTAGAGGACATTTTGAATTGCCTTTCAACAAATCTGTTTTTGTTTTCATTGCGTAATAACGTCAGTAACAGCAGTGACATAGAGCTGATGGATTCTCTATGCTCATGGTGATAAAGGTTGATTTGTATCAACCTTTACTGTGATCTCATTTTAATAAAATTGTAAATTTCCTGAAAATTATTGGAAATGGAAGTCTTCCCATGCGTCTGGTTACCAAGGGGGTTGCTGTCTTCTATGGTGTTTTCAAATGCATATATGCTCTTCCTTCATAGGTTGCTCGCTGTCCTCTCTGTTTCCAGTGAGCAGTTTGCTGTGACAGAACCCTTTTCTTCAGTTCAGCACGAGATTGATTACGCTGCGTGTTCCGGAGGCTGCTTGTGTCTCTAGGCATAAATTCTGCCCTGCATTTTCTTGGGCTGCTGCTTTTGGCGCTGCGCTGCAGCAGTAAGTAGTAGCAAGGGGCTGGGCTTGGCGTGTCGTGCATGCAGCCGCGTGTCACAACAAATGGCTTTACAGAAGCCATTGATATGATCCACAAGGCAGAATTTTTGCTCTCTGAAATTTCTACTTGGAAGGAAATCTGGCCGTCGTGTCTGGGCTGAAATACAAAACATAAGGCTACCGGTTGCTGTCGTATCTCTTAGGAAGTCAGAGGAAAAAATAGTGAAGCTTCTTTTTCTTTTTAAGAATGGACAACTTCTTGTTCTACTGTTACAATTATTATTTGTAGTGATAACACAGTAATTGATGAACATCAATTTAAGCAGCGTTTCCTTAGAAGTGAAAGTTTGGGCAGAGAATAATTGTTGCCAGAGAAATGTCTTGTTCGGTTCCACTTCCTCTACAAGAGAATAAAATTACTTGGCTCCGTATTTGCATGAACATACTTTTGCTGCAGTTCCCGGGTTTGGTGAAGAACAGGCAAGCCAAGTCTGTCTTCGATGAAGGGTTCACTTTTGTGTTTTCACAATTCATTTCACTTCAAGCTTATTTCCTAGAGGATAAACTCCAGTATCCTGGATATGGAGAACATTGAAAGCCCAGGACTCTTCCATGTGGCGATTAAAAACTGGGAAACCGCTTCAGTCTTGTAATTGGACGTAATCTTCAATACTATACTTAGGCAAGGCAAAGGAACAGGTTGGTTTCTCACTAGCCGTCTTTTAGGCAGTTGACGGACTGAAGATGAGGGGAAAAAACCTCAGTGTTTGCATCTTTGCTAAATAAATTGTTTCTGGAAGCGCGTAAGGAGATTTGAATATAAGGTTAACGATTATGGTAGAATAAAAAAATCATAGCAAGGGTGTCCAGGAGGGATAAGGGAGCACCCACCTCACCCGAACTTGAAGGTAAATCACTGTCATACAAAGTTCTTAGTGTTGTTGCCAACAGTGGTTTTTTGGTAACTAATCTTTGGACACTTTTTGCCTCAGTCTCAGCTGTGTGGCAATATAGTGGGAAGTAGGGAATATGCTTTTTCTCTTGGCCTGTATGGTAACAGACTGGCAACTGTTAATCACCGTGAACCTGTTAATTGGTAGTGTGAGTGAGGCTAACAAAATGTTTAATGTTAGACAATCAGATCTGTCTGGACATATAGATTTTCCTTCCAATGCTCACAACAATACCCTTGAAAATATGTTTGTGTGTGGCTGTCACTGTGCATTAGAGGAAGAAAACAGATAAATTTGCAGCTTTTTTTTTTATATAACCGCACAGTGATTTCATTGCCACCATGCTTTTTGCTTGCTTATACATTCATTTGGATTCCTCTAAATAGCAGGTTACATTTAGGAGTAAATAGCTTATGCGTTCTTCTAGAAAGCCATCCCAATCACACATATTTCTTTCTCATCAAAGAGATTTTCTTTCACTCTCTGATCAAGTTTGAAGTTTTCAGCATTTCTGTGAAGGTTGCTTGGGAAGAGACAGAACACTATAAATTGTAGCTAAAAATACATTTTTTTTTTTGTAACTGTCATAACAACATTTGGGCTAATTGATTCTCAGTAGAATAATGACATCCAGTATGTAGTGAGAAATATTCATGAAGGAACCTGTGCAAACCAAGATCTGCCTTACTCCCCCAATAAATCAGGAAAATTCATTAGAGTCCTCTACTTAAGAAGAATTAAAAATAAGCCATCCTTGGAGATTCTTTTCAGTCTGATTTGAGGACAGTTGGAATTCCTTTAAGTGTCAGTGAATTTAGATTTGGCAGAACTCCAGTTCCAATGGTTTTCTTTTTCTGCATATGCCCTGGGAGAAGACCAGAGGAATTTAGAGAATAGAGATGAAAGGCAGAATTGCGGTGCAAGGAGAGAGTAACAAAGAGAAAGCCACAGGCATATGAGGGAGAATATAGCAGCTGTCTGTGAAGTTATTCGTTTAGGAAATGGGATGATTGAGACAACTCATAGTTTAACTTCAGAAAAGTGGACTTAAGACACTAGTAAGTGACACATTCTGTGATGTCTGAAGACTTTTGCGTGTTCCGTAGATTTAGCAAACTGAGTGTGGTTTGGCAGCTGCCGTACAACCCATGTTCTTTATGATTTCCAGTGTTGAGTCTGTGCAGAACTTTCTACTTGTTGAAAGCGCGGTGAATGTGAAGATGTGGTAGCTGTTTTAAGCAAACTTTAGAAATCATCCACCACATGAAGCCAAAACATGAAGGACTGGCTGGGAGATTTTGGTTTGCAGAACAGAAGAACCCAAAGCATCAGGGTGTTCCAGACACGCTACAGAAGCAGGGTAGCTCTTCTTACAGTGGGATCTGTCAGTCAGCAAAGTGATTTGTAAAGGTGTTGATTTGGACCATCCACATCTCCTCAGCTGCCATTCAGGGGTGTTTTCCTGCCTGAATCTGCAGCTATGCTTGCTGATAGTTAAGGCTACAAGTGCAGCCGAGTTTAACTGGAGGTTGAAGATAATGAGGTTAATTGGTCTGATGGATTGTTTATTTGCTCTGAAAATCATGAAGATTGCAAGAGCTTGTTTGCTTTCTTCTTTAAAACAGAGTCACATTTCTGAATCCCCCAAAGGCCTCCTGTTCTGTGAGCTCGAAAGCTCTTTGTTAATTTACTTGGTACTGGAACTGGGGATAAACGCTGGGGGTTTTTGTGAGGAATCCAAGTATTTTGGGCTCTTGCTGCAGTCAATGTTAGGAATACTCCTTAGTTATGAGAACTTCAGCATTTCTGCCCATAGCAAAAATGTCAAACATGTCTTCATAGGATCCTGCTATTTTTTATTAGTGCGTGTAATGTGGTAGTGGCCAGAGTTGTGCTGGCTGCCGTCTGTGCTGACACTGTTCCATCGTCGATGCCAACGACGTGGTGCTGTCTTGTTCTGCTGACTCTGTGCCAGACATCTGCTGGCTGTGGCTGGGGTGCGTCACCCACTGAGCTGAGGAGATCTGGGATCATTGGGGCATGACCAGGAGCACTTGACAGCCACAAGGTCTCAGCAGGGGACTCTGGAATGTAGGCCGAGGCAGACATAAAGCCTGTCATGTTGTTATAGTTTCATTTGCTTATGGCTGCACCGAGGCAGTTGCCTGAACTCCAGGCTTTATTTATTTTTACTGTTCTTCAGAGAAACTTTAGTTTGTTAGAGTGGTAACTGGCAGCAGGCACATTATGTACCGTGCAGAGCATGGAGGGCATTCATGTGGAATCCGCTGATCTCAGCTTTTTCTCAAATCCATCAGAGGTGTTTCAGGCTTTTGGTATCTTTTATTAATAGATGGTAATCTTCCTATGATAAAAAGCAGAAGCAGTCATGCTTCTGCAGCTTTTCTATAGGTATAAAAATGGTGAAGTAGAGGACAAAACCCATGAATTCATGAAAAAGAAACTTTTCAACATCATACCTGTAAGGAAAGGGCAACAGTGGCTTCTGTTGCATGAAATCTGTATTTATAATGTCAAAGGGCATGGAATGATCCTCTGTCAGTCTCAAACAGGCATAAGGCATTTGGACTAGCAAAAGCTGAAACTCCTCAGTTTTTATGTTGAAAAGCCTTTTTATGAAAGATGAAGACAGATATTCTTTTTTTTGACAGATGGGTGACCTGCTGGACATGTCTTGATTAAACCTGATAAAACCTTTTTTTGAGGGAATAAGAGGGAGAAAAGGGAATAACTAGATTAGGACGTAACCTGCCAACAACTGGGAAATGGATTCTGGAAACAGACTGTCCGTTTGGGGGTGGAGAAGAGCCGGTGGCAGAAAACGTTGTGAACCCTCTGGGTGCATTAAACAATATATGTACAAAGAAGATTGTCCCATCAGAAGAAGAAGCAGCACTATCTGACAAAGAGCAGTGACAAGAATCAAGAGCAGTGACATTCTTCTTAAGAATCAACTGAAAAGAAAGAAATTGCAAGGATTTCTTGTGTATGTTGCAAATAGAAGTCATGGTCTGTATTCTCTTACATGGATTCTTACACTGGGGAAGAATTGGTAATAATTAAAAAGAAAAAAACCACAAACAAACAAAAACCCCAAAAACTTACTGAAATGAAACACTGTGAGCACTCTGATATGGAAACAATGTCTGAATGAAACACAAAAATTGACAATGAACTTCTAGCATTGTGGACTTCAGTAAAGGAGATATAGCAAACTAAAAAAGGAAATAGCTGCAAATATAAAATCTACAGTTTGGAAAGCAAAATTCTGACAAACGATGTAATACAAAAATAGGGAACATTGATATTCCTTCTGCTGCTCAGATGCTTCAAGACCATTAAAGAATGCTGCCTGATTCCACAGATATTTATGATATACAGGTCACAGTTGGAGGTAAACATCTAATTCTTGAAAAGGCAGAGCAAAAGCCTCACTCCTTGTTGTTTTCAGCTGGTTAACTTTGGTGATTCTTTATTTAATATATAGATATTTGTTGATTCCATTCTCGAACATCCATTTGTCCACCATACTGTTTGCAGAATTCAGCAGTGCTCTGGGTTCTGCTGTTATGGCAAGATGTCTAAAAGTTACTTCTTGCCATGCCCCTGACTTTCCATGTTTCTGTCTCATTATCTCCCAAAGCATGCTAGCATACCGAGGCACAGAATATGCACTTAGATATACTGGTGTGAACAGCAGAGGTGTTAAAGCCTATAAATTGTGAACCCAGCCCGGAAAGCCAACCCCATCCTGGGCTGCATCAAGAGAATCGTGGCCAGCAGGTCACGGGAGGTGATTAAATACATAATACAAACTTATACAGTTTGGCCTGACTGTTCTTATGGCATGCTGCTTGTGCTTTTGAAGATGACAGCCTAACTCCGTTCCAAAAGTACTGTACATTTTACTTTAGCAGACTTTCCAAGTTACTAAAAACTACTGAAGGGTAAGATAAACCTACCTTCAAAATGAAGCAACAGCCTGATATTTAATATGAAGTCTAGACAGGTTTGCAGTAGAACATTTTCCTTTTTAACCATGTAGTGATCTGGGCACTGAGAAGCTGCCAGCGTGATTCAAGGCTGAAACAGAATTTATGTCTTTTAATAAAATACTTGATCTTGTGGAAGGGAACTTTACTGCAACTCCACTGCATACGTCTGTAGGGATTTATGATTTTATTTAATACATAAAGAGAAAAGAAGGAGGGAGAATTTGTAATGGGTTTCCTACTGATTAGGAATCCTTGTAGTCTGGGCAAAAGGATGGTCTGCTGCTTCATTTTACTTTCATCTCAGGAACTCAAATGAGTAACTATTACAATCATGATGAAATAATTAAACTTGATGCACACTCTTGGGTTGTGTGGGCCAAATAGCTGTGAGTGCCTTGCACTTAACGAGGCCAGGGAAATCATCAGAGCACTGAAACAGAAGTTTCCTTGCTGCTTCAATCCTTGAACAAAGTGTTTGTAGGTAGTGTCCAACATGAGTTCCTCCTCTCCCATATCTTCAGTCTTCTGGCGTCAAACCCCAGCGTCACGGTGCCCTTGGGGAGCCTGAAGCTGCCGCTCCTTTTGGTGCTGTCCCTCCCCGCTGTGGCGGCTGTTGGCAGCGGGGGCTCACAGCTCTGCCACTGGGGAAGGTCTTGAAATGCTGTTTGGTGAGTGGGTCAACGAATGCTTTCTCTCTTGATTGCAACTCTGGAACATGAGTGAAAAAGCATCCTTCTCATTCCGTGAGTGGAAACCCTGTGTGAGTTTGGCATTTCTGGCATACAGGAGGGCAACCTGCATGTGTGATTCAACTCAGCCATCCTTTTACAAGGGTTAGTAAACTTGGAAATGGTCCTTACTAGTGAATGCCAACACCAGTGGGCTGGTACTCATTTTAATTATGCTGCATCGAGGTGCTTATTATGAGTAAATAGCTAACCTCTCCAATAATTGTAATTAGCTTTTGCAGTATAAGTAAAGAAGGCCTTTAATTTCCAAAGCATGTAATACTTTTATTCCATTTGTGCAAATCATGCTTCATCGTTGTTAAGTACTGCTGTGGGTCTGAAGTCAAAATAATTTCTTTCCTTCTCAAACTCAGGCAGAGAGTCCCACCTTTATAAGAGTTGCACAAGGGTTAGGCTGACCCTTACCACATCATGTTGTCATCTTTGCTATTCACCGTTCATTCGAAGCTCCCAAACACCACTGAGTTTCAAAGGATTCATAGAATTGTTTAGGTTGGAAGGATCTTCTCGAGATCATCTAGCCCAACCTCTTTCTCAAGCAGAGTCACCTAGAGCAGGTTGCCCAGGAACCTCATCCAGCCAGGTTTTGACACCATAAGCTTTCTGGACAAACTGTTCCAGTCCTTGATCACTAACAGAGGCAAATACAGAGATTAAAATATCTGGATTTTAACCATCCTTGGCTTTGAACTTCCCATTCTTGCTAACCTACGTAATACCAGAGCTTGTCTGGCATTTTCCCTCCGTCTTTAATCTTTTGAGTACTACATTAATTGAATTTTCACTAATATCAACTTAAAAGTAATGTTCTAGCAGCCGTTGTTCCTTTGTCTTATAATTATTTAAAGATCAAGAAGGAATAGTTAGACTAGTTTTAAACTTAGAGGCAGACATTCATTGCACGGTTCTGCAAAGCTTTTTCACAAAGTGAAGAATTTGCAAGGCAGTGCTAAAAGAGGTCTCAGAAGTAAAGTGACATCTAGAACATTAGCTCTTGTTAATTATGCTAATTACGGTGTAAAATAGGATGGCTTAGCTGCATTCTGCAGTGACAGTTCATCTGGCCCTCTGCCGTCCTGTGGCAGACCGGTTCCCATGGGCAATTTCGGAAGGCACAGTGAGTGAGAGACCTGCTGTTCTTGATTGCCTGCTTCCCAAAACATGACTTTGTCCAATGGTAATGTATCACACACATGTGTTAACCATGTGATGGGGAAAGAATCCAGAAAACAGATACCAAGAGCAAGCTTTTTCTGAATTAGGGTAATGAGCAGTAGTTGTGCTTGGTTAACTTTTGAACTTTGGTGACCAGTCATTCAAGATAAATTAGAGGCTGCAGGTGACCTATAGATTTAGAATTATTAATCCAAATAATCCAAATTACCTAACCGGTAATTTCAAGTAAGAGAATATTTGCTGAAATCAATTCTGAAATTGAAAGCTTTGAAAAAACAATGAGAATAGAATAACCTTGTTTATTATTGGTACGTAACACGAGGCAGTTGCAGATCAGGCTTCTGTCATGCCAGCCACTCAGCACTCCCCTCTGTATAGATGTATCTGCACACGCACTAAGTAGGCAGAGAATATTGTTCACTACATACCCGTTTCATACCATAGGAATGGCTGGCTCATATGGATTATTTCTCAGAGATAAATTTACATCTGACAGACATGTCCTTATTGTGATTTTTTGTCGTCCTTTTTTTTTTTTCAATTGCAAAAAAATGAGAGTAATTAAAAAGTGCAGTATAAGATGGTAACGTTACTGCTGCTTGCAGCATATACTTGCTACTCTCTATAGATTCTGTATTAATAGGATAATGTTTACATATGTACTCACTTTGCAGCACCTTACTGTACTCACTGTACAGCACTGTGCTGTAGAGAATTAAAGAAACTGCTCCAGAGGCTTTGGCAGAGAGAAGGAAGAGAAGATTTAAGGACTTGTTATGGAGGGGATCTATTATGCTGTTCAGCCAGCAGAGACTGTTTTTTGCTTCATTTTACCTTGGTCCTGCTTGGTATGGTTAAATAAATAAATAAAACCATCAGTACTTTCTGGAGAGGTTATTCCAGAGATACAACATTTAAATGAGATGTTTAAGCTTGCAAAAGGTTGCTATTGTAGAACACAAAAGATTATTTTAGTTGTTTGTGTGGTTGTAATAGCCAAGGATGGATGTCTGGTTAGTGTAAGGAGAATGTGGAATAGTGCTCAGATGAGTAAAGGGACTACTAAATTTAGATTTAGGTCCAAATGCTTCTACATTTAGGCATATTTTGTACCAGATTGTACTACCTCTTTGAGTTGCATGGAGTGTGAGACAGTATTTACTTGAGTTCTTTATAAAATCTTACCAAGCCTGGTTCAAGTTACTTCCGTAAAGTGTAATAATAACTTCTTGAGATAGTAATAAATGTTCTCTGCATTTGTATTATTTCTTGCTAGGCTACTGGAGCTCAGTCAGCACAAAAGGATAGTGCTGAGGGAGGGTTTTTGCTGTTAAGCTCTCAACAATGCAGATTTCATGCAGAGAGCAGCAGAGAGCTTGCTTTCCAGGCCTTTCCTGGGAAGCACGCTGAGGAAATGTGTAACTCATCAACAACCTAATTCTGCCTTTTACCTTTAAACAGAAGAGCGATTACATTTTTCTGGATGCTCACAGGAGGTAGTGTAAAACTCGTCACTGGGTGTCACTGTCACACCACAGGAATCTGGGTGTAAGTGGATTTCTCTGGCCTGGAATCACAGGGGTCTTAAAGGCAGATGTTTCTAAGTTCGAGTGGTGGAGGCCTGTAGCCTTGGCTTGACTGTGGAACCAGCCTTAGTGCAGTTCATTATATTTGCCCAGAAATAACTTCTTGCATTTATTTTTCTTAAGTTGTGTGTGTTACTTTCAATCCATTTCTACAGTTTTAGTTAAATATGGGTTACGATACTGATCACCAAAGTGCCGGCAGGTCCTAATGTTTGAAGTGATTTGAAAATGACTAGGCCAGTCAGGAAAATACTGGAAATTGCAAATTCTGAACAGGCTTCTGTGGATTACCTGGCAGTGAGCTACTGGGAACTGCTGGAATTGTGGTTTCCAAACTGGTTTGCACCCTGGTTTTGCAGCATGGTTTTCATGTGAAGCGGAGTCAAAAGGCTTGCTCATAACAAAGTGTGGAACTTTGTCTTTTTCTTCTCTTCTTAAGGATTTTTAGTTTACCCTGGAAGGAAGTTAAACTCAGTTGACATGGAAGGTGGGGAGGTGTGTTGTGTGACAAATTAATGTTTGCTGTTAATAAGTTTCCTTTTCTTCCAAGTATATAAAAGCTTTCCAGTTTCCTTCTGGATATTTTCAACAGGAATTGTGGCACTGGTATATAAATTCCTGGCTCCTTCTTTTCTCCCTTTATAAAGATAGGGTGTTTTGCCATTTTTTGGTTTTCAAGAATTGTAACCACCTTGATAAGAACTCATAGATACTTCATAGTGGCTCTGAGAGTACTTGAAATACTTCTCTACCTGCAGCATGCTGCATACACTAAATCACCTGTGTAACAAATACGAACACAGAATTAAATTCTTACAACACCCCTAACTGGAATTTTACAATTGCTTCATAAGACAAATTCTTTGCTTAAACTTGCATTGCAATGATACCTGAATCCAAGTCTTTATTGTAATAGAAGTATTGTTATGTAGAAGGCGGGGCAGGGGGTGGTTTGCAAAGAAAGGACAGGAGTGGTATTTTGAGGTGGCTGGAAGGATTTTAACCACTAGAAAAGAAAAATGTAAATATTTAAACATTCAATAGTTTCTAGTTATCAATTTTTGTGCTAAGAGGTCAAACCTGCTCTAATTTAATTGCTGATGTCATAACACATATTGTTATATCTTACTTTTTCCTTGAGGTCAGTGGAGCAAGATACTTGCGCGTCCTCTGCTGGAACTGTGCATCTTGAACAGGATTGATGAGGCCAGTGCTGTGATGGTCAACTAACTGCCCATAACACGTGGTGAAAACCTTCTAGTTAATTAAATGCCATGTTTATCGTTACTATAAATGGAAAAAAGCTTTTATTTCTTCCTTGTTAATTGTCCCGCATTTATCAGTGCTGGGTGACTCCATGCTCTTGAGATTCCCTAGTTTATAGAGGAAAATCTAAATTATTTTCTCAGAAAAGGGGATTAGTACCAGTATTCTTGTCGGTTGCATTGACAGCTGATGCTTTCTTCACAAGCATATTAACTTGACCTCATTAGTTTTTGCATCCAGCTCCCTTAAACACAGAAGATTGTATTTCAGTAGGAGCCAATCATGTTAATTACGTCTGATCAGTTTGCATATTCATAAGCCATTGGCTGTTTTATGGACAGCAAAAATAAACACCATATCTTTTTAATAATTTTAAGTGGGTCACTTTCAGGACTGTTTCTGTTTTAAATAAATTATCGTACTGTTAAGGGCCATGGGCAAAAGATTTTTATTCGTAATGTGATGGTTTGGGTTTGGTTTTGGTTTTTAAGGACAGCAATATTTGTTTATGAAATCACTACTAGCCAACCACGTTAAAGATATGATAGTATATCTTACCTGGTTTGTGGGAATTCCACATACCATGGGTAGGTAAGAAACCATTTTTACATGGAAATGCCAACTACCAATTTGAGATTACCAAACTGCACAGAAAGCAAATCAGAATAATGGATATAATTATACAGTATTTTAAACTTTGTAACAGCAGTACCTAAGTTTTAGTTTTATTGGTCTCTGCTAGTTTTTTCCTAGTGTCCATTAACGGTGATTCTCATGTGTAATTTTTGTAGTATCAATGGTTTGTGCATGGCAGGCCAAAGGCTTGTGTCAAGACAAGGTTTCTGCCCTGAGGAGTTTGCCCTGGTGCAATCTGGTATTTCGGCCACGTTGCTGCCGAGGGGCTGCCACAGGCTCTCAGCTATGCTAAAATGCTTGTTTCATGTATTCTAGAAACCCAGCTCCTTGGCCTTGCGTACGTATCCAAAACCGCCGCAGCCAGCGCTTGCTGGGCCTTCCCGGGTGGGCTTTGTCCCAGCTGAAGAGGAGAATCCAGCCTTTTGCTTTTAGACTTGGGGTATTCTGCACTCCTGATGTCATCATCAGACCTGCTGTTGTCCAGACCTCTTGTTTAAATGCAGGAGGGTTTATATCTGGCTCCTCGAGAGTTTGCGATTTTTGTGTGCTCTTGTCTTTTTCTCCATGGTCCTTCACAAGCTCTGGTGCATTGTCATTTGCGCACCAAGATTGTACAAAACTCCCTCTGATATCAGATGTGCGCTGAAATTCTTCAGAGATTTCCAGAGGGTTTTCAGTTTAACATCAAAAAATATTTTATGGTGGTTAGTTTTAACTCCTGGGTCTAATCTGTGAATTGAAAATTGATCTTACGGTATGAAGTAAATTTTCATGTTGTTATCTAGATTAAAAGGAGGTTTCTATACTGAAACCTCCTTGATTTTGCAACATACTATCATATGTGCAATCTGCTTCAGAATTATAGCTAATAGTCTCAGTAAATCCTAACATACCTGACTGTTTACAATCTCATTTACCTCTGGGAGATGTGTAGAGATCTTTTTTTGTCTATGTGTACTTACTCTGTTTCAAGCGGGACTAGATACAGAGCAGGACTGATTGACAAATTAATGCTTTCAGCTCCTGCTCAAGGTATGTGAATTATAACTACAAAAGGCATGTTATAAACTAACAATTTTAACTCTCTTCCGTTGGTAAAAGCTACTAATAATGAAAACAAATCAAAATAGTAATGTAGCTTAACTCATGAAAGAACAAAAGAACAGGCAGAGGAAGGACTGTACAGCAAAATAATTGTTTTAATTAAGAATCAAGGAAGACTAAGACCATTACTCCATTTTTTATGGAATCAGTTCTGCAGGGGAGTCAAATAAAGCATATTTATATCCGTTTCCTCTTAACATAATGCAATATCGAATATCTAAAAGTTAGTATTATCAAAATTGAAATATTCACAAAGTATGAAATGTCACTGGAGATTTCCAAAATAACAGTTTACAGTAACTAAAAAGTATGTTTTCATTACACACTTAGCAAAAAGAGCTGGACGTTTCATACTTTTTGGTAGCTTGGAGTACACAAAATGAGATGAAAAATAACTTCCAGAGTTTCGTTGTTAGAAAAATTTTACTTAATTTAGATAGGTCACAAAAGAGTAATCTGAAATATTCATCCCAAAAGTAATTTCTGAGTTTAGATTCAGATTACATTCTAGTTAGTTTTAGGGAATTTGAAAATTAACCTGATGAAAAATGTATTGTGGCATTCATAAAATAAACAGTTCAGATGTAAAGCTGGAAAGGCTTTTAAAGAGGACCAGAATAACCAATTCTCTTTTTTTTTTTTTTGGTAGTGGCTCAGTTAAGAGCCAAAGAAGGTGCTTTCTTTTACTGTTAAGAATTTTTCTCTTTTTTTTCTCCTCTTGAGATGTTTTCCTACATCTGAATAACTGTAAGGTTTTCTGCAGTAGGATATAAAACAAGGCTAAGGGGATAGGTCAAAACCTATGGTTGCATTGGTATCTATGAGTAATCTCATAGTAAGTTTAATTTAAACTTTTTTAAAAAGGAACAATAACTTCAAGTGCAGACAGTTAAAAGACATACTTATTTCGGATTTTCTGTAGCCGTAAAATGTGTTCAGATTTGTTGTCTTTTAAGAATGTTAAATAACATTTTTAATGCAAGCACGAATAAATGGAAGCACCGTATTTTTATTTTCTGCTATAAGAGAAAACAGAGTCTGGAAGAGATATACTTGAATTTCTGACAACCTTAGATATTCTGATCCAGCCACCTTTATATTTATAGAAATGCAATGGAAAACAATGGATATAATTTTCCAATACTGCTTCTTTTTCTTTATGGGTAAGTGTCAGAAAAACACCACTGCAAAAAAAGAGCTCACTATGTGGTGTTGCCTTTTGTCAGTTGAGAAAGAAGAGCTTTATAACTGTAATGTAGGAGATTCTGAAAGATCTATATTTTGAAATTTCAAGGGCTGATAATGCAAGTAGGGCCCAATCTCCTTAGTGCCAAGCAGAAATCACAGGTGTAAGAGCAGATTTCAGTTCAGCATCTTGGGAGTTACAGGACGACACATACAGCAAAATATTTGAGTATCAAAGATATTTGTGTTCATATCACTTCCATATTTTATTTAATGACAACTCAAGTGGTATGACAAAAAAAGTATTTATCTTGTTTTTCTGTAGAAAGGATTAAAGATTTTGTAAGGATAGAAACAATAAGATAAATGCATCTACTATGATGCTGATGTAATTTGTTGGACAGTTTGATGTTTTTCTTTGACTCTTAGCTTAACTATCTTAATTAACTTTTCTCAATGCTTTAGTGCTATGATTTCATATTGACTCTACGGAATCTCAAGAAATAAGATGTTATTGTCCCTATTAATTTACTGGGTTTCACATAAAGACATAAACATTTTACTTTATGTAAATCAATATTCAATTATAGTAGAGAATTATATAGAAACAGCTGAATGTAGCTGTCATACAGAATTAGGTAATTTTACTCTGAACATTATTTACCATATAATAGAAAAATTATTCAGTGATGATTTGTTAGTATAGAACAGATTGCTGTTATTCGTACAGAAAGGAATATTATGTGCAGAGGAAGAACAACATTTGATGTTATTAAATATTAGTGATACTTTCCATGTACTTTTCTCTGAAATACTGTTGCAATCCATTATTAATACTGGCAATTTGCTTTATTTTGTGTAGTATTCAGATCTGTGGCCACTGCTCCAAGAGGCTTACAGTTAAATGGATGTTAAAAAAAACCCAAACCACCAAGCAAAAAATCATGTAAATTTGAAAGCCAAGACAAAGACCTACAATATCCAGATTAGGCCAAAGCCCAATCCATTTTAAGTGTTGCATTTGGTTCTTACTCTATTTCCTGACTCTCTCTTCACAAAATCACTTGTGTCATCTGAAATTTAGTGTGGGTAGAAGGGTTACGGCTGCTACTTGGAAAATGTGAGCTGTGTTTGGGGGCGGGTGTTGAGGTTTTGTTTGCTTGTTGTTTGCTGACACTGAGGCCTGTTCGAGGCCTGTTCCATGGCTCTGCCCTGAGTGCTGTTGGTGGTATATGCAGCAGGGGTGTGTGAACATAATTAAGGGAAAGAGTCAGACTTGATGGTTTCAGCATGGAGGTTTTAAAATCACATTGGGAATGTTTACATAACTGCTCAGAAGAGGCTTTTTCCATGTACCTGTTTACACTCTCTATTTTTGAAATTCTTGAAGCATCCTGCCCTTGGAGAGCCCTTGCAAGCCCTTGATTGCTGCAGAGAAAAGCCCTGTTAGTGAATTGTTGGGAAAACATTTCATAACAAACTGGTCTTTTAATGAGGGTGTCTGCTGCCTTTCCAGTGGCTGGAGAGGGACAGGATGGGGGAAGGGGGGGGCGGGAGATGCTGGTATATTGTGAAACTGTTTGGGAGCCACAATAGCGAGGAAGAACCCAGACACCACCGGGCCTTTGTGTGCAAATTTCCCACCACAGCTAAGTGACCTTTTTTTTTTTTTTTTCCAATTTAATTAAGTGGGTTTGGAGTCCAGCGCTGGCCTAACAAGCACTCCTTCATGAATGAAAGATTTGTCTCTGGCAGTGAGGCAAGGCCCTGAACAATGTCGGCAGCAATTACTGCCTGTGCTGGCCGTTTGAGCAGCTCCCATGGAGGGGCGGCGCTGGGAAGGCAACGCGGCATGAGGCCGGCAGAGATGTTCTGGGGATGGTCTTTGCCTCTCCTACAGCAAACTTCTCATCCGTGCACCCACAGTTTTAACCAAAGTGGGGCCTCTCATGGGAAGGATTTCTCCAAAGATGCTAATGCAATCAGGGAGCTTTCTGGCAGAGTGACACCAGTTGATAGGAGGGAACTGGTAGGAATCTGCGTTACAAGAAGAGGTGATGTTTGTTTGGGTGAAGTATGGGACGCAATCAGTTATCCCAGTAGTAGTGACAGTAATTTCACTTAAATTGAATGGGGTGCATCACTGAAGTTTATACCGATCCTGTTTATGAATCCACTGATCTTTCTTAATTTGTAGGCCTATTTGAATGGAATTTGGTGGGGACCTAATGAATCTCCTCTATATTTTGCTTTGCTTTGCTTTCATTAGGGACCCACTGCTTGTCTTAGGCTTTCTCTTTGCAAAACTGAACTCTCTAGCACTGAGGAGAAATTTTCAATTGAACAGTAGTTAAAAACAAACATCAAACCCACAATTTCCGTGTTGGGGGAAATCCATGTGCAGAGGCAGTAATCCTCCAGCTCCTATGTGTCTGCTGCCTATGCCCTGAGAACACCTACCCTTCCGGGCTTGCTAACCACGTCCTGAGAAAAAGTTGTTATGCAATTGATATTCTCTAGAAAACTAATGTATTCTATTACATAATCAGCATGAAATTGTGATGTGAATTGAAATTTATGTCAGCATGGTCAGTGCTCAGTGGCCAACGTGTTCCGCTTACACGTACAGTTCACAGTGTGTGTGGGCTCATTGGATTTAGTGAAGACATGTCCACGTATTTTAGTACAGTCATTCCCAAACCTGATGTTTTATGATGTGGCTATTGGATCACTTATTTAAGCCGTAGTGAACTTGCTTTTGTGACAATGCCATCAGGTTTTCTACTTGTGTTCAGTCCTATTTTACTCTGTAAATGCCCAGAGACTCCCCACCAGGCTAGAGAGAAATTCTGTGACACAGTTCTGCACTGTGTCACTCCATTCTCAGAGAAACCAAATGCTGACTGAAATTACTTCTTTTTACTCAGATTTATGAATGCAGCTTCTGACTTAGGATGATTCCTGTCAGTTTGAAGCCTTGACAGTACCATTTAACAACTGACAAGACGTACAGTGAACTGCCTGAGCATCAGCTTGAAGTAGACAACGAGAAGTTTCTTTGGGGCATTTTCACAAGCAGATCAGGGTGAGGAATGCAACTCTGTATATTTATGTAATGCTTTATCTATATAAAGCTTTGAAATGTATCCAATTAGTGATTACAACATCCTCACAATGTCAGAGTTTTTTCATCCAAGGTGACCATTTTATTGGGTTTTTTTAGTTTGTTTTTGTAAGAGATTTTCATGGTAACAATCCTCTTGATTAGATAATTATTTAAGATGACAAAAATACAATTTCTTATTTAAAAAGAGGGGGGAAGGTGGCAGTTATTACCGGTATGTTCCCAGTGAGTAGAAACATATCTATTTACCTTTTTTTTTTTAAGTATTAAAAAAATTCTTTCAGAAGTGCAGATTTTTTTTCCTCTCAACTCTGCACTTCAGAATGAATTTTTTTCTAGAGGCCTAGCTGTAGCTCACTTAATATTATCAGAAAAGCAGCACTCCGTGTCTGTGCCTGCTCGCTTTTTCCTAAAATTACTCTGCAGGTATGTCTTCATGAACATCCTAAACAAATCTGAAGCTTGCCTTTTCTATTAAGTAATGTGTTAAGTCTACATCCACATAATGAAATTTTTGGCAACGAGGTCAATACTCCTGGCAGATGGTTTTATAGTGGTAGCTATTTCTTTCCCTAGTAGTTGTGCACAGTGTTGCACTACACTGAACCCAGGTGATCGCCGCTGTTCTGGCTGAGAAGCAAGAAGGCTTTTTTTCACAGCTCTTATACTCTGTCTGTTTTCCTAATCACAAATTGAAAGTAGTTTAGGAGACATTTTCTTTTCTTTTCTTTTCTAACTTTATATAAAATCAGTGCTTCTTTCTGTTTGCTGTTCTGTGCTCTGTGTAACTGTTTACCCTGTGCCGTGTAATACCTCATATGGGTGTTACACAGATGCAAGAGAGCATGGGGTGCCTGTGGCCACTGCTCCATGAAGTCTGAGGGCAGAAGTCTCCCTGTTCCCTTGGTCACTCTTGAGGGATTCAAATGACAGAGGAATGTGAGGGAACAATTAGCTTCTGTTCATCTTCAAATGCCTCACCTCATTAGTCTACCCATGGAGAGGAAATTTTAGAAATGGACAACCTTTTATTTTTTTGGTTATGTTTTGAATAGGTAGATAATGAAAAATTTTTAGTATATGAAAAGTTAGAGGTGTGAGGACTGAAAAGAATAGACAAAACTGTGGAAAAACCTTTGAAAGCAGGATTGTAAATTTGAGTAATGTAATCAGTGGATGCATAAGATGGGAAGTGTAAGATGTAATCACTTGTTTAAATGAAATTTGACTGCAAGTCTCCTTTTCATATGAACAGAAAAAGACTGGAAAAAAATCTGCTCAAATATGAGAGCCTAGGATTTTTTTTGTGTGTGTGTCTACCTTGTTGCAGAGTAGAAGGACTTTTGTATTGAATGCTAATGCAGTTTTTCTGAAGTGGGAGAGCACAAGCACACCCTTTGGAGCCCAAATTTTAACTAAGTTAAGATTTACACATGTGGAAGAAAGGCACATTAGTGCTTCTTGGAATTTACTAGAGGTTTAAAGCTTTTAGTATAGACGGAGTGAATCGCTCTGGATAGTCATTACACTAAATTATTTGATTTTTGAAAATAAATTCTTCTTATAAAATACTTAGTATTTTGTAAAGTCAAAATTCCCCTGTGTTCCTGCTGTCTTCAGCAAAGGTGAAAGAAAGCGGTTCCTTGTTGAAATACTTGCTTCCTTCAGAGAGCAGAGCATAGACTGCAAAGAAAGGAAATTGCCAATGACATGGTATCTAAGACTATGATTTCAACAAGAGCAAAATCTTGACCAAGAGCCACTGTCCAGAGCAGTGGCTATGGCCTAACCGAAACAATGTACAGATTCACAAGTTCAGCAAAAAGTTTGTGTTTTTTTTTTTTTTTTTTCCTTGAGATAAGGTCTTCTGATGAAGGATTTGCTGAGGAACTCAGAAATCATCAGTCTAAGTTACTGGTTTCTCTGCCTGCCAATGGCCATAATTACAGCTGAGTGAATAATTCAGAGCAAATAATTTGTCTGACAAATTTCTTTTTCATCTCATGAAAAATCCATGAGTAGTTCACAAGCTCTTTGCGTTTGTTTGTTGTTCATATTTATTTATTTGCTCTTGCATAGCTTTTATTGGCTGGCTAAATCACATGGTATGGTTTGGGATTTTTTTTTGTTTTTCTTTTTTCACTTGCATCGTTTGAGCTTGGTCGTACATTTGTATTAAATACTGGGCAGCAGGCAGCGGTCTGTGTGTTGAACAGCTCTTTACAGTTTCAGCACTTGCAGGATATATTTCTTAGATGCTCTTCTCTGCATGTAAGCATTTGTCTCCTCAGGTCTTCATTGCCGATTCTGGGCTCCGTGTGGTCCAGGTCCACAGTGTATTCACTAAACTTACTGTTGGTTACATCTGAATGTTCTGTGCTGTATCTGTGTTATTATTTTAGTTAATGAATTTCTGCTCTTGTTCTGAGGAACTCTACCGTTTTTTGTTTGTTTTCCTGTTTTAGGGTAACGTTTGTGAATAAAACCTAACAGGTGGATTAGATATTCCAGACTTCTGCAAGGAAAGGCATGTAACTGGTTCATGATTTGTTACACTCTAACTTCTTTACTGACAACATCTTTCACAGTTTCTGCCTCGAAAGCTGCATTGTTGTATTAATGAACTTCAGAGCGTTTAATGATTCCAAGTTACTAATCAAGTCCATACTTCAGTTGTTGATTAAAAAAAAATAATAATTCTTTTTCTCTTTGGACATAGGAAAAATATGTATATAGAATCATAGAATGGTTAGAGTTGGAAGGGACCTTAAAGCCCATCCAGTGCCACCCCCTGCCCTGGGCAGGGTCCCACCAGGCCAGGTTGCTCAAAGCCTCATCCAACCTGCCCTTGAACCCCTCCAGGGATGGGGCAACCACAGCTTCTCTGGGCAGCCTGGGCCTCGCTCTCACCACCCTCACAGCAAAGATTTTCTTCCTGATATCCAATCTAAATCTCCCCTCTTCTAGTTTAAAACCATTACCCCTCATCCTATCGCTCCGCTCCCTGATCAAAAGTCCTTCCCCAGCTTTCCTGGAGCCCCTTTAGGTCTTCATTCTTAACTTGGTCAGAGCTTCCAGAATTGCTTCAGGAAGTTTACCTAAATAAAAAGACTGAAGAGGGTTGTGCCTTTTCAAACAAACTTACAAAGAAAAAGAATTTTACTTCAACACAGGCTTCAAACGACTGAGCTACTATTAATATGTCTTTAGTCTAATAAATATACGCAGGAATGATCTAGTGTAAAACCTCTTTCTTCATGGTAAACACATATAGTGTGCTATATTTTTAGGTACCTTCTCATCATTAGAAGGACATAGTAGTCCTTCTGTGTGTTGACAGAGTTGAATAGACTTTCTCTTCATCAAATATGAAGAACTTAATATATTTTCAGTAAAACTGACTTGTGCTAATACTTTTGGTTTACAGCCTGTGCAGACTCAGTACAAGACTCCTTTGAATGTCCTAGAGGTACTCCAAATTCTTTTAGACAGCTCTTTAAGGAAGACAGATCTAGTCTAGCATGTAATTAATGCTGGTGATTCCACTCTGATCTTTTTACTCCTATAATGCGCATCTCTGACTAAGGAGGAGATAATGGACAATCACGTAAGAAAATCCTTGATTATGGCTTGATTGAGCTTGTGTGAGCTCTATACAGCTAGTGTTGTCATGGTTCCCAAGCCATTTAATGTATGACATTTTTGCATAGACAAGATGTTAGATAGCCATCCAAAAAAAATGTAATTTGGAGTATATCTAGCCCCTCTTTGAATGACAGATCAGGTTTATTTTTGTAGTAAATTAGTAACCAGCTTTCGTATTAGAAGTTAAAAAACCATATTATCTTCCATAAAACTTGTTAAAAAAAAAGCAGATCTGCAGCTTTTAGCAGTACGTATAGGCGAAAAAATTCCCAGTCTTCTCAGCTTTTAGTCACCATATCAATAATGAATTGCAATTAAAAAAAAACCAACCCCAAAACCCTACAAAACAAAAAACACAACCAAAAAGAAGATAAAATCACATAATAATATAGGTTGGAAGGGACCTCTGAAAGTTAGCTGGTCGAGCCCACTGCTCTGAGATTGTCCAACATAGATCAGGCTGCTGGAGGGTCTTGTCCAGTTGAGTTTTGAATTTCCTCATGGATGAACTGCAGGGACAAAACAAGACAATATTCAACCTACTGAATATAGATACCTTTCAACATGAAATGTGCGTGGTGGTTGTGGCTCTACAATCTCTGTGTACTTTGAGAAACTGGGTTCATGCATTGCAGTTTACTTGAACAGATATGGCTTGAATTCTCTCAGCTGATGGTTTGGGACATTTGAGGGTACTATCACCAAAATAAATGATAGCTCTGCACGAAGACTCTGATGCCTATCTGTAGCTAAGTGGAAGTGACTGAGGTCAGTATGAAACTGGCATTTTTACTAGAGGGGAAAAAATTCCCAACCCCAGATAAAAGCACTAGGTTTGTTATATTGCCTTCATCTGCTTTCTTTAAATGGACTTAAAAAACTTTAGTTGTATTTACCAGCAAGGAGGCAGCTTGTTTGAGCACAGCAAGCTCGCTCGTTCTGATTATACTAATATGTCATTTTACGCTGAAATGAGTCTTTGGTCAAGCGTCATTTATTTTGTGATAGGATGGTGTATCTTTAAACATGTCAGGTCTTGCCAGTGTATGGAGGCAAGTAGCTCTTGTCACTACCTAAAGAACCATCATAGTTGTGTGTTTTGTTTTATTTTTACAGACCTACACCTATTTTCAGAGGATAGAAGGACTGGGTAAAGGAGAAGATGTGGGTACAGAACATAGGAGGTAATCTCTTGTATTTTACTTGCATCCCTGAGATTGTATCACTGCCAATGCCACTGCCTACTTTTTCATGGTGCTGCATTTCCGCAGGCCATACAATTAAGGTTTAAAGGGACACCACATCAGACAGATACTTGTTTACTTTTTTCTTCACTTAACACCTTCTGGGGTCTTTATCACAGAGCTCCATCTATACAGAGATCACAAGCGCCCGCGGAGTCTCTCTCCTGTGTGCTGGGCTGTCTTAATAGTGTGTCCTCTGTGGAGGAGTTTTCTGCTGCTCTTCAGGAGAGTGTTGTTTCCCCAACTGCTTGCAATGTTTTCCTACGCATTAGGTAGCACCTTTCTCTCAGGGTTGTCTTTGTCAGTCTTTGGAAAAACCCAGAAGTCTCCTCCTCTGAATCTAAAGAAACTTAAGCCAAGATATTGGGGCATTTCCAGTGTCCAGCTGTTGTGTATTGGTAAGCACAGTCATCAACTGTTCTGCAGATAATTTTTTTCCAACAGTGATTTTCTTAGAACCAGCAGAGGGAGCACAATAATAAAAGTAATTGAACTTACAGATCTTTCTACTTATCTGAAGAACACTTTTAGTTTCTTTTCTGTGTATTGGGTTTGTGTGGCAAGATTTTGGTGGCAGGGGGTCTGCAGGGGTGGCTTCTGTGAGGAGATGCCAGAAGCTTCCCCTATGTCCGATAGAGCCAATGCCACCAGCTCCAAAAGGGACCTGCTGCTGGCTGAGGCTGAGCCCATCACTGATGATGGTAGCACCTCTCTGAGAACATGTTTAAGAAGGGAAGAAAACCCTATGTAACGGTGACTGCAGCTGGAAGCTGGAGCGAGAAGTGAGAATGTGTGAGAGCAACAACTCTGCAGGCACCAAGGTCAGTGAAGAAGCAGGGGAGAAGGTGCCCCAGGTGCCGGAGCAGAGATTCCCCTGCAGTCTGTGGTGAAGACCATGACAAGGGAGGCTGTCTCCTGCAGCCCATGGAGGTTGACGGTGGAGCAGAGACCCACCAGACCCACGCCAGATCAGGGGGATGTGCCTGAAGGAGGTTGTGACCCTGTGGGAAGCCCACGCAGGAGCAGCCTGCTGGCAGGACCTGTGGAGAAGAGCCCATGCAGGAGCAGATTTGCTGGCAGGACTTGTGACCACGCAAGGGATCCATGCTGAAGCAGTTTGTGAAGAACTGCAGCCTATGGGAAGGATCCACATTGGAGAAGTTCATGGAGGACTGTCTCCCATGGGAGGGAATCCATGCTGGAAGTGGAGATTTTGAGTCCAACTGTAGCTTAATGTTTGTGGACAGCAGTTGTAGCCATGTTCTACTGGATCTGTTCCTGTGGTACCAAAATTTTTCTCAAACCAGCGATCATTGCCCAACTTTTTGTCTTGCATTTGAGTGACTCTTAAACTGGGCACAACTACAATGCGCAGGGATAATAGTAGTAATTCTGAAATCAATGGGGTTGATCCTCATCATTTTCAGTTTTGCTCTTCATCTGTTTTAGTCCCTTATGCTATAAGTTTTTTGTGTGTGTGTCCTTGTGCAGCCTCCAGCAATGGGGCTATTGACATGGTTGACAGAACTGCCAGCAGTTTTTCCCATGTTAATGTGCAGTGGAGCATACATCTTTTTGTGACTGATAAGCACTCTCAGTCCTGCAGAGATTCAAAACGGTTTGCAAGTGGTTATACCTTCTCCTGCTCTTCTGATGTGGTTAAATTTGATATATCCGTTGGAGGCAGCACCATCAAGCATCACTGTTAGCTGAACTAGGAAAGTTTCTAATGTCCCCTGGGAGAACAGCTATACTTGATGGGAACTCCAGTGATAGCAGAGTATGTTGCTTAGACTGGGTTTGATGACTTGCATTTCCCTGGCAAAGTCAAAGTAGTGAAACTCAAGAGGCAGTCCATTTCTTAGATTTTTTTTCTTTTAATCTAAATTCAAAATTTACTTGAGTTAACTGAAGATCCACGGCTATAACTGGTTATGTTGACCAAATCACATTAGTGGGTTGGCTCAACAGTTTGAAATTCAGCAGTGCTGCTGCTACCTTCTGGAACAGGCCCGCTGCCATTCTCAGTGCACTGTAAAGCCTTCAGTTGTGATTAATGGTCAATGTGTTGATTGCTTTAATCCAGCATGTCAGTTTTGTCCGTCTGTAGCACCTTCTTTCTACTGTCAAGCTTGTTGGGATCTGTGTGCCTGGGATGGAGCCTGAGGCATTTGGCTTTTTAGCTGTGAAGACAGGATTTGCAAATTAAAAGGCAGAATGCTAATCACTTAATGTCCTTGTTTGTTCCTTTTTAAACTTTGTGGACTGGACAGTTAATCAATTATTTGAAATGATGGTTCCTGCAATGCTCACATATGAGCAGCAACACCTAAGAAAAATCAGTGGGCAATCTTGAAATAAGATTGTGAAGTGGGTAATAATTTCATTTCTTACATGGTCTTGGCAACCATAGTACACTGGCGGTCTGTGTGCTGATGTTTATTTTCATTCAGTCAAGATTCATAAGTAGTGTAGTTGTGTTAGTTTGTCTAACTGTAGGATGCATAGTTAATTCTGGGACACACATTAATGAGTAATTAAACTGCAAAAAAAATATCCACGGAACCTCTGGGGGAGGGTAGCTATGTTTTATGTTCTTTGCTTTTTCTGGTTTTCTGAGAAGGATTCCTTTGCCTGCCTTACCTATGTTCTTTTTTCCATTTGGCTTTCTGTTTCAGAACCCACTTAGGTTTTCTTGCAAGTTGGGAGGGTGTGAGCTGTGCAGAACCACAATCCAGCTTTGTATTTTTCTTTTTAAAACCTATGCGTATATGGCTAACAAACTTTAGAGACTGATTTGTTAAGGCTGTGCTCACAACTGCTTTCATTTCTTTGTGGTGCAAATAGAGAAGTCTGGTAGTGCCAAATTGTTCATGTTGGAGATCTTCTGGTACTGGTCATATGGCATTAGGTGGTGTGTATACTTGAAATTGTTGTGAATTATTGTAGTAGTTCTCTTTCTCTGATTTTTCTAAACCGCCTACTAATTGTGGGTGAATCTTATGGGTCATAAAAGCAGTCAGAATAATCCAAAGAAATCAGTTGTGTGTGAACTTCTGGAAATTACCCAGTTCACCTGGGTTAAAGCAATACTGGTGACGGGATTTTTCAGTCACTCTGTATGCAAGCAGACAGAGAGATCCAGTGGTTGGAAAAATTGACCAGATGAAAAGAATGCACCAAAGCTTTTCTTGCCCTGCCGGCTCAGTGAGAGCGCTGCGTGACGTCTTTTCCCACTCTCTCCGTATCAGGTGCACTTTGCTGCTGTTATGTACCCATGGCAAGGTTATTATGACACCGCATCCTTCCGTCATCGATGTGAGTGTGATACTAGACTGAAAATTGTTGTTATACAAGGGCATTACAGACACTGTAAAAGGGTTGTGATATTGTGTACTTCTTGTACATCCAGTCTACAGTTCACTGTGTTTACCAGACTGTCTTGGACAAAGACACCAAATTCATATTCCCGGCCCTTTGCTGAAAGAATTACCAAGAGAGAAGGCAACACCATGTGTCTCGTAGTTAAATGCATATTCCCGTATAGAGTATCCTCTTAAGAAAACCAGCAGTGATTACACACGGGCTGGGTGCGACAGGGATTGAGGGGGCCGGAGTGGCAGATGTGGGCTGCTCTGAGTCCTGTCAGGAAGGAATGATTAATGAACAGCAGCTCCAGCTGAGGCTAACCTTTGGAGAGCTGAGCAGGACATCTGCAGAACTGTCAGAGCGCTGACAAGGACAGAGCTGAACAACCAATTATTCCACCATCACTAAGGTGGGCTGTCAGTTTAATCCCAGCCATTCACTTAGGCAAGGACAGGGAAATTTCTCCTTTACATAGCACCACTCTGTTGTGACCTTAACTCTTTCAGTACCACTGAGGGGAACTGTGGGGCAGCACCACACATGGGAGCTCCTGCAGGCTAGGGGTCAGAGACCCTGTGATAAGTAAGAGCTGTTTTGCAAAGAGTTGTAGTTGCTCTCTCCTGCACTGTAATGACATGGGAATTCTGGTGATTTTAGAAAACGGTTTCATTAGGAAATGAATATTCTGCAAACAACCCAGTTTTAGTCACTGATGTTGTCAAAATTTTGTAGTGACAAGAAGATCTGGCCATAGCTACACATTCTGACTTGACTGGGCTCAGCTGTGTTTGTCCTCCACAGGAAGGCAGAGTGTTGTTCCAGGAGGGTTGGCAGCAGCTAGTCCAGAGACCTGTGGTGGTGATAAAGAGTACCAGGAGCGTTTCAGTTGGCTGAGTGGGAGCCAGAGTCACCCAGGCCGGGAGGAGACCTTTTAGTGCAGGTTTAGCTGCATACATGCACTTGGTACACAGAAGGTCCTGCAGTAGGGCTAGGTACCTTAGCGCAGCGTGCAGAACAGGCAATAAAAGCTTTTGGCCACATGCCATTTTATTTCCTGCATAGCGAGACAGTGCTTGTGTGGATTTTCCCAAGTAAGTTTTCCAGGGATTTTATGTTAAAATGGCTTTCTCATACATCTTTCTTCTGTCACGTGGGAAACTGAGATCTGGGGAAGCTGCAAGCACAGATTTGGAATCTGGAGCGTGGCTACAAGTGTATTATGCGAGATTCACCTATAAAAATACTTCAGCGTTGTTACAGATGTCGTGAGTGTTGGGAAAAGAAAGTAAGTACTCTAAGGCAGCCAACTCAATTCTTCTCTTGTTCTGAGCAGAAGCTGTCATATTTTTTTTGAAGTTGCTTAATCTTTGTTGAAGTGTCCCCATTATACAGCATTTTGTTTTCAGTTAGGCCATGCAGTAAGTTCCAAAGGACTTGTTAACACTGAAGGGAAAATTGGCTTAATTAATGGCTCACACTGGACAGCATTTCACTCGGCAACCTGTCACACTGTGGACCACTATTCACAGGAGGCAGCAAGGGTGGCAAATGCAAAAGCAATGCATCTCTTTAAGACTTAGTCTTCCAACTGTTTCTCTCCAACTGTCCTTTCGGCTCAGGCCCATCCCTGCAGAGTCCCATGCATTTTGGGAGCTAGTCTGATGATTCCTGCCTGTACAAGCACTCGAAACAGGAGGAAGCAGTGTCACATAGAGAAATGCCTCAACAACCCACAAAACGAAGTCCCAAGACTTGCAGGTGGGCTTGGGGATGCATTAGTTTAGGAAGAGGCTGGACACTCACAAGAGGAGAACAAAAAGTTACATAGAGCAGATGTGTTTCTGTTGCTGAAGTCTGTGTTTAAATGCTGGTATGTCTGGATTGCAAAAACAGTAGGACTTACCAGAGAGCAAATCCTATTTATCTGTTTAGCTCAACTTAGTCTTCCTGCTAAAAAAATGCAAAAGATTGAGAACTCTGAGGAATCATTCAGAACGAATGTGTCTTCAATCTACTGGAGAATAAGAAGAATTTGTAAACATGGCTCTTTTTTTGATGGATTCCTGGTGTTTAAATATCTTACATGGGAAAACCTTTAGGCTAAGTGAATGGGAATTTATTCCCAATGAGGGCTATGAGCTCAAAAGTAAAGCATCCCAGAGAAATTTAAAAGACATGCAGATGCGGTGCCTGGTTTAGTGGAGTTGGCAGTGTTGGGTTAACGGCTGGGCTCAATGATCTTCCAACCTAAATGATTCTAGGATTCTAAGATGTCAAAAGATGAAGCAATTTCTTTCATCAAAGCTGAGTCAAACACTAAGATAGGCAAAGACGTACTGAAAGAATGGTGAGCTTTATAGAGTTGAGAAGTGGAAGCTAATTCACATCCTTTGGTATTTCCTTTGCTTGTTTGTGTGTGTGTGATTTGATTTAGGAAACTCTGTTGAAGTCTCATGTGAACGTTGCCATTTCGAATCTTTAACTAAGTTGCTGTGTTGATTATAGCAAATCTTGTTAAATCATTCTGATAATTGGCTGATGACTAAATGTGTTAAAAATCATACAACCGAATCCTATGATTTACTGTACAGTAGTGTTAATGAATCTTAAATTGCTGCTACCTCAAAGTTGTGCGGGATCCATTAATCGCTCATTTTGTGTCAAATTGGCGTAGTTGGCAGGATCCTAAAATCACATTTGTGTTCTATAAACTGGTCGATTTGGAATGCCTTCCATTTTTGATCTGCTATAAATTCTTGAAGGTCTTAAAATACCATTTCAGCTGAAGATGTACAAAGATCCTTCATGCTGAGGTATCTGGCAGACATGAGGACAGCTTTTTCTCTGCTCGGCTCATAGCCTGCCTCCTTTAGATTGTAGGTTGGCTTTTTTTGTTGTGTGTTTCTTTTGATGATGTTTTGGGTTTGGTTATTTCAGTGTTTCAGGAGCTGATCATATAGTTTGTGTTTTACTGTAAAAGAATCTGTTTAAATTTGTTACGCAGTTCAGGAAACTGTCAGAGGTACCTTCAGTGCTTCCAGGAAAATCCCAAGTGGGTGGGGAAAAAATGTATCCTGGGTACATCTCCGGTCTTGTTGATTTTTTTTCTAAGCTCAGTGAACACAGAAAATGTAATCGCCACTGCACTCCTCTCTCTAGATTCTCCCTGGAAACCTTGAATTTTGCCTTCCTTAATTAGGTCATCCAGTTTGTAATCACTTTTCTCTAGGAAATGCACTAATGTCACAAAACAAGGACATAAAAAGACATGAAAATTTTGAAGGAGGATTTTGCAGTAAAAGAGAATAAATCTTACTCCCTTATGGTTTATTTTCTGTCTATGTTTGAGAAGTTTTTATTAAAAATAGAGAGATGATAAATTCTGTCTAGTTTAGACCTGTCTAAATATATTTTCAGGTATGTTCCTGTTGTGCAGAAATTTTGCTAATGAACTCCCAGTTGAGGTTTGGGCATCACAGCAGTGTTCTAGATAGCAAAGAGCTTATCTGAATGAAGATGAAGTAATTTTTCATGGAAATATATATTTGCAGATTGCCTCCAGTGCGTGCCAGCTGTAAAAAGATGGTATACCTATTATTGTGCCAGAAATCAGTTTTAAAACAGCAGAAGATCTTTGGATTTCTGATCAGGGCAGCCCTGCTGCACCAAACATTGAGAAAATCCTCTCAAAATATCTGCTAAAGAAAAAGTATACAGAGACTATTAGTTTAGTCATGCACATTTTTCTTTACATGGTAAATTTTATCACTGCCTGAATTCTCATGTGTGCATAGCATTTACTGTACTGTGTCCCTGCTCCAGTCTGGGAAGCACAGGAAGGAATCATACCAGTTGAAAGAATAGAACCAGATCTGTAGGTGTGTATATGCCAGTAACTTGCAAAAATTCCTAACATATCATCTGTATCGCACAAAAATGTTCTTTAAGACATGGAGATATGCAAAATTTGTTCTTCACTTTCAAATGGTGTCAGCGCTCTTGTAGAAGGTGGAATTCAGTCTGGTGTGTCAGGGAGGCTGCAAGGGGAACAGGCTTGAATATTGATTCTTTGATGCTGAATTGCAACCCAGAAATGTTGAAACAGCATGTATGCAAAACAGTGTTTTCAAAGCTGAGGTTAAGGCCAAAGTGATTGCTCTTCCTGCTCAGGAATGGATTAAATCTGAAATTCCAACGTTAACTTCCTTTGCCCTGCGAGTCTCATCTTGGAGAATGAATCTGTTGATTATGTTGGGTTTGTGGTTTTCTTTTTTCATTTATCTTCCTTCTCCCTGCACTTCCCATCTGGGTTTGCAGACCACATGGTATTTGCCATTGTCCAGTCTGGGTCAGTACTGCATCAGAGCAACAGAAAAAATAGCAAGAAATAATAAGTGAAATATTTGTTTTCATTTAATTTTCTAAAATTAGTCAGAAGCCAATAACAGTTGTAGAATATTATTCATTTTAGCCAAAGTTGGTTGTCTGAGGATATGAGAGAATTGATAGGCACGTGGTACTTTGGTCTAGACTCCCTATCTTATGACTTATCTTTGTGATTTTTGTGTTAAAGTGCATCATGTGGAACTCAAAGGACAGAACAGAAATGTTCTTTATGTGTTTTAGAAATATCTTGTCCACGTTAGTAACTGAATATGGAAACAGTGTAGAGTGCAGAATATGTGACCTTTCTGGATAAATCAGTTTGGAATGATTTATATGTACAAGCTAGAGAGTATACAATGGATTGTACTCTCCTTTGTGTCTGGAATTTAGAAACAAATGATAAGGAAAAAACTAATTTTAAGATTATAGTAGATAGACTAATCTAACCCCAAATAAAGCAGTACATCCTTACTTTTACTGTCAATGAGCTTAGTCACCTTATTGGGAAAAAATGTCTCGTATATCATAAGGTGCTGCAGAAGGATTCAGTGCAGTTGCAGGTTTGTACTTTACTAAACAGGGATGTTGCACATTCATAGAGGAGAAATGAGTATTTAGAATTCAGCACATCCCATCCTCTGACATGTTATTAATATCTTCAAGTAAAAGTCATGCCAGCACAGCAGGCTTAGAGTTTCATCCTCCTGGTGGGAAATAGCAACCTCCTCGTTTCCCTTGAAACCTAGCTTGGAGTTGGGTTGTATTGTTAGGGTCTGACCAAGTGCAAGCAAAGTGATCAAAGCAGGAATTATAGAAATTAGTCTTTAAATTAAGCATAATGCTTAATTTAATATATTTTATCTGCACCTTCTCTTCTTTTCTAGGATGTCCTAGGTGACCAATGTGTGTTCAGGCAGTGGGGTATGCTCACCATAATGCCGTCTGCCTTGGTAGGAAAGAAGGATGTTCTGCTTAGTCGTGCATTTCCTTGCATTTTGATTACCTTGGCAAAACGTAAAACTGAAGACTTTATGAGTGAATTTGAAAATGTTTCTGTCAGCCTGCAGTGAAATGCTGTTCTGCATGTTGTGGAACAACTACAGACTGCCTTACTCCTGGGTAGAGGTTGCCTTGTGTCCACTCGTCTCCTTGTGAACAAGTACAACGGATTAGTGAGGATTTAGTAAATCGGTGCAATTTTGTTTAATATACCCAATATTTTATGCTATCAATCAACTGTTACACTTCAGTTTCTTTTCCTGGCCCCTTACCTTAGTGCAACCTGAACTTGGCCAGGTTTGTGGAGCTACATTTATAAGAGGATGTGTGAGCGGGCAGAGGTCTGTAGTCACGTCGATATCGATAGATAAGCAGCGGGCCAAGGTTATTCAGTGAGAGCTGGTGTGATCTGCACGCTGACTTGGGTGGGGAAAAGTACAGGATATGCATGCTTAGACATATTTTGGAATCTGCCCTTTTTATCCAGTGCAGAGTTAATATATCTATTGACAGAAACAGCAAGTATGACGATATTTAATTATTTGCAAAGTGGCAGATGCACAAGTGAAGTTCAGAGCATTGCTATGGAAATTTTTAGACTGTTCAAAAATAATTTAGATTTTCTTTTCCTTTGGCCTGCTCTATCTAAATTGCTAAGAGAGTCTTGCTTTGAGGCTGGGGAATAGAAACAAGGTAGAAAGTGCTTTCTGGCTCTCTTATAGGGAAAATTACTGAAATATCTTTGTCTCTTAGCATAAATGCTCAGAAAACTTTGGAGAATTGATCCTGAAAGTCTTTGTTCTGTAGCATATTTATTCATATCGGAAAAGCTGCATTGAAATAATGCCGAGGGTTTAAGAAAAGTATTCAGAGAGAAGGATTAACCTGCTAATTCTTGTCTCTTAGGAAAAATGTTCAAAGTGGGCTGGCAGGACACATTTGAAGGAAGTTATGACTGCCACTCGCTTGTCCACACTGTTTTTTTGTAAATTCATGCAGTTGGTATGAGCAAGGACAAAGAGGGATTCAGAAGGCGTCACAGCTACATTTCTATTTGTGTGTGGAGGTTGGACAGGAGACTCCCATACTCTTGCAAACACCTTGAATTAATCTGCTGCAGTGTCAGTGGTGAATTTTGACGATACCATTTCAAGCATGTTGCTTTCCTTCTTGTATTCCTGTCTCACTACTCTGCAGTTTTTGGATTTCTGTGATCCTTGTGTATTGTCTAGCTCTGAGGCTTGGCAGCGCAGCATATTAATGGAAGTGACCATGATCTGCTTCTCCTCTTCTGGGAGTAAAGTTTTCCCAAATCAAATGAATGCTGTCATTCAGAGAGGTTCTGAAGAGAAATAATATCTATTTGCCTGTACCTATAGCTAAAAGTCAAAAGAATATATATCTTTTCTCTGTCCCCGTTATGTGTATGTGACCTCATGCAGCTCCCGGTACTTCCACGCTGCATTCACAAAATCTTTGTAAGAGGCAGTTCCATTTACAAAAGGATTGCAGCTGGGAGAGTAGTTACTGAAGAAACGCCTTTACTATCTATGAACCAGTTTCAGATGATTGTGTGGGTCACCTTTGGACATGAACAGTTATAAAAGTAAATAAACGTGGGATTTTTTTAAAAGTAAAAATATGCTCTTCCCAAATTAATTCATATTTTCAAATTGCCTTGAGATCTACAGATTATTATTGTTGCTTACTTCTAGAGAATGCAATTGTTTGCTTTTGTTTTCCTCAAAGTTTGTTTTGGATTACAATTTTCCCAAAATATTACTTTTTCTAAAATAAACTCTTATCAAAGTAGCTCCCTCTGAATCTGTTAGTGGGGCATTTTCAGATTTCACCAATTTCAGATTGGTGTGCAGATTTTAAAAAAAAAAAAAAAAAAAAAGAGTGAAAATTGCCCATTTAAGCAGTTTCATACCACACAAGGTTTTGTATGGTTTTATTTAAGTTCAGTGTAACTTTATGTGACTGCAGGCTGTGAGATAACTAGATAATTCCCTCAAAGAAGTGCCATTTCTCTTAAGAAATATTTGTTCTAAATCTACTAAGATTCAAAGAACACCACTGCCGTTGAGGACAGTGGACAAGCTTCTTATGAATTACTACTGGGGAAAGTTGACTTAAACCTTCCTAAATGAATTAAGAAAGGCAAATCTATTGACTACTCCACAGGTTGCTTGCTGCCCTTCTCTTTTTTTGACAGAAGAAGATTAATATAGAGGCTGCTTCCTCCGGTCTTGTTAATAAATATTCACTGAGATATCCTACAGAGAGATCAGATCCTGATTCTTGAGACATCAGGCAGCTTTGAAATGTGAGCCTGAACCATGGGGAGATTCAGGCCAGTGGAAGGTAATCCATTTAAACTAAAAAATTTTTGGAAGTTTTTTTTCTTAACATCTAAATCTTTAATATGGCTGATGGGTATTTTCCTTTGGCACACATTTGAGCAGCACATGGCAGAGGAAATTGTATTGAAGGATGCAGAACTGTGAATGTCTAAATAAAGGTGATATAAAATTGTGTACGTAAATGAGGCGAGCTGCTTCAAGTAGAGACTAGTACTGCTGTGGACAGTGGAAAAGCTTATGATATCTTCAGTTCTCAAGGGCTGGAAATGGAGCTGCTTATTTTTTCACACGGGTTCCTGGCAGTAAATATTACACAAACTATTCTTTCTCCTATGGCTAACCTAAGAAAAGTCTCTACCAAGAAGTTGACTTGTGTCTCTCTCTCCTTTTGTTGTGTATGTGGCCAAACAGACCCAAGTTGTTGGACACTTTCGGTAAAGAATAGAGAAGGTGCTTTATGCATTTTGTTGTCTGTTCCTATTAAACAGAAATCAAACTAGAATGAAGGAAAAGCTGCTTTTGTATGAGGTTTGTAAATATTTCTGGCTATCTGAAGTTACCATCTGTTGTTAGACCAAAGTCTCATTTTCTTGCGTATGTTTAGCAATTTCCTGCTATAAAAAGTCATTCACGTTCTTTATTGATTCTATTAAGTGTAAGCTGGGCAAGCATCTGAACAGCCACATGTGCGTGCAGAAGAACCAGATTTCCAGTACCAGTGTGACTGAGGATTTCAAACGTTTCTGGCTTAGGCATTTTTTCCTTTGCAGCGAGTTGTTGACCAAAGCACCTTTGGTTCCTAATGTGTTTTCAAGTGAACTCTGACAGCAAGCAGTTCAGAGGAGGATAAAGGTACCTGCTCCAGAAAAGACCATTCTGTTGCTTCTTTCTGTATTGCGTGGTTCTTTCAGGCAATGTAATGCTGCAGCTCAGGCAGCTGCAATCACAACTTTAAGATACACATTTTCTTGTTTTATAATTTTTGTTAAATTCTTGGTATTCTTTAGTAGAAAATACCAGAGAAGGGTGCCTTCTAAATTGAGGGAGCATGTTCTCTGCCAGAAAGAGCATAACCATTGTTAGACTTCCCAGGCAGAAGCTCCCTTTGAACACAGGATTAACTCCTCTATGGGATGACTGGCACTTACCTGGGCAGAGGGTTGAAGACTTGTATTTATGATCAGCTTAAAGGGACATGGATGTCCATGGTCTTATGCCTGGATCTGATGTTCCGTCTTGGTTCGCTTGACACTGGAGTCCAGCCTTTATTTTCTGAAGGAGGAAAAGTCTGGGGGAGGAAATAAAAAAAAAAACCCATCTAAAATTCCAGCCAGAGTTCTCCTCTGCCATTCCTGTGAAAAGAAATCGAAGCTTTACAGAATTGTGCATTTTGTCTCTCGCACATATCTGGAAAGTCTTTTTTCTTTAAGTCTGGAAGCAAAGCCTGTTCAAACACTCCAGTTGTTTTACTTAGAACCATGTTCCACACACCAGGTATGTTTTTGAAGTACAGACGGGTTAGCAGATGCGAGTCCAGGCCTGTTGTTTTCAACAGAAGTATTTGGATTTGCTGTAAGAAGAGATCATACAGGAAATTCTAAATAAGCTTCGTTTTGTCAAAGAGGTCAGAATGTCAGGGTACCAGGAGATGCCTTCTACTTTAATAGCAAAGTTTACTTCTGATGTTGTTGGGGATTCAGTCATTTCTCCTGCCTCCTGTTGGTCATTTATATTTATTACATGGTTCCCACATGGGCTCGTGCATTTGCTGTTCAGTAAGTTGCATTATTCCTTAACAATATAGATGAAGTATGCACTAAATGAAACAAAATAATTAATTACTGAACACAATGACACCATTTAGCCCTAAATTTTCACAACTAGAAGGATTAACTAAGTATGTAATGCATCACTGAGTGATTTAACAGAGTATCATAACTCTTTTCTTTTCACCATAAATTGTAACCTGGAATTGTTTTTGTAATGGTAATTGCCTTATCTTCATAAATTCTACAGTCTTACATAATTTAACTAGTATTGTAGCAGGATTTCCCAAGAATAAAAAAAGCAGGTGCTGTCAATGGTAATTTAAATAAGAAAAGACACGTTAAGTGGTTCTTTTTTCACTAGTAATAGAAATTAATTAGCTTTGAGCTGCTTTGGAGGTTTTACATTTTTTGCTGTGGCCTGTTATGTTTTATAGTATGGAAAGTAGTTTTGATTTGATCACATTATCTGGTGTGCGGGTTCTGCAGGAAGGCAGGGGTACATAAGTCAAACGTCACCCTGCCTGGGTGTGGAGACTGCAGAGCATCAAGAGTGTAAATTAAGATCTTCCAAATAAGTCTGTGAAGTGCTGGCAAAGGTTGTGCTATAAGTCTGAAATGTGCTGCTAAACATTTCTTCCTTTAAAACTAGGAGCTACTGCATGTTTTAAACTAAAATATGGCTGCTTTGGACTGACTCTACACTGATGTAAACTGTTGGAAACCAGAACTGATTCCTTTAGATGAAATCAGTGCAAAATCAGAGAGAACAGGCCCACATATGAAATACAACTACTGTGCCTATGCGTACATTAGCAGTGCCACTCAAATATACAGATTGTGTCAAGGGGTTGTGGTATATGTCTGCATCGGAACCCAGCAGAGTCCAGTAAGTGCAGATTTCTACATAGTTAGTGCTGAGGTTCAAACTTTGTCTTTTTCAGAGGGTGGTGGTTTTTTTCCACTCTGGATAAATTTTCATCCTTGGAGGTGTTCAGAAGACTCGACTCCAGACAGACCCCTGAGCAAGCTGATCTGATTAGACCTGCTTTGATCAGGGGGTGGGACTAAATAACCTTCAGAGGTCCCTTCCCTTCCAACCTAACTTATTTTGCAGTTCTGTGATTCTATGAAAACACAGAGGAATGGCCTGGTATGTGATACACGTGCGTACAAGTGGCTCTTGAGGTGAAGTGTTAAGTTCCTTACTGTACATTGTCCAAAATAATCAATTGAGAGCTGCAGGAAGTATAGGGTGTAAGATGTGTGTGGGATCATTTTAAAAAAAGCCACAAAAATTGCACAAGTCAGATTAATAAAAGCCTCTGCGCGCCTGAGGAGGTATCCAAGAGCAAATAAAGCTTGGAGGAGCCATTTCCATGCTTCCCTCCATGGACCATCATGCAGGCTGCAGGATATGGGATGTGTTGTGTGTTGTTGGACACAGCACGAGAAAGAGATGGTGCCGAAGAGGGCTCCTTTGATTTCAGTGCTGTGTCTGCATCCACTGTAGGCCATCATCATGTTCTTGCAGATCACATCTGGAACAGTAGCCATAGAAAACCTCCTTATGTTTCCACTGAAAGCAGAGGCAGCTCCTGAAAGTGAACCACCTAATGCCAGCTAAATTAAAAGGAGGAGAGCACTTGGAATAATTCAACGAACAATAAGTGGGCAGCGGTCTAGAAAACATTAATTCATTTTATGTGTTCAACATATTCGCTATGATACTTAATTACTGTTATGAGAGCTTGGAAAATCTGAAGGCAAGTACACTTTAATTCACGATAAGTGAACACTTTTATTTATGTTGAAAAGGGCCTTGCTTTTCTCTTGATTGTGCTGGCAGAAGGAAGGTGACAGAAACAAGGGGGCTGCCTCCTTCCATCACAGCAAAGACTTTATTTTCTCAAAGCCTTAGTTGCAGGCTTCTTAATTTTTTTCTGTCGGAAGAAATTTCATTTCACTTGACTTAGGTCACGACTACCTAAAAATTTTGAATAGGCTGACGTGAGAGAAATGTGGTATTCCAAGCTAAGGCAGCCTATCTGAAGATCTTGCAGTGGGGACACAATTCATAAAGGGCCTTTTCAGCCTGGGTGAAAAAATCAAATCTGGCAGTAAATATCAAGGTCCTTTGGTCTTTTTTTTGTAACTTATTAACATATAATGGAATTTACTCCTGCAACTAAAATAAATGCACTCGGGAAGCAAAATGGCTTTTGGACTGTAGTTTGCCAGGCACAGAACTAGATTTAATCATTGGGATACAGAGCTTACTTTCTTTAGGTTAAGCCTAAGAAGAGACAAAGGGAAATATTTGTTGGTTGACCTCTGGCCCCAACACAAAATATAGAGAGAATAGTGATGAATCTCCAAAGCCTGTTGGCATAGTAAAGTGCTTGGTATTCTATGAAAAAACCATCATGTATTCCCTAAATAGTTCATTTTGTTTTCTAAAGTTCTGAAAAACTCGCTTTATTGAAATGCATGTTGTTGCATCGATTTTTCTAAAATACACCTTGTTATCTTTTCTTTGGTAATTGGTGACTGGTAATGACTTTGGCAATTTAACATGTTCTTGCAGACACTTTTCCCATTCCCCCAGATAACTGAAGTCAAGAGAGAGGGCCTGTCTGTCAATCTCTGATGCCTGTCAACCTGCTTGATTGACGGGTTTTGGTCCCACAATAGAGACCATTTCTGCAGCCCCCATTCTGTTATTTTCTTCTTTCTTAATACTTGTGGGGGATGGTGTTTGCTTTGTAATCTGTGTTTAAAATCCAACTTGGAATGAGGCCAGTTCCTAAGAAATTATCACAAAGTCTTGTTAGCTTTGCATCAAGAAAATTCTCTGGAGAGTTTCATAAGCTGTGATTCCACCTTCCAAAATTACCTTTGCTCAAAACCTAAGCTTCATTGTTCCTCCAGAATCCCCTTCAAAATCCAACAAAGAGGCTGTGAGGTCTGCCTAATATGTTTTGATACAAGAAAAGTCATTTGTTCAGGCTTTGCTTTATTTGGGAAGTTCTTGCTCATGCGATAACTGGCGTAGAAATAATTGTGTGTAAGGAAGGTGGGCAAAATGTGTGAGACTGGGGGCAGGGAAGGGGAGGGCCATTTGCATTATGAGGTAAATCTCTAAAACAGAAAACAAGGAAACTTCTAGAGGAATGACCAAACGTTTACTAGCTAAAAAGGAAAATAATGAATCTGTCATTTTTCATCCCCAAAATCATGCTTTCTTACAAGCATTCTAATCAACTTAGCGTTAATTCAGTTAATTGTGAATTAGGCTTGGTATTATTCATTTATTTCATATTCAGTCTTTAGAGATTGAAGACTCTGTTATGGACAGGAAATAGAAATAGATGGAAGTAGACGCAGTGTGTGGATGTGTGTATGAATATCCATTTCTGTTACACAACATGGACCTTGAGATCTTGAATCGGGTTCTTGCTGTACAAATTGCTGAGCACCCTCAGTTCTTTAAATGCATAGAGCATTCAGAAAGAAATAGTCCCCTATATTCTCAGTTAAACTGCTGGGATGGTACCTCTGCTGCAGCATGTGCTAACCCTGTACGTTTTGGCCACATGAACTGGTGATGGTAAGTGGGCCGACAGTGGTAGAAAAAAAAAAGGAATAACAGATGCAACTGACACGCTAGCAGGTATTTACAGAGGGGGGAGCAAAGCAAATATTGAAAAATGTATAATCCTTTGACTTTTTCCTGAGGTCCTCCTTTCATGAATGGCTACATAACATATTCTGTGCGTCAAGAAGAGAAAAATACCCCAGGATGATGTGAAGTGATATACGCTGTGCATCTTGGGTCTGTTTAGCTGGTTGTGTTTGGATGTTGCTAACCTGTTTTTCCAAAGAGTTACAAAGACTAGTTCAGGATAAAAATGAGCTCACTCCCCACAATGCTTTCTCCATAAAGTGGCCACAAGGCTCTACATCAGGGAACACCGCACGTAGGAATGACAATTTCATGGAACTAAGAGAAACCACATCTCCACTGTCATTTCCTTTTCAGGGGAGTTCTTTCCTGTCCCTGCTGAACCATTCAGAATGTGTAGTTCAGGGAAAGTGTAATTTTCTGAGCTTCAGAATAGGGGGCAGTAAGGTCACAGTATTCCTTGAACACTTTTGTTCTGTTACTGCTGGAGTACGTAGTGTTAAAATGGTTTAGAATGACTACATCTTTGCTTTGGAATCAGGACTTACCTCTCGTAGTATATAAGCTGACTGTTGTACAACCTCTGCTTGTTGCAAGAGACGTAGCGGTGGACGAGGTGTAGAAATTGTACCCACATTAAATCAGGCCATTCTGAAACATGTGGGTGGTACTTTTTAAAGTGTCTTATAAACCATGGTATGCATTTAAAATATATTCCACTGTACAAAGAGTGGCAAAAATACGTGTGCTTTCTCATTTGAACTCAGAGGAGAAGGTGACAGATGCAGACAGAGACACCTACCATGTGGCTTTCTTGCACTCATGGGAACCTGGAGGAAAAGTCTCATTTGTGCTGTCAGCGATTACAGACTGGGTACCAGCCTGATGCACCAGGTTTGTGGCGATGACCATCTTCATCCTTATGCAGAGAGCTACAACGTACGCTTTCTACACCTCTGGAGTCTCCATACTCCTTCCTACACTGAACAGGTAGAATAGTTCCAGAGGTCGGATTCTCCTCTGTCTCAAATTTCTGGAACAATCCCTTGGCCTGGCATGGCTATGGTCTCTGAGGCATCACAATGTCACTGGTGCTACCAGCCCTTTATTTGCAGAAGTTTTCTTTATCTATAGCAGTATCTCTTGTGTTATGCCCTATGGAATTCTATGTGCAATTTCATTCTTTTCTCAACCCCTCTTTTTTTTTTTTTTTTTAAAGATTGCATGAAAGGTACTAGTTGCTTTTCAGATTTATTTGTCATGTTCTTGTATTCCCAGATGCAGAAAGTAGGAACTCTTGTTTTACTCCCTATGCAGTTTGTTGTTTTGTATAACTGCATGAAATCTTTTTCCTTCTGAACTAGGCAGATTCAGTTTCTAATTATATCTTGTTGTTAAATTCTTGCTGTCCTGACACCATTTTTGTGACCTGTCTTTAAATTCTTTCTCTTCCTGCTGTGTTATTTCCTGAGGTAAAGGAAAGAAAAATGAAACCAGGATTCTGGGTGAGGCCATACTATTTAAGTGGCAATAATATTAGCACGGTTGGTTTCTCTCTCATTCTGGGTGGATCTCAACAACTGTTTTGCTTTTCTGATCGTGCTGCACTTCAGCAGAAGACTTTACAGTTTCCCCATAGTGTGCTCTCAGTTGAGAGCTCTGAAAGGTACAATGAAAAGGCGAATGTGTAACGTTAAAAAGATAAAGAAATGGGTTGTAAGGAGCAGATGTACAAGAAAAGGATCTAGTTACAGGCTTTTGTCAAAAGAGTTCATGAAGTTAGCATAGGTCCAGAGAAGCTGGGAGAAAGAAGAAAGAAAAATAGCTGGTAAGTGAAGATATTAGCATGAGAAAGTATGTGTCTGTTCTCTGAATGTGATCGGTAGCGGTTAGAGCTTCGGTATCTCACACTGGGAGGTGGTACTTGGTCTAATACTGGCATCTTCACCAGTGTGCGGCGATGTGACTGGTGGACTGTGATAGGCCTTGTCGTGCCTGGATGTGACTGTCTAGCTCTTCATCGATCTACTGAGGTTTTATAGAGGTAACCAGAAGCCTGCATCGAATTCCATAAACTGACAGCCCTCAGTTCTGAAATAACTCTGTAAATTACAGCAGTTTAAGTTAAATCAGTGTGTTTTATAAAATTTTGCCTTGGCTAAACAACTGTCACAGTTTATAGCAACCTGAACTTCCAATGAACCTAGCCTATGCAGAAATGAGGTGTCTGATGTCTTTGTTAGCTTCTCACGCAACATCTTTCGACGCTCTGGCTCGATGCTCTGCGTCTTATGTTTATTTCTGGCAGAAGGTGTGTTTAACGTTCTGATTGTCACTGTGTGGAATATGATGATGGAAGCCCTGATTTTGCACACAATGAGTATATTGATAGATTTATCTCATTTACTATACTTATCTGTCATGCCTAAGGGCACTAATGAGTTGTTTTCAGGAACTAATGAGAACTGTAATGGCTAATGGATGTTTACAGCATCACTGCGTTTTACCATGTGATAATGTGAACACCAACTTCAGTTCCTTCAAGTCTTTAATTGGCACCATCAGAGTCTTTAATTACATTGCATCAGACAATAAAAATCTCAGAGAAATCAATGAGCAGAAGTTGGTGATCCTACTGGAGTGACCAATTGCTATGATGGATGATTTCTTTGAATGCTACGCTCTGAAGTAATAAAGTCCTTTGAGAACTAATTTTTAAAAAGAACTAACTCAAACCCAGATTTTTGCTATTTGCTCTTTGTTTCCCATTAATTCAGCTGTGAAGAGAAAAAGTGACACTGCCAAGCTCTTTTAGATATTTTCAAACTGTGTTCATTTGTAAAATAGGAAATATTAACTGGAAAAAAAATGGTGTTTCCTTTGTTCATAACAGTCCTGTTTTTTTTAAAGAAAGAATATGGGTTCCCTGCAGTACTGGCACACCAGCACACACGACCTGTATCTTATCAAGTGACAGATACAGCCAGTAAGATAGAAAAGATGTTCTCTCCAAACCGTCTTGTTTGCCTGTCTTCTGACCCTTGTTTCTTCTGGAGATCTGTATCTTCATGTTACAAACTGTATCACAATATTGTCTGCCTTACCTGACCCGTTAAACATTTTCAGAGGTGTCTCTGTGGTAAAAGAGGTAAAAACAATGAAGCTTGGGGTATTTTGCTGGAGGGTTGTGCCTGTTTGATTACTTCCTCAGTAGTCATAGCATCTACTCATCATTTTGGGGCTGCATATTCCTTTACAGGCGCATTTGAAAGATACTTGTAAACACCATTTCTTGTCTCAGATTCACTGCAGAATTTGTGTGTGCTTCTTACTCCAGGTTGGGATGTTCAGGTGAAAAGGGAATACTGGTGATTGCTTTCTGGGTTTTTTTTCCACACCATAGAGTTGTCTTCCCTTTGAATAGGAGTGTTGGTGGACTATTGAGTCTCTTCACTTTTTCTTCCTTCTGTGCTATCTCTAAGTTCTTCCGTTATTTCTTTGGAAAAGTACTCTTTTCTCTTGCTTGCCTAACACGAGCAGTTCTTCTGGGCAGTTACCCATCTGTCTTCTCTCCCACAATGAGGAAATGAGATAACAACTTATTGTTCTCTGCCTGATGAACTCTTGCCATATGCTGGCAGATGCTCCAGCTGCACTGGCCTAGTGGTACTGATGCACTGACTTTTTTTTTTTGCTTTGCAATCTGATATAAACGCCCCAACCAGCATCTTCAACACCGACCTGGAGCTAGAGTTCTGCCCTCTGATTTGTGTCGGGTAACAAATGGTCAGTGAACAGCAGCAGCTTTTTGCTGTGGATAGAAAAAGTCTACAATTTCAGTACCTCACATAATCCTTCTTTCCTTACTTTCCCCTTCCTCCAATGTTTTTGAGTGTGCAGATGTTTCCTAGTTAGTTATTATTTAAGTGAGCGGCTTCTTGCTAACATGTTAATTAAAACTCGCTGTCCGGAATCTCTTGGTACAATTTGCAGTGTAATCTGTAGCCTCTAGTGCATCATTGTATCTCTATTAAAAGGAATTCTGTGTAATGATGCTGGGATTTAATTAGTTTCTTTGCCGGTGTTGTAAAACATAGTGATAAATGAGCTAACAGGTCCATGGATCATTATTCTACTAGAGATGAGCTTATTAGCTGATTATGAATCATTAACAAAGTCTACATGGGATTTGCTTATCTAATTCAACACAATTTTGAACATTCAATACTCTACATTCATTTCTTTCAACTAACAACATAGTATTTAGATTGTAATCTTTGCTTCCTTTATTCCGGGAATTTTCTTCTTTAGTGTTGAATTCTAATTGTATTGCAAGTGGGAAGGCCTTGTGTCCATCTGTGATGAATGCAAAGCTGCGTTGTAAGGTTTTACACAACTGCATATTTTTTCATTTGGTTTGGAGTATGTCTCTTTATTAATCACCTGGCGTTGCAGGAAAGAAAGAAACTAAGGCCTCACTCAACTAACATTTCTTAAACGCTCACTACCTAGAGAAAAGTGAAATACCCTGCACCTGCTAGAACTGATCGTGTCACAGGGGGCATAATCACACCACCGAGAGTTTTCAGTCTGGGGCTGAGGGTGGGCTGTGTAGCACCAGTGCAGTTGTCAGAAATCATGCGTATTTGTAACACAAAAGCGTACTGCACGGCGAATAATCACTTGAGAGATTTTTTGAGCGTGAAATATTGAGAAATTTGGCACTGTGAGTTTATCTTCAAATAAATAAGACAGAATTTCGGAAGATTTTTCCACGTCTCATTGAGTGTGTCTTTAAAGTACAGTCTCGCCTTGACCTCCCCGATGCTTACCTTTTTAGCCAAACCAGTCTTGGTTAGATAGACTTTAGGCTATTTTTTTGCTGTGCCCTAAGGTTAATTTGAGGTTATTGTAATTCAAGAACAAACATTTTCTGCCCTAAGTTTTGTTAACTCCTTGTTTTTACACAAATTTGTGAAAGGATATACATGTACTAGAAGTGAGAACATGCCCCGTTTTTATGTTCAGTTGTGTCTCCCCTTTAAATTTAAAATACATGCAGTTAATGAAGCTGAGGAAGCATCTCTTCCCTTCCAGTGCATGACAGGGACCGTAGCAATTGAGTTTGTGTTGTACTTTTGTGATACCACACCAGCAGAGAGGGATCATGCCGGGATGGTGACACCAGGGAAGAACTGTGTGTGATTTCCCCAGAGCTCCCAGCAAATGTGTCCCAGTTCACCTCAGCTCTGAGACTGGTGGTCAAGGAGCAGTGTTGCAGGCAGGCAGAGCACATGGCCAGACTCTACGAAGTTTCCTGTGAGGGCTCTGTTAGTCAGAAAGAAGGGGTTTCCTGATATTTCTAGACTCCTTTTGGACTAGGAGTGTGAGTACTGCTGGTTGATAGGTTCCCTGGTGAGATTTGAGCAGATTTCTTACAAAATAATGAAGTCTGTAAGTTTTCGGCTGAGAAAATGGACTGTTGCGGTGTAAATAAGAAGCTAAAAAATAGGAAAACCGAACGTGATAAAAATTCCTATGTGTCAAAAGCTGGACGTGGGCTGCGGAAGGAGTCCAAGCAGATGGTCTGTAGAAGGTCTGTCTGTAACTTTTCAGCTTTGTGCAATGTGAAACTGAGAAATGATAGCGGCAAGTAAGTTATTAATGTAGGTGAATACACAAATGTCATTTGTTTTCGCAGCTTCATTGATTTTTGAACCAGCAGAACAGAAATAAGTTTCATCTCTGTCCACTTGTCTAAGCTCTTCAAAGCTTTTCCCTGGAAGCTACTTCCTTTCTGTCGCCCAGCGAGTAACACTTTTCTGCACACTTCATACTCTGGATATGTCTTCAGCCAATTTATTGCTATGATTGTTATCCGTATTACTAATTAAGAGTCATTTGTACAAATAGCTAGTCTGTATGCAAATATTGTTGTGCAGTCCTTGTTTATTCCAAGCATATTTTATCTTTCAGATCGTAGTCCTTTTAACGCAACCATAGCTATTTCCAGTGTGCTCGCTGTGATTTGCACAGTAGTAGGCCATTGCTGGATGTGTGTTCCGGAGGCTACGGCGGCATCAGGGTCAGTAGTCTTCCTCATATAAGTAGATGGGACAAGAATTAGGGTTTAGGGCAGCTCGCTGTTATTAGCCAGAATATCCTTTTGCAGTGACTGCAGCATCAAACTAGCAAAGTTATTGATGAACATGTTAGCAATAGCAATCAGCAGGGTAATATTGTATTGACAGTTACCAATCTGCAAATGAGGAGCCACTGTTTGTAAACAGAAGGTAGTTTGGGGTAACCTACCTCATGTACTCCTTACTAGAAAACAACATGCTTGGGTGTACGAGGTATATCCAGCGGGTGCGTGTCCATGATTCTCAAGCATCCCAGTACGTCCATGGAGTATTGACTTGCCTGTGCTGTGCTTTAGGTGTTCTTATCCTGCCTTTGACCCACAGCTGGAGAGAAATGAATATTGAGAAATGTCTGTTTAGTCTTCTCTGTCCAAGGTCCCCTTGACTTGAGTTCTACGTAAGGATACTTCTGAGTTCTTTTTGGAAGGCGGGCTCTTTTGCTGCTCTCAAAAATGCAGCTGTCATTGAAAATGACCTCTGTGGAATCTGCCTAGTTGCTTCTGCGCAGGAGACTGTTAATAATTCTTCAGGAGAAATTTTGGCAATAATGTAAAAAGATGATGATGGTGATGGCAGAGTTGCTGCCATCATACACTGTTCCATAAATACAGAGTTAAAAAACCAGGATGTTCCTCAAAAATTGGCAGCTGAAAGTGGATACAATTTTCTTGCGATTCTTGCAGGATTCCTCTCTTACAAGTATACTATTTACAGAGCCATTAGTTCTAATCCTTTCTGATCTTTTGTTTATCGTGTCAGAGGTAAATATTACTTGGTTTGTCCCTGTGGGAGCAAAGAGCGTGCTATTTTTGTTTCTATGTTATTTTCTTTCACCGAGACAACCTGTTATTTCTTCCTTTGAAAAAGATTTATAAAATGACAGATGAATTTCCAGGAACAGTAATATTTCTTAATAGTTAGGGAAAGAGGTTTGTATTGCAGAGATGCAGCCATGAAGAAAAATAGGAGAATTAGAAAGGCATGGTTTAAAATATGATAGGACAGTAACATCCAGTGAAATAATAGAAATTTTCAATATTGTTCATGGTGCAACAGGAAAAGTTGATTGTGTAAACAAATACCCTTTACTTTAGTTTCTGTGTACGTAGGCATAATACCTTTTCAGTTGCATGTTATTGGTGATCATGAATTACAGTATTATGAGCTGCACTTAAATCTTTTTATAATTGTGATCTGATATGATACAATAATTTATTTATTTTAAACCACTTACTCAATTTCCAAATAGAGATAATTTTATAAAATAACTTAATCTGTTTTATTTGAGATTTTTATAAACAATAAATTGGTTACAATGTCAGTATAAAAATATTCAATTGTATTCTTTTCTAATTAGGATAAAATACTTGTTCTCTAAATTAATTTTTTCAACACAGCAATGTTAATATTTATTTTGAGCAAAATACTTGAATCCTAAGAATCATCATGAATAAATTTTTTCATATCAGTCTTTGTACAGCTCTGAAATTGATGAGAATGTTTATTTTGTAGAACACATTCCAATTTCATAAGCAGTAGGATATGGACATTAAAATGAATTGAAACAAAGCAGGTTAATTATTCAGGGGCCTTAGACTAAAATAAGTTAAGTCACAAATAATGCATCATGTGTTCTCATTATAACCTGAATGTCCCTAGATTACTGTTAAGTATTGCCCCTTGCTCTTAGGCCAATATTTTCTGTCTGATTAGAGATTTATTTTCCTTTTCAGTATCTATTTTGCTATTTTCAGAAACAAGATCCCTTTTTAGATATATACATTAGTACCTTGATAGGGATAAATCTGTGTATCTGCTATGAGAGTACTGATTTCTGAGTTTTGTAAAGGTCGCATAAAATGTGGTTAGGTAACATCATTCTTTGAAGATCATTATTACTACCTCTATAAATATATATAATAGCCAATATCAGAGAATACTAACTTTTAGCACAACATTTACAAAGCTTTATCTTCTCAAGGGGATGCCCTTTAATAAAGGACAATGCATGGTTCTTAGTTCAGCAGATCTGTCAAGTCAGAGGCAGTCATTTGATTTCACTTTTATACATATGCTTAGGTGTTCAGAAAATTACTGTATGTAGAAGAGGATTCCTGAATACTATAAGGCTAGGTCAACAACAAGGAGGTAGATTTCCAAATTCTTTCTGTTGATGTTTTCTGTGATCTTTTATTCTGACTTTGACTTACTTTAAAGTAAGCAGCAACATGCCCAAATATGAGTGCTGTTACACATATTTTATTTCTGTTTAAAGGACTTCTTCCTTGCTTAGAGTTCTCCATGTGCTGCAGATGAAACAGTACTGCTAAATGTTTGCATTTTTGTCTCTTGCAAGAGGAAGAGGCTGGTTTGCGGTTTTGGGGGTTTATTTTGGTTTGGTTTTTTTTTAATTTTATTGAGCATCTTTGAGTGGGCTGAGTCGAAGCAAAACTCAAGTATAATTTATTCTGCCTAGTGTTTGGGAAGTTCTCCGTGTCATCCATGTTTTGTCTTACTGATCGTACAGATAAAGGTGCTTCTACCATAGCAGAAGCCAGCAAAGTAAGTCTCAGTGAGTAAAAGGACAAGTTTAGTCAAACCATTGTTAGTTCCAAATAGTCTCATTAGAATGACATACAAAAGAACATGGTAGGTTGTTCATCATTTGTCCCTGTACATGAAAGTTTAGCATCACTTTTAAAGATCTGTTGTAACACAAAAGCCATTATGGACTTGTTGCCCGATGCCTTTGACTGGTCTAGTCTAGATATAGACAGCTTTGTTATGTTGTCTTCTGCCTCCAGAGGCTTGTGTCTTGCTTGTAAGTAGTATCTCTTTTCTCCTAGGCAGCAATTTTTTTTATTCATCTGTAATCAAAATACTGGATACCCATATGCCAAAGGATGTGTTTAGACCCAGACACTATTGTCTTTGTTGAGTATGGAGGCATTAGTCTGTGCATGTGTATAGGTGACCCACCGTGCAGTGTTGTGTGTGTGGTCTAACACAAACTGGGTTTCACGTGCACAGCTCAATGAACAGGCGTGTGTAAAGTGTGCTGCCCGGCTCCCTCATCCGAGATTCCATCCTCTGTTCTGAAACCTTCTCTTTAAAAGCTGGTGTCATCAGAGGCATGCGTGGACGGGTAGTAGTGTATGGAGCTCTTCTTTTCTTTTCTTTTTTTTTTCTCCTTGAGGATGCCCCGGGAAGCGAGGGAGATTTGACTTCCTGGGTGCCTGCATCTCTGTCACACTGTTGGGGCACATCTGTGTGTCTGTGTCACATCACGTTGTGTCAAGACTCTGTAACCTTGAGCTTCGTTTGGGTCCTCACAGACAGTGGCTCGGATCAGGAGAAGAGCAGGTCCATGGCAGCTTGGAAATGAGGAGTGCTGGGTTTCCAAGCGCTATACTGGATGTGCTTCTCTCTGCAAATATGGTGGGAAAACAGGTCCCAGGTTTCTTAGGTTAAGAGCTACAGGACTTAACATCTTCCTTTCTTACAGTGTTTATCTGTTCTGTGACACGTGCGTAGCTTCCTACGTTGATCGGCTTGGAAAGCCAGAGCTGCCTTTGGCTCTTCCACTCCAGTTTTATTGTCCTTATTTTTCTGAATTCCAAAGATACTCAGAAATGCTTAGACCAGATAATTGTTTCACAGATATCACAGCAAATCCCTGAAACTAATACTTAGTTTGAATTCAGACATTACTCACACAAAATTCTCAATGAAGTCAGTAAGATTTTTGTTGATTTGAGAGAATTTGGCCCAGCGTTTTTAAGACTTAACTCATATTGTGGCTAATGTCAGTTGAAGCAATTGAGGTAAGTCAAAGCCCCGGCGTGAACTTCACACACGTGCGTAAGAACAAAAAGGAGGTTTGCAGCTGGGTCCAGCTGACAATCTTAGAGCATTTCATGTTTTTTCATTCATGTTTTTACATAATCATAAAGTGTCAGGATCTGAAACATAGTACTGTCCTTACCTTAAACTAGAGCAACTCAGTGCCGTAGAAATAAGCAACACCTCAGTTCCAGGCTCCTTATCGTTGAACTGTAATGTGGTTTTTCCCCAGGAATCATTGAATCTTACATGTGGGTTTTAATTAACTCCAACAGGTGTTTAATGGAGATTTAATAAGACAGTTATTGTATGTTAATTAAATGTCAACTGATTGCTAAGAGGTTTTTGCAATTATTGAAGTTTACTAATTATCTGATAGATAAATCAATTTTCCATGTGAATAACTCACATCTATGTAAGCAATAAATATGCTGGTCGGTAATGTATATTGTCATATTGAAATGAGATGTGCTGTGTTGAGTAAGCTCCCTGCCTCCGTCGGGTTCCCCACTCTCAGCCCAGACAGCGTTTCCTGCAGAAGGTGGCCCGACGGTGGGCATCGTGGTCCAGTGATGGGACCTGGGGGTGCCAAGAGCATCTGTGTGGGACTCGACCGGGACCACAGCGGTAGCTCCTCTCTCCCCCAGGGTTCAAATGAAGATGTGTCCTGTAGGAACTCAAGAAACGATCAGGTCTTTCTCTTCTCTTTGGAACAAAGCCTGCGCTGTGGTGGAGATTGGTTTTCCTTTGTGGGCTGAGAATGAGCACTCTGGAACAGGAGTCTTGTTTTCAGAAACATTTTTGGCACCAAGCGTGCATTCAGACACATACAAATGCATCGGTACATTCTGTGTATTACCGATTATTAATCAGTACTCAGTGTATTAATGAGGAAAGTAACTGTAATCAGCTCTGATTTATGCAAATTAAATACAACCCTCAGACTCTTGGTCAGTTGCCAGGACAGTCTGCATGTGTTTAGAGCATGGATGGTGCTGCTCTTTTTTTTTTTTTTTTTTTTTTTTAAAAAAAAGGAAAAAAAAAGGAAAAAGGTTTTTGTTGTTAATAAAAAAAAAAATTCCTTTGGTCTCTGATGAAATTCCCTTCTGATGGTCCTGCTTAAGTCCTAATTCATTAAATAGATTGCACCTGATAATGCAGCTTTTACAGGTGGTTAATGAGTCAGGCCACCTGAGAGATGCAGACAATTGCCTTAGAAGGTAAAAGTTTAGATTTTGACGTGGAACACTTAATACTGCAGTGTCACTAAGTCTGTGCAGGACTGTAGCACTGAAGTGGGACTGAGAAGTGCCCACCAGAACAGAAGGGAATTCTTCATTAATTATATCAAAACTAGCAGACTGTTTGAAGATTTTGGACTTGCAGAAGCAGCTAAAGCAGGTTCTTGTCTCATCTCAGTCGCTTACTGCGCCTCTAGGTAAAGGGAATGCTTTGGCCATTTGCAAGAATGGATCAGTTTGCCACAATTTACTTTTGAAAGTGCAACAAAAAGATGAAAGCAGGCTCTTAGAGTACCAGAATGCTTCATCTCCTCTAAATCCTGGTTACTCAAAATTAGAGAGAAATTCAAAGCATATCCTTCTCAGTCAGTGCTATGAAAACAGCAGACTCATCCTGCAGTGGAAAAGAACGGTGATGATGATGAGGAAAAGAACTACTACTCCCAGTCGATGCCAGACAAAATAACACCCACGACATCTGATGTCAAAGGGAAAGGTGCTTCTTTATTTGTACAGAAATCTTCCTGGACCTCGGCTTGGGTGGCAGGCATGCTCTATCCCACTCTGTTCAGGATTAGTGGATTATCTCTGCTTCTCTCAGTCTAGGAATTGAGCACAGCTGCCCCAGGCCCTTTGTCATGGAGACTTTTTACGTCTTTGGTATTCTCCAGTCCTACTTCTCCTCCGAAGCCATTGTGCTCTTCACTTGCAGGAGACAATAGCTTAGAGATTAAACCTAATCAATAATATGGTGCACGAGGGGGACACAGTGCTGTCGATGGCTAATCAATAAATGCTTCCTGCTGACTTCTGCACATCTGGCATGTTCAGTAAATAAATCCAATCCCTCTGAAGATAACTTGGCCCCAGACCTACATCAATTACCTTTGTTTTATGGCTGGACCAGAGAGAGATTTAAAACTTAGACAACGTTTCAGCCAAATTAATCCTTCTCTTATGCATTTAGTAACTACTGAAATTGATAAAAAATCCCTAAGAAGTTAATTTTCAATATTTTTCTACTTGAAAAATGGAAATTATTTAGCAGCTTACAATAGAGAATTAAGGAAAATAAATAGTTTCTTTATTTTGCAGACATGTATATATGAATCTTTGCAGTCTTCCTTGAGAAAACTGGTGTCCTACAGCCTGAGAAAAAGAAGACCACTTTACGGAAAGCTTCCATTTGGCGGTAGGCATTTGCATGCTTTTTTCTCTCTTGCCTATGTTGATTTCCAGTGTTTACAGTTTGTAAGTTTGAATTAAAAGCTATAGCCAAAATGTTTAAATAACTACTAAGATACCCAACTGTAACCTCAAATCTCTTGGCAGTTGACTCATTAAGATGCATTTTAGTCTTACAAATATGTCTGTCCTATAGAGTTTATCTTAGTTGTTATGCTAGCCTTGTCACTACCTGTTGTTACTGTTTGAATGGAAGTATTTCTTAGCAGTTTGAATTTGCTTCATTCAAAGTAAACTCAGTGGTCTGATTAGTTTTATTATGCACTTAAGTGTCAAAAATTCTCTGCTATTAACACCCACCCATTCCTCTCACCTTCAGTTCCGTAGAGCAATTTGCTCTCCTTACTTGTCTTCTGACATGAGGCTTTACTCTTGTCCTCTCTGCTGATGACTGACATAGGTTGGACTAGATGATCATTGTGGGTCCCTTCTGACTGAACTACTCTGTTCTCTTCCAAGTAAGAGAATGAAAGAAGATGCCATGCGAACATGGTGACTACCGTAGGTCACTAAAGCTCAGCAAACCCCGTTTTCCCTCTGGGCTCTCCCTCTCGCAATGAACTTAGGTGCAATGACTTCTATCACAGGGAACTGTCTTAACACCACCCAAAAATGCAACTGTGCTGTAAAGGAGAATATCACTCCTGTAGGCTGAAACAGGGACGCTTTTCCACTTCCCTTTATAATTGTGGTGCTTCCTGTGGGGTAGGCTACAAGATCCTTTCAACCCATAGCATGCCCCTGTGCAGGGCAAGGGGAATTATGTCTGTAAATCTCTCTAGCTGCCAGCTGCCTATCTAATAGGAGAAGACAACTCAGTTTTCAGGTTACAAATAAGGAAGTAACGTGTGCACATTATGTTTTTCCCCGAACTATATCAGTTTACTCACTTGCACCTTTCTGGGAAAGTCCCCCGTTGCGATCTGCATTCATCTGTCACAGAAGAGCATTGGATGGGTTTTTCCTGAGGCCTTGACAGTGAATCTCCAGAGGCTACAGATGTCTACCCTGCAGTTACAGAAAAGATTACAGTACAATGTAGATGTATCTGATATAACTTTAGGTTGCCCAGCTCAGGTACCAATCATGTTTTAGTTGCCATAGTATAAAGCCCAGACTGACCTGATTTTTCTTGATTGGATTTCAGTGGAGGTTAAGTGGCTCAATTCAAGCTACACAATGAATACCTTCATGTGTGTGAGCCTTATTGTCAAATGTTAAAGGAAGAATATTGGAGGAGGGGTGGAAGGAGTCCTTGTAATGTGAGCATCTGAAAGGCCTGAATATCACTTAAATATCTGAGCTCCAGTAAGACTGGAGTGATCTTTTATAGCAATGTTTCACCGTAAGTGGACAGTTCTGCAGTGTCGTACCTTCATAAATCTAGTGCTTTTCAATAGCAACTGTTAACGTTATTTAATTTGTCTTATGTTACTTTCCTCCTTAATTGGAAGAGTTTCTTATTGCAATGTGGTAGCAATTCCCCTTCTCCAGAAATAGAATACTGCCCATAGGCTGTTAGTATAGGATATGCCATGATGGCATTCTCCTATGTTTGGGGCATTAGTAGAATTCCCTTCATTATTTGAATCATAGAATCATTCAGGTTGGAAAAGACCCTTGGGATCATCGAGTCCAACCATCAATCCTGCTCTACAAAGTTCTCCCCTACAACCATATCCCCCAACACGACATCTAAACGGATCTTAAACACATTCAGGGATGGGGACTCAACCCCCTCCCTGGGCAGCCTCTTCCAGTCTCTGACCACTCTTTCTGTGAAGAATTGTTTCCTCATGTCAAGTCTAAACCTACCCTGTTGCAGCTTGAAGCCATTCCCTCTTGTTCTATCGCTAATTACCTGTGAGAAGAGACCAGCACCAACCTCTCTACAATGTCCTTTCGAGTAGTTGTAGAGAGTGATGAGGTCTCCCCTCAGCCTCCTCTTCCTCAAACTAAACAGCTCCAGCTCCCTCAATCGCTCTTCATAAGATCTATTCTCCAGGCCCTTCACCAGCTTCGTTGCCCTTCTCTGCACTCGCTCCAGCACTTTTGAAGTGTTCAGGGAGATGCTGCTGGATTTAAAAGAGATTTCACACCTTTTAGTTGAATGGTGAAAATATTTGTAGCCCTGTGTAGGAGAAAAGTCAGTCTTTTGGTTTGGACCTGTGAATATTTAGAAAACAGTTGTCCACCTTGATGTATTACATGTTGCTTTCCCCGAATCATTTGCAGTTCCTGTGCTGCTGTTGGAATTCCAGATTTCCTCATAAATACTTCTCAGGATTGTGGTATAAAGACCAACAAAATTTGAGCAACCTTAATCTCACAGATGTTTGTTCTTGCCTGTTTTAATAGCGATTTTCTTTACTTTCTTGTGTGTCTCTTTTCCCCGGATTGCCAGGTTCTTTCCTTTCTTCCCCATCCAAGGGCTCACTTTGTGAGAGGCAGAATTGCTCCCACAAGCAGAATGTGCAGGTTCCAACTGAGCGATGGAACAAATGCAGTTCAGACTTCGACCTCCTCCCTCTGCCTCTTACTGCCCTGGGCCACGTTCACATCTTGCTGGTGGAAACATGAACACAACTCTTTTGGTGGACCTAGAGAAACGGGGCCCCAGTCTGTGTGAACTGGCCCCACCTGTCTGTCAGCCCTGGGCAGAATGTATGTCTGGTAACTACCATTTTCATGTTCCTGTCACACTTCCCAGCTGCCGCCTGTAGGTGGGCAGCAGGAATGGGAAGGAGCGAGTGAAGGCCGTGCAGAGGCGATGGGGTTTGTGGAGACGCAGGACAAACTCAAAAAACCCAACAGCAGACAGCTCCCTTTGAAAACAAACTACGCCGACAGGTTAAAGAGTCATTCATCCCAGGGACTGAACTGAACCATTTGGGGGTTATTTTTGTGTCCCCCTTCTTTGTGTTGCGTTCTCCTTGCGCTGCACGAATGCGCAGTGAAGATGCTGTGAAGTGTAGAACGACATGGAGACTGGAGAGCTAGAATCCAGCTGCCTGGTCCTATATTGTTCAAAGCTGTTAAAATGGCATTTCTTTTTCGTGGGTGATCCTCAGGAAAATTCTGCACAAAAATACTGTAGCTTTTACTAAGATCATTTTTTAATTCAAGAGGAGCAACATGCTTTGGCTGTAAGTGGCTTTTAAATTTAAGCCACTTTTCTCCTGACAAAGATTCTGTTTTTCAGAACAAAACAGTTATTTTTCTTATCTAAATGAAAATAATCCATAATGGATATACTGAGTTTTATGAAAGGACATTTTAATAAGGCAATTCCAATCCAGTGAGTAGCATTGGACAGTGGTACCAGGAACAAATATGACACAGCTGCCTGTCGGGCAGCTTTTCTCCTTTTCTTGGTTATTTGCCTAAGGAAACATTACTTATGGAATCATTTTTCTGAAACCTCTTCTTTGGGACATGAGACAATTTACGATTTCTAAAGCAAAATAGAAGTTGTGTGGGAAAAGAATATGGTAAACTAAATGGAAACTGAGTACCTGGGCGTATAAGTGAAAGAAAATGAATCATAATTCTTCATTTTCTTTTAAGGTTTATGAAATTAGTGTGTTAACTCACATACACGTTTTACCTCTTGCTCTTTAAAAAATATTTTAGAGTCTACGCTTGTCCATTTTTGTTGGAGAATTTACATACGCATAGGTGTATGCATACACATACATGTGTTCATTCAAACTCCTGCTTCTCCTCTTGCAGCCTCGGTTTGGAGAAGTTATATGCCATTAGTATGTTGTTCACAATTGCAAGGAATGATGCAGGAAAAATAACTGCATTAATCTAAGATGCCTGTAAATGTAGCAGTAATTTAGCTCATAAATGCAACGCAGCACTGGACACGTGATCCACAGTCTTCTCATCTTTTACTGTTTGCTCCAGCGGTATCTTTATTGTTCACCATTCAGGCTTTCTGTATGCTGAGAGCAAAATAGCTAAATCAGGAACTTGAGGCTGAAGTGAGAGGATGAATTCTAACCTCTCTGTCCAAGCCAGCCCCCAGTGATTGGTGAACCGACTCTCTGATTCTGCTATATCATAGCTTTCTTTTCTTTTGACTAGGCCATTGTCATATTGCTGTTGACCTCTAACCCTGCATACACAAACCTGAACTCTGGATTAGGCTTCCCAGGGAATAAACTATGGGCAAAGTTGAACTACTAGCTAGAATGAGGGGAAATGGTTCATGCTGCCATAGTAACATGACCTCGTACTGTCTGCCTGGAACAAAGACGGTTTTCTTGTCCTTTTTTCTGCCCCTGTGAGTGTTTAAGCCCCCCTGCTGTTTATCCACTTGGGAGGGGGATGAACGCTGTACACCACGCAGTGAAAAAAGAGGTTACTCCCCCGTGCTTAAAGTAGAGCAGTCAGCTAGGAAACTGAGGCATCAGGGGAACAGAAAAAACAAAACAAAAAACCCCAACAACCAAATCCTCCCCACCCCTAGCCCCAAACGGGAGGTGGAGACCTTTTGGTCAATAATTTGAGTTTGGAGTTTCACATCAGAACATGTGACCTTGGGCTTAAGAAGACTCCAGGCTATTAAATACTAGAAGATGGGAAAGAATTCAGGAAAATAATCACGGCATCCTATGCCTATTTGTAGGCTCTTCCTTAGGCGTCGGCTCTTGACCACTGCCAGGGGGACAGGCTATGAGGCTGCTGGATCTTCTTATAAAAGACCTTCTCTACAGAGCTCAGGGGTGTTGCAGGAGTAACAAACGTAATTTAGTAAATACAATATGTGTGACCCAAGTGATGGATGCCTTTCATAACTTTAGCAACGTAGTGTCAAGTCATCATTGTCTCTGGAAGCGGTTCCCTTGATTTAGACACAGGAACAATCAGGTAGAAACCAGTAATGCCTGCTTCAGCAAATGGCAGCATCTCAAATTGATTGTTATTCACTTAATTTGCATATGTCTTTACATGAGGGGAAGGGTCAAGGGAGGAGGACTGAGTTACGCATTTCATATTGATGATTATTAAATACTACTCTGTCACCAAATCGAGGCTTTTTTAGTAATACAAGAAGCATTTACAAGTGGTCTCCAGCAGCTTTCCTTTTCAATCTCTGAAGAAAAGCCTTAAAATAAACAAAACAAAACCCACAACAAAACCCCCAAAAAAACCCAAACCAAAAAATACCCAAGTAAAAAAGGTGCTGGATGGGGAATGACAATTTTGCATGAGTGCCAATAAAATCATAGGCAGGTTTGACTTGAGTGCCTGTAAGCCCCTGTTCCTTCCCAGCCGTGTGCTCTGACACTGTTAGAGACACATCTGGCCTCCCTTGAGTCCAACAGTGAGAGCAAAAAGCCCATTCTGACACGTCTCTGCTCTGTGTGTGGCACTGTCTCACAGGGCGAGGAACTGGTGACTGAAGAGATGCCAGGAGCGAGCTGCTTTAGTGAACGCTAGTCCCTTCGGTCAGGAGGCAAACTCACGAGAATTTTGTACAAACTCTAGTGAATAGCACGTGTGGGGATTAATTGGTTCTGTGGACTTTACTAACAGCTTTTCACATAAAGAAATGCTGTGCAAAGTTATCAATCTATTGTCTTTTTCTCTGTTAATTCTGCTCGTAAAGACTCTGTGTCTCTCTAAATTGCACATGGCAGCTCCCGTCATACACAATGCGTAAGCCATTGTGTGAACCAGAACTAAGCCTATTGCATATGTTCAGCAAGCCCAGTAAATATTTACATTTCTTACAAAATTCTTAAATTTTTTTAATTTCATAGTTATTTTCTTTCTTTACAAACTGCTCGTTTTTCTCTGCAAAATAGATCTCTGAAAAAAGAAAAGAAGTGTGGAATAAATAACCTGCCTGCATTTGCAGCATTTCATCTTGGAGCCAGGAGAGTCTGTCCTGTGGCTGTCACGCCTTACGATGCTTCCCTCTGGCCAGACACAACCCCACGTAAGGGTGGGAAGGCAAACTTAACAGCTGAAACTTCATGAACTCTCTGCTCTCCCCAACCCCACAAAAGACCTCTCCAATAAACCCAAGGCTTTCTGTGGTTGGAAGCTTCCTCCCTCCCAGTTCTGCTTTTCTGTTTGTCTTTCTCTGTCTCCTGCCCCTACCATTGAGGTCTGCTTGTTATCGGCAAGACCCCTCTCTTTCACCCTACGTTTCCCTGCAGGGATTATAGTCTTCCCAACACAATGACTAACTATAACATGTTAGAAGAAGATAGTGCTAAGAAATGAGGGGAAGAACTTCAAAATCTAATTTTGAAGAGTTTTCTATTATTTTCCTGGAAGAGGAGTTGGATTCTCTTTCCTGCTTTTGAGTGAGGGCCTCACTTATCACTTCTTGGACTCCTCCCTTATCATCATCTTCTTTTGCAGTATTTGGTGGTTCTGCAGTAGGCCATACCAATGCCATCAGCGGTCAACTGGGTGAAGGGGAGTAAAGAGATACGACTAATTTGTGCCAAGACTTACTTTGGGGACTGAAGGAAAGTAGCCCTTTTAGGGACTCTCCAAATGACCTAGCCCATTTTCTGTCTCTATCTCAGCTTTTGTTCTATCACATTGTCACTTCCCACCCCTCTTTAAAGTGTGTGTTAAGATGGAGTATTGCATCCTTTGCTATCCTGCAGCAGTAGAAAGTCTCCTCTGGGGTTCTCAGAAGAGCAGCTTCAAATTATCCTCTCATTAGTGATGATACATCCCTTTTGAACACTGCGCCATTCCATCGTACTGTTCCAGCATTGAACATTAGGAGATAACTGCCTTCACAACATATGTCATTACTCATTAAGGGACCCTTCTTGGATTATGGCTGAGGTTTAATGTCTTGTTAAAGATGTTTAACACTTACAGTTTTGTTTTTAATTTAGGAAGCAGCATGATCAAAGTGTGCCCTGAGAATTTCTCTCCGATTTTGTGAAATTTGCAGGTTGGCCTGTTCAGAGGAGGTGATCCTTAAATTGAATTGCAGCCCTCCAAGGCGTGTTTGGATGTCAAGCACTGCCATGATCTGACATGTTAAAGGCTTTGAGAAAACAATGTGTTTCAGAGGTAATTGCTGAAGCAGTGAGTTCCCAGCAATATTTTACTTAAAAGAAATGCGCTGCTTCTCCACTGTGAGGAGTGGAACAATGACACTGAACAACTGAGTGATACAAATCTCTGCTTGCCTTTTAATGGTCATTAAATTCTTCTAATAGACTGGAGCAAGACCTCTATCCCATCCATTGTTTGGAGCTGAGGATAGCATTAGAATCAGAAATGATGTTGCTGTTGTACCTGGACTTCAGAATTTATTGTATTAAAACAAGAAATATTTAAAAATTCATAGCATAGGCCTGAAAAGAACTCCCTAAATTAAAGCCTCACCATTTGGCTCTTCCACTGAGGATCATCTTTGGTTTTACTGGATGAACTCAACCAGGACAATGATTCATAGCAATCCTGTTGCTACACATTCAATACTTGTCTTTTAATTAACATGCAAAAGAGACATGGGTGGGAATAGCCATTTTTTCAGGCAGCTAAGTAGGATGGTGAGGATGGGAAAAAGGGTAGGTATAAGCAAACAGGCTAGATAACGTGAATATGTACTGGTAAAAGGATGAATTGTCTAAACGTGACAATTTTAATCACTATAAAAATGGGTTTTAAAGGTCGTGAATCAGTCTTTGGAAAATACTTTTTTAAAAAATATATCATTGTTGATTAATCAGTTGAGAGCCAGGTTTATGTGGCTACATCTTTGCAGGGACCTACTTAAGCTGATAGATGTAGTTCTTGATTATGTAGATTTTATTCAATACTCTTTCTATATCTTACTGAACTGTCATTCTGAGTTTCTAAGAAAAAAAATTCATTCCTCATTTCTGATAATTGACAACAAAGACTATAGACTACAGGAGACTCCCAGTTGGTGACTCGTGGTTGTATTCAGAAGGGTCAAGGCCTGATGATATGTTTAAGACTGCAACCCAGGACCTCTGACATCCCCAGGGGCAAGTGGATGGTATCTCTTTTCCCTCTTGTAGCCTCCAAGTTTACAGTGGACTGGCCGGCCAGGCTCATCCGCTTCAGGGCACCTCCTGATGTTAGGGGAGCTGCTGGTTTACAATTACTTTTGCAACAGTTCTAGGCATATCTTGTGTCGCTCCGTATCTGAAAATTATCCTGAGCTCAGTAAGCCTGACAAAACCACTGGGGCTGCGTATCCTTGGCGAGGTTGACATGATGACAAGACAACAGTTACTAATCCCTTAAGCTTACACAGAAGGAGCGGTGTGTGGTTCTTGACTGGGAAAGCAAAGGAAAGCTTCCAGTAGTTCCGTGCTGGCTGCGGAGCAGAGAGTACTCTCGTCCAGTACTAACTGCTGAGTGTAGGGTTGCAGCCACATATCTACCTCGTGAAAGCCAGTTGCCGAACGTGTGAACCGTTGGGCTGCATAATAAGCTTTTAATGCCTATGAGCACAGGAGTTAGTTATTAAATATTCCTTCTACTTGTTGAAAACCTGTACAATCTTCTAGGCAGAGACATAAGTAGCCAGACCGTGTGTCTTCAGATAGGCTCATTTGGGTGTAATATTTTATTATATGCTGTACCATGCACTTTAGTTTTTTACAGTGTAGGCTGCTGCACCATAGTATTCAAGGGTCGGTACGTGAATATGTGCTAGTGAATGGGAAATTTTCGGGATAGTTCATGGAAATGATGAGAAGGGAGGAAAAACATGTGTTCTGTACTGGTGAGTGAGATGATCCAGGTGAGACAGACTTACATTAGAGGAGTGGGGTCTATGATGTTCTATGGTAGTTCTTTATATGAACCTTTAATTCCCCATCTCTCCCACGATCAGTTCAAGAGCTTGCCTTGCTTTCCTACCTGAGAACATCGGTGTGCTTCCTGGTGTCACTCACTTCATTACTCTTTTGGCGGAGGTGATAGGTGAGATTACAGCGGATGTTAGGAGTTCTTTATTGAGTCTGTAGTGGTTAGGTTGTAATATCAAGAATAGCTTGCTTTGCGCGGGGGGGTGTAATGATGTTTTCTCTCCAGTCTCGGGGAAAGCACAGTATCTAGCAGCTTCTTCTCTGATGTGAGAGGGTCTGTCTTTTTTCCCAGGTTTTTACTTTCCCAAACATAACTGCAGTTTTTCCATGAAATCTCAGGACCAAAGTTCTGAAATGGCACTGCCACCGTGCTCTTTGCCGTGCTTGCAGTGATTCTGACTTCCCTAAATGACATCATCTGACATCAAAGTTTGCAGTACATAGTACGGGGACACTGGGCAGAGAACATGGGAATAGACACTGCATCAGGCCAAAAAGTTGACGTAGCTCGTAAGCCTGGCTGACAGGTGAAGAGAGGTGATATGTGTCTGCCCTCGTGTCTCTGGGAGAGGAGTGAACCCAAGTTTCAGGATTTATTACTTTGTAGGTGAACAAATTCACTAGATCACGTCTGTGAATCTGTGACTGAATGTTATGGAGAATGTTGTGTATGTGCTAGTACTTTTTTTACTTTGTAAAATTCCCTTCATTCTCTAAGTGCTCCAAGTTCACTTTAAAAATCTGTACTTAGTTACTAGGGGTGAAGGAAATCAAATGTCTACTGCTTTCTGTGAAAATGCAAAGTATCTGAAGATTTTTATTTTTTAGTGTGTTTGGGATGAACACTTGAAAAAGGGTTAAACAGCAGCCAAAACAATTCATTGCAAGATCTTCAAAGCAAATCAGATTTTTTAATTATATCAAATTAAGGTTATTAAAAGTTAAGTTCTGAACTGAGAGCATTTTCCAATGAAAGGTGCTGCAACATCATTATTTCTCCCCAAAACACACTTACTGTACATTTCTCAAAGCCATCAGCCTTGATTGAAAGCTAATGAAAAAGCTGTCCTGCGTCAGTTTATTCCTTGTATCCATTAAGAATAATTACGGCTGAACAATTTTTGATGCCTGTAACCTTCGCAAGTGTTGCTAATGGCATTATAAATTGCTCCTTGTCCAATGACTACAGTCTGAAGCTTAATTCAAAAGCGCTCTGTCAACAGGGCTGATTTGTGTGGTTAATGAGTGCGTTTAAAACAACAGCCTCGGCTCATGCATCCTAATGTCGATAAGAGGATGTGGTTCAATAAAGAGGCTTGTCCGTAATAATTAGCAACGACAAATGCTCTGGATTAGACCGATCGCAGCATTAATGACTCTGCTTTCAGCCCGTTACATAAAAAAAGTTTCCAGCTCTAACTTTTCTGGGCTTAGATTTAACTTTTAAGGAATGGTCTTCTATCAGCCAAGGGTGCGGCTAACTAAACATCAATCTTTACTGCATGCTGTGTCAGTGGAGTCACTGGGCACTCCAGGGCCTCGGTAAGGACTCTTATGGACAAAGTTAGATTATTCTGAAAACATTTTTTTTCCACGAGTATCGGTCAAATAGTGGGACAAATCTACCTTCTGCCATGTTTAGGATAGGAGCATTGTAATGTTACTCTTAGACATGATAGTATTCATATGGCTTTCTGTGTACCGACTGTTCTGCGGTTTGATTTTTGCCTTTAAGATACAGGAAATTGGTGTGGGATTTAAAAATAATACATTTAGGCTTTTGGCATAGAAAAAATACATCACAAGTGAATCCATGAGGCACAGCTTAAACACTGGTAGTAATTAGTAGGAAAAAACTCCTTTTAAACATAAGACTTGGCGCAGGTCACCTATCCATTCCTGCATTTGATAAACCACTTACTAGTGCTGCCATCTCAGTCTGTGTATCACCTTCAGCTCTTGGCATGCAGATCCCACTTTTACTCCCTCCTTTCCTCTCATCTCTCTTTTTCGTGTGTACTAGGTTTGATAAGTCATGAATGATGAAAGCTGCATGTTGAGATGTCAGGAAAAATGTGCTGAGACCTTTTTGTGGTATTGCTGAGAAGTGGATTGGGACAGTGTTTCTTTTCTGTGCTGAAGAAGTCTTTCTGCATCATACATGGATGCTTCGGTAGCAGCTTTGGTATTTTCAGAACTAACACTCTAGTGCAGACTTAAACTCGAGCTGTGTACAATGGTGTCTTGATGAAGGAGGGAAGGCGCTGACTGAGTCACACCTTCAAGGGAACCTTCTCATGAGGGTAGGAGGAGGAATGGGAATTTATGCAAGTAAATATATCAGCTAATGAAGGTGGCCGAAACAGGTTTTCTGGTGGAAAACTTGGATTTCTCAATTCTGTCAAAGATCAGGTGCTTCAAACATCTTAGAAGCAGACAGACATTGTGCTAAATCTGTTCATTTTTTTTCTAAAAGAAAGCCAGACAAAATTATTTTTAGATTTATGCTTTGGGGATTTATTCACATTTTTGGAATAGCAATCTTGCTCTGTGTCATCCATGGACCATCGAGTTTGGTTCTAAGATGATGATAATGGCTCAAATATCTCACAGCCTAAGCCTATTACATCCATCTCAACAGAAGATAAATTCATCACACAATTTAGAGAATAAAAATCACAATGCACAATTACAGAAAATGTTAAGATTTGGACAGTTGTGTCCTTCTTGAATGTGTCATGCAAATCAATTTCTAGCTATCTGTGAAATTAACTTCAGAACAAAGTACCAGAACTTCATTGTGGCTGCATGGATGCAGTGGAAAAACAGCTTTGGAAATATGAGTCAGCTGAAAGCTAAACTTCTATGAATGGCCCTGAAGAAATTTGCTTTTGACAACCTACAGGAGGCTTTCACAAAATATAAAATAATGTATTATAGGATAAATACTAAATTAAAACATTTTTTTTTATTATTATTCCTGTGTATCAGAGCAGTACAATGTGCATTATTTTAACTGTAGCTTGCTCAGTGCAGACTCTGTTACCCATGATGTGTCACAGAGAATCAGACAGGAGGAATAATCTGATGGGGTTTTTTGGTTGGTTTGTTGTTTTGGTTTTGTTTTCTCGTTTCTTCTTTTTTTATTATTATCTGGAGTACAGTAGTCACTCTGGAGTTTGTTAACAGAGTTGGAGGATCTTTCAGTTAGTGCATAGAGTTACTGTGTTAGAATTTAGGGTCTATTGAAAAAAATTGTAATCTCAAGTCAAAATAGATAAATTCAATTTAAAATAAAGTCTGGGATTTTTCGATGTAATTCTTGAATGGAAACTGTTCCCAAAAAGAGCTGTTTACAGGAAGGAATTTACTTATTGAGAAACAGCCTAAATCCCAAACTGACATGAAAAATCAGCTCATTTGAATAATCAACTGAGAGTGCAGGCACAGTCCAGTGTTAAATACCATGGAAATAGCCATTACTTTCTAAACACTGTTACCTCAGATTGTTTCCTTCTCACCGATTGTGTAACAAACTGTGGAACAACTTTGAGATCCAGTCTCAACTGTGGCAGTTTTCTCTAGAAGTTACAAATATTTAATGAACTCTGAAGTGCTATGAATATTTTGGAATGGTGGTTCTGTGATGAAAAAATGCAGATGCTGTCAGGCAGGAGTGCTCTGACCTCCCAACTACTCCTTACCCTTCCATAACATACAGTGCACGCAAAGGGGCTCCTACCCTGCCCTTTCTCTGAAATTATGTGCGTGCAAAAAAGATGAATTCCATTTACTTCCTTTAAAGCCAAGTTTTTAAGAGCAACCCTCATACGTTAATTTGGTTTGAGTGACTATTTACTGTGATTTTAATGATACTTACAAGTGGGAACAATTACCAGATATTTTGCTTGTTGCTGTTTTGGTTTGATGTTGACCATGGTCAGACAAGCTCCATAGGGCTTTTGAGGGGCTCTCCTTGAGACCTATGAGGAGTATAAGGGAGGAGACATGTGCTTGAGTTTGGACAAAGGCTGATTCCTATATTATTCATGTCAGGTAGGTGGGCTTTTTTTTAATATTGTAAGGAGAGACACGTTCTTTTAAAGGTGCAACCGCAAATGCTGCAGGGAATGCCTGGAAGATCCCGCTGCAAAAAAGGGGCAGGAACGTCTGGCCTTGGCGCTGTGGAACCGTGAGCAGGGATGGAAGTGGCTGCTGCCGAGGAGAGCGGGGACGGAGGGTTGAGGGTGCAGCGCCTCGGCCGGTGCGTGGCACTCTGCGGTCAGACCTTCAAAATACCGTTATTGGCACTTGCTCGTTCTTTTTTTGCTTGTTTGTTTTTTCTTCCCTCGGCAAAAATGCCAACTAACTAAAGGGGTTGTTTTAAAAGAATAGTTTTGTGCCTATGAAGTCATTTTGACATGATTAACTGAGCATCACAGTGAGTAACCCTTTCATTTAGTCGCCTCTTCTCAAAGGTAGCGCTTCGGAGCGGTATGCTGTGGCTAATACTGTACAAATTGCTGGAATGGGCAGTTAAACGTTGAGGTCAGAGGTTAAATGAACATGGTTGTTTATGAGGACACAGCCCGAATCCATTTGCATTTTAATATTCTTTCTGTGAGATGAAAAACCATTTTGAGGACAGCTTGTTTGGAAATCCCATTAACAGGTTATTTATGGGACTCATGACTGCGTGACCCTTAGCCTTGTTTTGTTAAACATGAACTAGACATGAATCAGATGGGCGGCTGGGCTGCGGCTATTGTTTTCCATAGCATTAAATGTCATTGAATTCAATTATTCTGAATCTGACACTTTCTAAGTTATTACCCTCATAATGCTCAATTTTCCTTTTTCCTTTGTCAACCTTATTATTTCTATCTGCTTTAAGAAGCAGAGACACTCTAAAAAGGCCATTTCCTCTCTTATCACTGATGTAGGTGAGAATGGAGAGCTTATCTACACAGCTCTTAAATAAATAATTGGGAAGACACAGTTTGAAGAAATTAGAAGATTCCAGCTACTGTCACGGTGCATTTTAAGGAATAAAGAAACCTAAAAATTCTGTCAGGGTAGTAAAATTAGCCATGTAAAGGTCAGGTACTGAATGTTGGAAAGGGAGGGCTTTTAACCCTTTTTGGCAGGAGCATAAAATGATGAGCGATAAATCGGACTAAGATGATGATGTTGCTATCAATCAAAATGTGAAAAAACCTTCATAATTCCAAATTATAAGTTTTATGAAACAAGTTTAGTTTTTATGCCGTTGAACACAAATCTTTAATTGAAAGGAGGTAGCGTACTGGGTGACAGACTGCAGCAGAAATTAATGAAAAAACATTGATGCTTCTAACATGAGAGTTGTGTAGGTGAGAGCAACATTATCTATGGTAAAATCCATGGTAAATCCTAGTAATGAATATTTCCTGTCTTACATATTTTTCTCTTGGCATTTGATCTCTTACTGATCCAGTCTTTATGGTACTAATCAAATATTGAGAGGACTTCCAGCTTTTTGAAGGCAAAAATCGCACCTACGGAGTCCCCCCACCTGAAAGCAGGTAACTTCAATTCAGCCCAGAGCATCTTCTGACCAAAAAGAGCTTCTGTGCATATGAGCTGGGAGCTGGAGTAGGGCTATGCAGATTCAGATTTTTATATATACGCATATATGTATATATTTACAGTGAGGACTGTCTATTTTTTCTGAAAAATTGACTGTGAATAGCCGATGCCCTCTCAGAAGGCTCACTGGCTGTTGTGTGTGCATGCGGTGTTCTGCATGCTGGAAGTACGGTGTTTCTGCATGTATTTGCATTCTTCCCTACCTCCCTCGTTTCTTTTTTCCCTTCCTTTCTTTTCTGAGGTTAAAATAGATTTCCAGTATGAATTGGCCATCAATGAAATTCTTTAGTGGTTAATTTATTATTAATAGAAACTGGTGGGTTTTTTCTGAAAAAAAAAAAACCCTAACAATACATCTTTAGAACAAGTTCGCAAGTGTCATGATTTTTCTACTAATTTATACTACATACTCCCCTTTTTAAATGTTAAATTACCTCATTGTATCTCTGAATATCATATATACTTGGGCCTGAAATTAAGATTGCTGTATAGTTGTCAAAATGACCACAATTTGCTCTATGAAATGTCCTGATTGCATGTGTAATTCAAAGCAATCCTAATCTCTGTATAAACCAGTACAGACTGCTCAGGGGCAGAGTTTATGTATGCTGATTGGGCCTTCGCTTTAGCTGATAGTGAATACACCTGCGTGTTGAAAAAGATGCATTACGGATTTTCAAACTCCTAAATGCTAAAGAGAAATGAGAAAGAAAGAGAAGAAAAACTGTTCTGCTGCAGTAAAAGGCTCAGTTTTTCATAGAGATGTTTGTTCCAAGCTCAGTGGAAAGTTGCCTTGCTATTACCTCTGAAGTGAATACATTCGTGTCCCAGAAACTGTGCTGCAAATAAGACTCTTGGTTTGTCCCATCTCTTTCTGAGTCGTGTGATTCCAATGACAAAGATGAATCATATTAGGAAAACCCCTTTGTTGAAAGTAACCCCATCCTGAAACTGTAATATTGCTCATCTTTCTAAGAAGTACTTACTATTAAGGTATTTTAGATATTTAGTTAGAAGCTGCTGGTTGTTGAGGAAAGTTGCTGTAAGACTTCTGAAATACTGCATGGGTCTGTGGACACTTTCTGAGGACCCCAGGCTTTCCTAAACACTTGAATGGGGTTAATTCTTCTGTATACGTCATTTGGTAACAAACCTGTTATATTTAATGTTCTTTATGTAATAATTAAGGCAGATGTAAAGCAATACAGAGTAGCTTGTATGCTGTAAACAAAATACTTTTAATTCTGAAAACTGTTTCAGAAAGGCACATATGAGCATGCGCCAGAATGGAACAGCTTATGCAAATGCATACAGATTCCATAGTGTGAGGCCTTGTATGTTTTGTTACAAAGACACTGTAAATTAGGGAAAAATCCTACATAAACTGCATTTCTTGGTTAGTCATATATTATTTTGAAGATCTGAATTCTGCCATTGTAGGCAAAAATTACTGTTCTCTATTTAGTACTAATCCTGGTTACTTTGAAAATGAAAAAATACATGACTGAGTAATTTACTCAAAGAATTTAGGCTTTTCTTCTGTCTGCATCATACCTATGAGCAGATAGTGATTTACTCAACATGACACATAAGTAACACTCTTCCTTGAAAATATTGTGCTAATATTTTTTATCAACCTTAAGAATGGCCATCAAGTTTGACCTGTTAAGTTTAGCTGTGACTGAAATTATTATGTCACAAAATTTTTGCTGTGTTTTACTGAATAAGCACAAATTAGTTCCCTCGTTAGCGAAAGGTAGGATTTACAGTGTTGTCACGCCAATAATCCTTAGAAGTTTCTTCAGTTAAAACTTCCAAAGATGAGTGTAAGTCTTTCTAACAGTGGTGTCCCGCATGAGCAGGTTGTAATCCACAACACAGAAGTGGCCGATAGCAAGGGCCCCGCTTCTCCGTGTTTCCCGTCCGGCCCTGCCGGGCACCTCTCGGGACGGGCTCCACTTTCCCGAGGCGTTTGTATCACACAAGAAATTCCCCCTATGTGTAGATGTCTGAATGATGTGCTTTGTCGCTGTCATTGCTGCATAAGGCGCCCTTTAGAGATTGCAGCTGCCAAAAAAGTATATTATTCAAGACAGCAGTACCAAAATAATCAATGCAAATTGAGCTCATAAACCCCTCACAGTCCCGAACCTCTTGCTGATTAGTGTTTGAAGATTCCTGTGCAGATCTGCTGCCAGCTGTGGTTCTGTTCTACTGAGAGCTTGTTCTTCACCCTTTACTCAAAGAAGATCCCAACAAAGCATTTTAAAGGATATTGTCAGCTTTGCTGCTCGTTTTCTTCTTTTTCATGTTCTGGTTTTATGCCTCTTTGGCATTGTGTGGTGAGAAACCAAGGCAAATATGACTAATGAGAAATACACGGAGTATTTCCAAACAAAGCCTTTAAGCCCATGAGTTTCCATGCATTCTTTTAGATCATCTGGGCTTTTACTAGAATATGGCTCTGAAGTATTAATGTGAATATGTATTAATATTTCCTAATGTTTGGAGATCAAAAATGACCATAAATACATACATCAACTCTAAATCATCATAATCACAGTCTGCTCAGTATTGATAACAATTTTGATATGTTGTTATGGAAGAAGCATTTTATTTTCCTTCATTAAGCCTGCCAAAGATATTTTTTTATTAGCTTTTGAGTTTGGTTCATTGGACATATCAAATGAAGAGTTTGGTCAACCGTCTGAACAGAAGCTGGAATGCAACAAGACAATTTTTTCCCAGAGTGAGCCTTTTCATTACTTGTTGGAAATTTTACATTTCATCCTCGAGCTTCTGAAAGTTCACAGAAGATTATTCCCAGTTTCCTCACCTTCAGTCAGATGGTGGGAGTTTCTGGTTGAATATATGTGTTATAACAGTAAGTAAATTCTGACATTTTATTTTTACTCCTGAACAAAAACATTCATCGTGTTGGTGAAAATAAGCAATCACATTCTATTTAACAGCAAAAAAGGATTGTACATATTACCCTGCAGGAGCTGAGGAATCTATTTTCATTATAACAAACATTGATTTTACATTAAAAATTCTCATTATTTGAGATAATGACTGTTGGGCTTCTTAGTTATTATTCTGGTTCCTAAATCATTTAAACCATAACACTTAAAGAGCAGATGGGAATGCAAAAGATCCCAAACTGTTTTAAAATCAACTCCCATTTTTTCTTTAGTTAAAAAATTGCAGTCATCTTTAAGGTAGATACATATTATCAGGAAATAATTTGTTTTGAGCTCATTTGAATGGCATCTGTATTTTTGCCTATAGAAACCTCACTGAACCTGAATGTATTGATTTTTGGATTAATATTAGTAGAATTAATATGTGGGCTCCTGGGGGCCTCGTTCATCAGCCCATCATTCCAGTTTCTGGGCAGAGTGATTCCGGCAGCAGGGAGTCAGGGAAGAAGCCAACCCTGCGTTTCTTACAGCGAGAAAAGGCAAGACAAATCTCTGCAGCATGTGCGAGTGTAAAGATGTGCATTACACATGCTCTCTCTCTCTCAAATAATTCTGATTATGGACGTGTTGAGGAGGGGGTCTTGTTTGTTTTGCTTTTCATTGATAGAATGCTGCTTTGAATAATTCCGAGGTTTGTTTTTTCTAATGGGCCCGAAAGGAAGTCGTCCCTCCTGTGCTCCCCCTTCCCCCAGCGCCGTGGCTGCCTGGGCGCTAATGAATTCATTCCGAATAACGTTGGGGGCGAGCTGGATGTACCTTCCCACCAACAGCACTATGAATTATTGACGGGAGAGATGCTCCCTAGTGTATACTTTTCCAAGGTTATACTCTCTGATATTAGATATTTATTCGGCATAAGGTAGGGATAAGAACCTCATTGCCACATTATGTCTGACACAATCAAGTTTTGGGGAATTTCAACAACATTAGAAGATTTGTATAATGTATTCTTTTAGAGGCAGAGGCTCGGCTTTAAACAAAGCATAATCCCTACTGCATATCATTTCCAACCTAATGCAAGGAGAAGAAGCGGGACCATAATGCTATCTGCATCATTTTCCTTTTGTGTTCAGTTGCAAGGACTATTCACCTAATATTCAAAATCCATGTATTCGTTAAATGGAACAGAATGATGGGAAAAGTAAAGAAAGTAAGAAAATAATGAAATAGATTTCCATGAAAGTGGCATAAATTTGAGTTATTGCATCTAGATCTATGATAAAGTATTTGGAAATAATTAAATAGTTGATGTCTGCTACCTTTTCCACTGCTTGAACACTGCCATTTTAGTATTTTTGATTCTAACATTATTCCTAATTCCTTTGAATCAAATATTGTTTATTTTTTTATCTCTGGTATCTGTAACAAAAGGACCTCGTGAGCGCTCCGTTCTTTGTGTCACCCAGTCTCTTCTTGTCAGCCGCTTTGTTAGCCTCAGCCTCTAGGGTTTATATCCTGGCCAGGGGACCTTTTGTACTCCTTATGTTATACTCTTAGACAATAGGGAAAAAAATAAATCTTTTGTGACAAGTTTATTTAGAGGGACACTATCACATTAAATAAGCGTATAAATATACCCACAAGTAATATTATTACTCTTGAAATTTTGGAAAAAAAAGGCTTTTTCTTGGTACCATTAGTTAACACCCTCATCAACTTGCAATGCAGTAATTGGGAGAATCACGTCATTTTTCACACTTCAGGCTGTTCTTTACACAGCACTTTTCAAAAGCTAGGAAAACAAGTCAGTTATTTCACCGTTTATTTTTAGTCAGCGTTCAGGTTCTGAATATTGTGGGCTGCCCCAGTGGGAGACTGGGATGCAAATATTGTAAGGGAGCATTTGGTCTTAAAACAGACAGTTCTATTTCTAGTCAATTGTTTATGGCAAGAGGCCAAAAAAGCATATTTAGTAATGATGGGTGCTGTAAGTTAAAGAACATAAACAAAACTGAACATTTTAATGAGATTAAGGTAGTCTTTTTTTCAGGAGAAATTCTGTTAAAATATGAAGTCCTCAGATCTGTCTGGTTCTTCCTCTCCTTTTTATTTTATGCAACTTTATAAATTCACTTAATGTAATTATATTTGGTGAATAATTCAGTGGATTTTAGGGTGATAATAGGAGTGGTTTTATAGTCACTCTCACGTCTTACTAAATCAGGCTGTTTCTAAGTAATTCCAGCTATTTGTTTATGAAATTCTTAGAGAGATACCAAGATCTCCTGATAAAGACTGAAGAAAACAACAGAGTTACATATTTAGAAAACATGCTGATAGATAAAATACTGCTTAATTTGTTAACTGGCTATTTAAACTGTATCAGTAAATGAGGTTTTGGTAATGCTCCTGTAGCTACACACACTCTGTCACATGCTGGCACACGTACGTGCATTGATTTCATGCACGCTTTTCAATCGGCGTATGAGTGCCAGGGAAATCCTCTGGAATAGCAAGAGAAGCGATGACAGTGGAGCTGCCAGATTTTTGCACTGCCAAATCCATCTGTGTGATCGTCATCGTCACCATCGTTGTGGGCAGTAATTAGTCCTGGGCTGTGAGGCTGCAGCTCTTCTGCGTCTCAGTTGCTTATAGGGGGATTTCTCTGTTCTGTTGCTGTGCTTTCTGCTTTTCTGTGAATCTGTCTCTATATTAATTAATTACACTGAGGGTCTTGTTTGGGGTTAGGGTTCTTTGTTTAGTTTTGTAATACTGTTTTCTTTCGTTGAAGGGAAAGGGCTTGGGAGCTAATTGGATCTTAATGAATGGAAGAGGATAAAATACCTTACTAAGGGGAAAAAAAAAGTTTGCTATTTGAAGTCCACTTTCTCTAGTGATTCTGGGGTGTTTTTTCTGTAGGTTTTCCCTGGGGTGTATTCTAGGATATCATAAAGTTGTTATATTAAACTAACACACACATTGCCCGTTTGAAACTCGGATCCCATTGTGCTGGAAGTTTTACCAAGGTATGTGTGTCTGACTCCGTCTGAGAAACATACAGCTTAAAAACATCTAGCAAAAGGTTTCTGCTTCAGGGATAAGGGGAACGTTTTAAGTATACATAAAGTTAAATCTTAATCTCCATTTCTGAATGCAGATGGCGGTCATTTTCTTTGACGTTTATTCTACTGCCAGTCGGAATCACTTGGTAATCTCTACAAGTTGTGTTGAGTCTTTGTCTTGGCACCCTTATGAGTTTGTGACCTTTGTCTTGGGATCTGCACTTGTAATCGTCACTTCTCAGGTGCCTGCAGTCAGCTCATGGCGTGGTTCCCTGGCTTGCAGTCTGGAGAAGTGTTCCTAAGGCTGACTTGTCCGTGATTCACATCTTTCACTGCAATTCCTTTCTGTCTTCTTTCGTCGTGTCCGGTGGGGGTTGTCTTTACTCATCCTGTTCCCAAGAGCCTGAAGTTGCACTTGGTTCCAAGTTCTCTGGACAGCCATGCTAATCAGACGACACTATCCTACTGCCTCCTTGGGACATAACTCCAGACTGTGACCCATGTTGCCTCACCTAGGGGCTTAGGTGTGTATACGTGTTTTTATTATCCCCTCTTGTGTAGTTGTAACTTCATCGTTTTCTCGTACCCTGGACATCTGCAGTAGATGCATCCACAGATTTCTGGTACAAGAGCTGTATCAGAGCCAGAACTGATACAAGAACTGAATCGGAGCCAGCCTTATCTTAGCATAAGCTTACACCTTGAGGCAATTTTTAGGAGCTTCCCATCAAGCATTAGCACATGGATTTAATTGTCTTTACCCTACCTGAAACATCCAGAGAAGTTTATCTAGCCTTCCCTATTGGATGAATGTGGACTTCTACGTTCTAGATGTCTAGAGGCCTTCTACGTTCAAGGTATGACCTCAGAGTGTTCCTCATGTGCATTTTCTGAATTTTTTGAATTTTCTACTCTTCCAATATCCTAGGAAATTCTTGCTTGTCAACGGCACATTCATTACTGTGCAGTTTGTCAGCACAAGACCTATTAATTGCTTTCAATGCAATTTACAAATGCTATTAAAAATTCCCACTAAAGAGTCTTTATTAAATATTTGTTTCCCCAATTCACTCTTCAGACAGTAAAAATTCCCTTGTGCTGCAAGTGTTATTTGTTCAAGATATGCCACTAACCAGACAACTGTTTTACTCCTGTTCTCTTTGCACTAAGAATACATTTGATTATTTTAACAAAGGTCTATGAGATCTGCAGGAAGGAACCAAAAGCACTGTGCCACTGCCAGAAGTCTCATCCTCACAACAAAATTCCTTGCCAAACAAAAGTGATTCAAACTGTGACTGAGTTGCAGTTCAGAGAAGGTGCTTGCTTCTTGAACTTGGACATCCATAGTTAGCAGGAATAAATAGTTAAAAAAACCAACGCTGCAGAACAGCAGTAACACTGTTCACATGGTGGTTGACTTTCTTATTTCTACGAGTATTGTTTATAAAGCCTTTCTGAGAGGCACTTAAGCCTAAATATTAACTTTATGTCTATGCACCACAGTGTGGTGTTCTAGGACCTGCTGGACTTGAACATACTGCATTGCAATTCTGCTAATGTGTACTGATAATTAGTAAAGACAATATTGTGTGTGCTTACAGTAACACTTTCACCTGAAGATCTCTAAACACCTTCCAGACTTGGGAAACTCTTTCTGTCTCTTCACAGCTGAGGAAACAGAAACACAAAGGACACCTGAGATTCTACAGTGGGGTAGTGGTAGATGCAAGATCTCTGTTTCTGACACCAAAATATCCTTTCGTAGTCACTGGATAATGTTGCTGTAGCAGTGATTGCTTATCACATTCTTTGTGCCACATTTGCAAAAAGTGTGGTTTTTTCCAACTCTTTGACCTATACAAAGTCAAGAAGCTGTCCTCGAGCAACAGATTTTTTTTTTCCTCTAGCACCGTGACTTTTTGGGCTTTGTGACATAGCATTTGTTTTTCACCAGTACCACACATACTGACTTTTCAGGTTCAATATTTGAGTCACCACTTGCAACACGTAAGTATGCCACCAGGAGACCCCCCTGCCATTAGACCAGCAGCTGCTTGCAAAGTAGGAGAAAAATACTACTTCGTCTATCAGAATCTTCTTCCCAGCCTACTCCAGTGACAGGAGGTATGTAAATGATTTGTAAGAGAAAAGTTAAAAGGAACCATAGGTGGAAGGAGAGGACACTTTGAATGATGTCCCTCTCAAATGTAATACCCAGCATTGGCTTAACGGTCTTCCTGCGAGCAGTGCCATGAAGGAGGTCTGTATTGTGGGAAAGTACATTAAAATGGAAAGACATCTCTGTTGAAATCACTTGGAGTGAGAAAATGTCCATCTGAATTAAGTGACTTTGCCACCCTCATGGTGTGAAATGGGCCTGTGCTGGGTTAGTCAGCATAACATGAGTCACGGGCCATGGACACCATCTGTTCACCAGCGGGTACTGCCTGCCTGGCTCCAGAATCCAAGTGCTTCCACACAGAAGTTACTTCAGTGTTACCTACAGAAACAAGGCAGAACTCCAGACTGGCAGAAATATTTGTGGTGTTGAGGGGACAGGGGCTTTTATTTATTTCCCTTCCAGGAAAACAGCAAGAAGTGAAAAATTGCCCCAAGAACTACTGAAACAATTCTGTATATTGCAGTAGTTTAAACCCGTGTGAGAGAGAAACAGAGAGGCTGGTGGCAGCAGGGAACACCTGCCAAAACTAGCCCAAGGCGGCTGCTGCTGAGTCCAGTCATGTTCCAGGGCTGAAAGCAAGTGGGAAGTTAATAAATCACTTCTCAAGCTCTCCAGTAATCAGCAGCTCATGATATTTTTCTGGTCTTGGGGAAAAGACGCTCTCTAGTTGAAGAGAAAATGTGGGACAGCAGCAGGGGTCTTGCAGGAGAGCGGGACAGTATCTGCAGAGGGTCTGTCACCAGAGCGGTCCCTCTGCCAGGGATTCTCCGTGTCTGCTCTCGGCCGCCAGGAACTCCTCTTCCTTTTCGGCAGCAGCAATGCCCCGTCTTCCGTTCCCACCGCTTCGGTGGCGTTTTTGCCCGTCTCGAGGGAGGGAGGAGGCATGGGGTAGCAGCCACCTATTAAAGCTTACAGGAAATAGATGTCCAAAGATAAATGGGTATAAACTGGGCATGAGTAGATACAGTCCCGAGTAAATATCTACGCATTGTAGCCCGCTCAACAGTACTTCCACATTTTCATGCATATATTTGTAGTTTGTTTTAAAAAGGAGGACCGATGGCATTTTTGTAAGTCACTTATTTTAAAATTCATTGATATGGTATGAGCTGAATAGGATAGGCCAGCTGTAGAGAAGGACTGAGAGCATCAGAGCGTGTTTCAGTTCTTACGTCAATAAAAGATGCATACATACTGAGCATTAGGAACAAGTGTGTTTTTAGATGTGTATTTCTACACGTGTCACAACACAAAGGTTATTTAAGTGTAACTTTGCAGAATGCTGTTCTCCATGGAAACATTAATTTTATGGGTTTTTTTGAGGGGGGTGGGGGTGGGTAGGGAGGAACTATATAAAATAATTTGGATTTATCGTGTCTTTTTTTTTTTTTCAGTTTGTAACTGATCTCTTGTTTCTGGAGAGCGTTGTGTTTGTCCTATGTGTAGTTCGGAGGAATTAGGCTGGGCTCTAATTTACACTTGTTTAACTACGGATGCATCCCCACTGCTATTTGTTTATCTCACATTTATTACACTCTTCCAAATTCAAGTTAAGCACTCAAGGGCTTTTTCTAGTAACACTAATGGAGGAGAATAGATGCATTATATGTGAATAATGTATTATGATGATACAATTTGGGTCTCTTAGCTCTAACCGAGACCAGTCCTGCCTTACATTATTTATAATTTACACACACCTTCCTGAACATTTTTATGTAAATATTTAATATAGAAAGTGAGTTAACTCTTTCGTTTGGGAGGTTTCCAGTCAAAAACCAGGAGAGAATGTAAGAGGACACGCAAACACCTCACCCAAAGTAGGCAGATGGCCAGTCTTGTTTATTTACAGAAATTAAGAGAGAAACATGAGACATGTACAGAGGAAAAACGTATGCTGGCATAGCACCAAATCTTTTTTACCTTTCTCCTTCCCAACTACTCTTATTAAATTGAATTAATGTTGACTGCAGGCAGTGTATTTGTGGACGCTTAGTTGGTAGCATTTGCAACCAGCAAATGTGTTTTTGTTCTTTACTCTTTTCAAACACATTTTGTCTTTTGGTATTTTGCTCATTTTGTACCAATATATCCATGTAAGAAATGCAGCAGGGTGGCCCTCCAGACAAGTCAGCAGACTCCTTTGCTTGCAGCCTCTCTAATGACTGAATTTACCATCAGAAACAATTAGTCATTTCTTGGTGATAAGAAAGGGAGGAGCGTGTCCACAAACAAGGAAGTTAACTGAAATTGCAGGAGTGAGATAACCGAAAAATAAGGGGAATAACTGAAAATGCAAAAATCAGACAATTGAAAAACTGCAAAAGTTAAACTTTTATGTAATAAGCGGATTGAGAAGTCTGTACCTTCCAAGTGCCTCAGCCAATGGGGAAAGGAAGAGGGTTACACGCAGCCGGGGAATTAGGATAAAACGGAGGCTGCATCCTCCGGCAATTTGAGGGACCCCACAGGGGTATGCCCCAGTGGACTCTCCCTTTATTTGAATGACGACATGTGTATTGTTCAGATAGTACCTTGAAATTATTACCAAGCAAGTTTTCATCTTTTCATCCTCAAAACATGCTACGAGCAGTACTAAATCATGAGAGGCTGCCGCACGTTCCTCTTGTTATTTAGTATAGACCGTTGTGGCTCCATAGCCCCAGGTTCTACGGTGCAATGGCTGCTGCACAGGCAGGGTCCATCTAAGCTGGTGTCTGCTTTTGGCATGGGCAGCAGGCAGACGCCAGGGAAATGTATTAGGAGCAGGATAGAGCTGGTCAAGGCTATCCTGCCTGGACAAAGCCCTGAGCAGCACAGTCCGACCCTGAAATGAGCCTACTTCGGGCAGAAGTGGGACCAGGTGACCCCTAGAGCTCCTCTCCATCCTAAGTGATTGTATGATTTTAACTATAAAGCGGTCTTTTCCCTCTTTTAAACTCTTGTTCAGGGGATTCTCTAGCATCAAATTGTATGTGGAAAATAGTATGAGTTTGTTAATACCTTCTTAGTAGCTCTTTATAATTACTGCCTCTGACAGCATGCAGCAATGAGTTGCACAAAGTAATTCTATGCTGCAGGAAAAAACCAATTCTTTCCTTCTCACAAATGCTCTCCCTGACCATTTTTGGAATGGTAGGAGGGAAGACACCTAGCTTTTGTGTTGGGCTAATGGTAAATAATCATTCATTTTCCCCAAACTGCTTTACGGACTCCTACCATTGTCCTCAGTTGCTTATTTCTGCAAGCTAAGCATACTAATCTATTTAATCTCATAAAGAAGGGAGGCATTATTCCATATCGCCTGAACATCTTGGTCCCTTTGTTGTGCTTCTCTAGGTTTACTCTGTCCTTTTAGTGAGGGGGTGATGTGTAAAGCAGCATAATGGGGTGGATGTGTTTTGTTTTGCTCTTTTTGTTAAAAGAAACTATCGTCATCCACTGAAAGTCAGCAGCAATGTGAATCTTTATTAAACTATTTTTCCCACTGTCAGAGGGGTCTGTCAAGTTTTAAGAGCTCAGCTTGTCACCTCGAATGCAGTTTGCATCTACTCTCATATTTTGCTGCTCATGCAGCATCTGAAACCTCTATGAACTTCATACTTTTTAGATTAGTTTTTCTCTTACTCTTTTAGGCTGCTTTGTGATGCATGATTACACAAAGCCTGGTTCTAAAATGATGAGGATAAAGTGCCCCATTTTTAGATATCCTCAGGCATAAACACTGGCATCAAGAAACACAAGAATGGTGAAGAGTGTGTTTTTGCAATATTATGTATTTTTGTGCACAGCATTGTTGAAATGCTACAGCTCATTTCACATGCATAAAAACCCAAACAAACTTGTTCCTCATAGTAAGACACAAGTTATGTGTGTTATACAGAAGTTGATGGATTATTTAACAGCATGACAACTCAGCTACACTTTGGCGTTGTGCAGGTGATGTCTTGTAACTGCCCTGTGTTGACTCAGGATCTCCAGCTGCATTAAGCCAGGTGAGCATCGCTGCCCATCTGCTTCCCTTTCCTTTTGCCCCTGCTTTGGTGAGACATTGTCACAAACTTAACCTGTAAATACCCGCCACTTTTGAGCTTGGTGCTCGGCACGTGTTCAGAGATGGAATTAACTATCTGTTAATAGGAGCGCAAGTCTTCAGTCTTCTGAAGTAAATTATGTTGTTTGTTATTTTAATTAGAGCTAAAATTTGGTTGTGGCAGAAGGGCAAGGTAGGGCTGGAACACTAGAGGTTGGCTGATGGGGAGAAGTTTTGCAGGCTGCATTTGGGTTAGCCTGAGGCCCTTCACTGCCTTATTTCTGCTGAATTAAATCCTCCCTTAAAGCCCAGAGATTTGGGCTTTGTACAGGTGAGTTTCAGTGGTGGGTCTACTATGGGAATTGAGAAGGGGATAAAACATGGGACAATTTTCTGCTTTGTGATGAGGAGAAAAGCTGATGGCAAAGCCCAATGAAGTAAGTGGTTGATGTGAAAACCATCTTTGTGGATATGGTGCATCTCTGTTGGAAACTAAATATTGATCTACGTGCATCTTTAGACAGATCTAGCATGGCTCTTCTGATGCCTTGTTTTCAGACATGACAGAGTGATCAAGGAAAACTCTTTTCCTAAACTACCATCTACCTTTACCCACCTTTTACAAGTTCTGGGGATTCTCTTGTTATGGCAGAACGTGGCAAAACTGGCATTTCCGTCCATTTTGAGAACTGCCTCTGAGGCAGTGAACCTCTTTGAAGGCTGGTGAAGTACTTGTGTGAATAGGCAAGTGAATAGCTTCTGGATCTGCAGTGCTGGTGGTACATGTGCATTCCTCTGGGGTTCTGGGACATTACTGCTTTTTTCTTCGTCCTGCTGCTTTATGTGGAGAGGTACCTTCGAACTGTATCTGTTAGTTTACAAACATATCTTTCAAGTTGTAGAAGCAGCACTTAGTTCCTGCAGTTCCCCCTGTTCCGTTACTGACATAGACCTGCTGTCAGAATGGTGTCCCGTCAGAATGGTGTTCCACCAGGATGGCAAGGGAACGTGAATTCTCTGATGAGGGACATGAGGAATGAAAAATGAGGTGGAAATGACCATGGAAAGTTGTACTCCTGCCCCTTGGACAGGAGAGAGAGCAACATAAACTTCCAATATGTTAATTAAAAACAAGCAGAGAGAGCTGAACACCTCAGGTAGCTTATGTATAAGACAAAACGATATTCTAAAGTGGTTACTTCGGTCTGTCGGTAATAAATTCATGCTACAGAAAATAAAGTATTCTAGCCTTATAAAGAGGGACCTTTGATTAGGGTCTTGTGTATATGTAGAAGCCACATAGAAGCGTAGTTTTGCAGCAGACCTTCATTAGCATTGGTTACCCTGGTCCCCCCATACCCACTCCACTCCCCCTTCCCTTAGCCCTGGAGAGTTCTGTCCTTTGAGCAGGTAAGGACAAGGCAAGAATACGAGCAATCCTGGACACTCCTCAGTATCCTTCCCTGGGGAAAAATTTTTAAGGGACAACCTCTTCTATTATATTTAGGTCAAGTAATTTATTTATGCAAATCTGATCACTTTTGTCTGCGGATAACACGTACATTTTCTGGTGTGTGCAAAGTACATGTGACAGAGGAGGGTATTTTCAAACTGTAGATCTGTACTGTCTCTTTTCTAGTGCATCTTCTGTTTTAGTAAGAGATGTTGACTCTCTTATCTGGGCTGCTGCTTTTGTTGTATAGAAAAAAAATATATAATTTTTAAATTTTTTTTAAAAAAGGAAGATTACCTTCAGGTCTTTTGAAAAATATCATCCTATAATTTGAGTCCATGTACCTACAAATTCCCATCAGGCTCCAAGCCAAAGAAATACACAGATGAAATAAACGTATAAAAAGACGGCTGCATTTTGAAATCTAAGAATTGAGTTATATACCTTTTTGACAGCTTCCTGAATCACAGCCCGTATCTAAGATGAGTAAATAGGTATCTGGCCCTTTAACTGGGTTCCATTTCATATAATTAAAGACTCCCAGAATTAAATGGCCTATATGGAAAGTGGCTTTCAGTGGACTAAATGCCTGAAGCAATCTCCTTGCCTGAGCATAGAAGTGACACTGGCTTACGGATCAATATCATCTCTGTTATTAATATCAAAAGCGCATTACTTTGTTTTTGCCTGGCTGCGCTCCAAGCCTTGGGCCCAGCTCGCGTTCAGCCATTTGCCTGGACCATAATTTACTTTCGTGAGTTTTTAAGGTATTGTTTTGTCAGGGCCAATCACCATGAAGTTATAAATGATTCTGAGGACTTGCACTCTCTGTTAGTGGCATATGCGGTGAAATTAATTTTTAAAAGTTTCACGTCAATTACTCCTGTCCTTGAGTTATGCAAGGGGACAAAAGAGCAGGGACTTAAAGACATGAGTGATATCAAACAGATGAGGTAACGACAAACAGAAACAGCAGCTTGGGACCGAATCAGACATTACACTATCTCTAATTGATGCATTGAATTAAACAATGCTAAAGCTAAATAAATATTGACCACTTAGCAAAAGAACCATTGATTTTTATGATGGACAACATTTACATCATATACTGCTCTGGTCTACAGATTTTAGGCCGCCTGCCTGTCAGCTCTGGCACAGATACTCTGCAGGACAGCTCGTGCTGATGCTGGGTCCCTTTCTAGAATTATTGAGGCAAATGTTACCAATTTCCCTCACTTTCTGTTTCCAAAGATTGTTTATTTTCGGTGGGTTAAATTCTTTCTTCTCTGGTATCAGCAGCATTATGAAGAGGGGCCGTGTTCTGCAGGGGTAGATGGAGTTGTGCGGTGAATCACTGGGCTGTGGATGGCTGACGTGGCCATCAAACATCTGCCGCCTCCTTTTGTGGGGAATGGAGGAAGGGCAGATGCTCCATCGGCTGACAGCGGTGTCCCCACACCGCGGTGGGCACCCCGTGATGGCAGCAGCTTCCCTTCTACTGGAAAGGACCAAGAGCATTGGGCATCCTCGAAAGGGGTCACCTTTCCAAATGCTCCCTGTAGCTGCTTTGCTCAAGCTGACATGTTAATGCTCACTCTATTAATATCGATTTAATTACTTAAACATGCCTTACTTAAACATGCCGTATCGTAATGATATCATGTCTACCTACTCTGGAAGCAAACTCAGACAACAAAATAATTTGTTTACAGAACAAGAGTTTACATCCCTGTGACTGTTAATGGTAAAGCTGCAGAGCTAAACTGTATTTTTCTTTAAAACAGCTACTTAGTAGTTCTTTGGCATGAAACGTGCTCCTGATTGTGAAACTTAACTAAATGCCAGTGATTAGCATTTCATATTCTCACAGAAAGGGAAAATGTGAGGTCTCTTCCTGGCAATACAAGGATTTCATTAAGAAGGACAAGTCTATATGCTTAGGAATGCCAGCTTCGGTTACATATAGCTTCCTGTGTCCGCATGGACCGCCAAGACACCAGTTAATAGGTTATTGTTTCAATTAGTCCATGATTACTGCTGCTAATCTCTAATTCCTCTTTGTTGTGGCTCCTTTTGACTTCACTCCTGTTATTAAGAAGCATTTGGATTTTATTACAATTGACAGGAACTCCAGCCTTCTCCATAGATAAAACACTGCCTGTTGCAAAAGAATTCAGAAGTAATGAAAAGAGCCTTTTGGGTCTGTTTTTAGGGATTCTTAAAATTACATCATAAACACAATGTAGAATTCAATTAAACTGGAAAATTATAATGCTCAAGGGGGAGAGACTGGATTTCTTAGAGAGATAAAGCAAAATGTCTTTAATTAGTTTTCAGTTACAAACACAGATCTAGCTTGCTAAAATGAAAAAAATGAACTAACACAAAATAAGACAAAGGAATTCCTGATAATAGCAGGACAGGTAGATGGGGAGGCACCCCTATAGTCCCACACTCAGCTGGGAGATCTGTGCATTGCACTGTTTGACCTTGGAAATCTCGGTGGCTCCGTTCTGATGAGCACGTGGCTGTGCGGATGCTTGTCAGAACCTCAGTTGTTAACAAGCTGTGTGGAGAGCGGCTGGAAGGAGGATGTCTCTGCTGGAGGGACCCTGCTTTCTGGGTGTGCAGGTGACCAGGTTGTGTCCATCAGACGGAGCGTCCCGTTGTGAGAACAGGCTGACCAAATCCCTTCCCGTTTGTGTCAACGTGGCGCTTCATGGTCCTTGCAGCACATGGGATCTCCAGTGCTGGAGGAGCACCAGAGGAGTCTACATCTGTGTTTAATTCTATTTTTTTACAGAACTCGGGGTGGGCGAAGAGGAGAGGGACACTGCTGTAGAGTAAGTGCTGAAGCTCAGTGCAGAGTTCACAGTCTTGTTGGAAGGAACACGACCTGCTTCGCATTTTAACGGTAGGGCAGAGAACAATAAGGAGAGTCTGATTCCCCCTCCCCCTTGCCAGCATGCGGACGCCCCCAGTTACAAACGTGGTAATTTAAAAACATGTAAAAATCATAAATGAGACAGCAGCTGTGTACAGCTTCAGCAAAATGCTAAATTGCTGCATCACTGTGGACTCTAAATGACAATAAACCTTCCACCTCTCATAAATTAAGCAGACTTTCAAAAAAATGATATCTACAACTGCAACTTTTTATGGATGTTTGGTAACTTTAATCATTTTGCAAAATGTGATTCCTGGTCATAAATTCTCTCCCAAGTACAGATTTAGGGAGAGCTAAAGCACTGCAGTGAGTTGATAGGTAAGTTTTAATCTGACAGTGCCAAAAAGTGTATTAGATTTATCCTGAGGCAGTGGCTGCCCCGTAATTACAACAGGGCAGACTTAACACAAGTTTTGAATGCCAGGAAGGTGACTTAAAGGGTGTGTCATGGGTTCAGGAGATGAACATGGAAATACTCCTTACCTGATTTTTAAAAGTGATTCTTGAACCCACCTACTTGTTAAAAAACAGTTCAGTAAAAAGCAAGTCTGTCAGGGAATAGCTGTGACCTTCCAGCTTAAGCTCTGGTGACAAATATCTTGTAACTATTCAAGGGACGTAATACAATCCTGCTTTCTTGCTTTTCTTTTTAATACAAAAATGACATTCCTGTACCCACGTGGCTGTGATTTTTCACTGTGCAGTAGTACCTTTTTTTTCCCCTAGTGTTCAGGGGTCTCAAAACACTTTACAAATTCAACTTTGTCAGTTGGTAGTTTAATTATCCCTGTTATAAGGGTGGGCTGTTTGAGACAGACAGTTGTTTCCCACTAGTGTAGCAAACTCAGGAATGAAATCTGGATTTTCTATCTCTTTTTCCTTTGTGCAAACCGTCGACTAGTTGTTCACTCCAGATATGGAATGTTTACAGTTATTACATATCATGGGAAACAGAATAAGGATTAGGAATTAAGTGCAAAACCTGCTGTTTGGTGTGCTGTTCCTTTGTAAAGCTCTTGATTAGTTGTGGACTGATTGAGAAGAAATAATATTGACGGAAATGTATGAGCACGAATGAAAGGGGGAAAAGATTTGTCTCCATTCCTGAATAGGAGCTGATGTCCTTGGTCAGTATTTGTACAAAGTGGAACCAAGTTGTTGGGATGGACCTGAGTAGACGCGAGCGGAGACAGCTTTTCCACAGTGAGCAGGATAATGAGGAAAAAAGCCCTAGTTCTGGAAGGATGCTTTGAGTGCTGTTTGTCAGTGTTGCACACTTGCAAATGAACTGCAAGAACAAGGCTTTGTGTTCTGTGCAGGTCATAGCGCTTGGGATCTTACCATGGAAAAAAATACGAAGGAGAAAGAAAATCCAAAGCTTCCTGATATGAGCTATTTTGAAAAGCTTAGCAGAAGTCTTTTGGTTTGAAAATATCCAATGGATAAGCTACGTTAAGTCGCATTTTACCTCTTCTTGGAAACTGGGCAGCCATACCTGTGTTAACAGCAGGTATTTAACTTCTTATTAAAGCAAATACTGTAAAGAGGTGAGTAAAATCCCTCCTGGAATGAATTGAGAACTGCAACATTTTTCAGTTGGCCCTAAGTCCTCCTGTGCAGGATTAGGATGTGAATACACGGCCATCAAATGCCAAGGGCTGGAGTGGTGTTGCTGGACTGCACTGGACCACTCATGCCAAATCAGCTGGGGATGGCATTTGTGATTAATTTCCTTGTTTGAAGCCTGATTGCGCTAATTGCAGTTCATCCTCTGCAACTGCATTATGAAGAAATATTTTTTTCAGGACAGAAAATCATTACTTTCAGTAACTGAGTTTAGTTTTCTCTTTATGTGGGGTTTTTTTGCAAAAGCCAAGTATTCAATGGTATCAGAGGGTGGCCCGGCTCACCATGCCTCCCTTCTCTGACTACTAAGTCTATCTTTTACACTTTAGTAAATAAATATAACATGAACTGAAAGGCAGTTCATTTTACGAGAAAAGCTTGGGTAGTCAATACAGATGAGAAATGCAAATGAACTAACAATGCTATTCGAACGTCGACTTTTCACATTTATAGAATTTTGTTTTTTCTGTATTTCAGATTTTTAAAAAAAATTAACTATTAGCTTTTGTTATTTTCCAAGCACTTAGGAACATTTTCATACTGCATTTTCATAGTAGGGGGTTAATAGCACCGCTGAATCCAGTTCGTTGTCAGTGTCGCAAACTCGCCTGGGGAGAGGAGTCTCTTACTAAGACGACATGCAGGGGGAGACTCGTAGAGCTTTTTTCCAGCATCACTTCTATATTTAGACTAAGACTTTTTTGTTTAGTTTTATCACTGTGTGGGTATGGATCATGTTAATACCAAGTTACGTGTGCATATGGGTAGGAGAGCATACACTCAAAACCGGCTTTCCGTTCAGCTCCAGAGGCAAAGCTGCAGATCTGAACACTTACGGAGAAGGAAACCATAGCTCCTAAAGTCACCTGGGGGAGACGATGTTTGCAGTTATATACAGTATCATTTGGCTCAGGAGCAATTCTACCTTCAAGTGACAATTTGAAGTGACATTTCCAATGCTGTGGAAGAAAAATCGCTTTCCTGGATAAAAAAAAAAAAGAAAGAGTGCTTTTTTTTTTTGAAAAAAAAAAAAACCACAACAAAGATATCAGCATTAGTCAAATAAAATGAATGCTTCCAATTTTTTTTAAAGCTTGCTCATATGAATCAACAATTTCTGAAATGGTAGTTTATCAAGTAAGAATATTGTAGTTATATATTAGCAAACTGTCTGATGGCCTTTCTGATACCTTATTACTTTATGCACTAGGGTAGCATTTTTAGGATAAAGTTTGCCTTGGTGATATATATCATGGTTCACTAATGTATCTTCAACTGTCTGATAAAAGGCCTTGCCCCCAACAACATATGAATATTTAAATAATTGTTAATTATTTATAGTATATTTTTATTAACACTGACTTACAGCATGGTCAAGTAGCAGTTGAAGCTCATTATGCTCCACGGTTGAACATGCATCTCAAACAACATTACTGCTGCTGAATGGAAGATAACTTCCGTGGGTTTATCCAGTGTTGGGTTCTGTGAGCCTGAATCTGGAAGAAGGTCACTGAAATGAGGCGCTTGTTGACTTAAATATTTTAGAGAAAGATTCTAATATCTAAACTAACAATTACTGTTTCTAATAGAAGCATTTCTTGAAGTGTAGCATCTTAGCACATGGCTTGGGACAGTTTAAAAAAATAAAATCTGTATGTTGCCATTTAAGTCCCAAGTAATGGCTCTTACAAACCTCTTGCCTGAGAGTCTCTTCCACAGCCTTAAGTTTCTCATTAAATTTAACCTAGGCTATCCTGTTTTCATTTTATCTCTTTATGCATGGTGTGAAAATGCATTTGTCCCTCATTGATAATCAGATGTGTTCTATATGCGCCGCTTTTTTTGGTGAGGTCTTTAACCCCTTCCTGACCAAGCCAAGAGTATTATTCAGTATTTTCCATCATTATTTGCAGTTGTCCTTTCAGCTTCTTGTTGTTTTTCTGTCGATCCTCGTTGAGTTCCCTTTAGGTTGTTGTTGGTTCTGTGGTGAATAGTGGTGATACAGTCTATATAAATACCTGAAGAGACGGGTGTACTGCTCAGGCAACACGCTGCATACAACCTAATGCAGCATTCCATATGAGCTAACAAGAAATCCCTGTAAGGCTCGATTTAAATCTCTCACAAGGTGATGCCTCTGCATATGTTGACAAGATTTCATTAGCCTTTTCTGTAGCCGTATCTTCTTGCAGAACCATATCTAATCTTCAGTTTGCTGTCTCTGCTAGATCTCTTTCAGCACTGCAGCTTCTTTGGATCTCCTCTGTCTCTCACTGAGTGTCTGCATTGTGGATTATTTTCCCTGGAGGTATTAGTGTATATTTTTCCATATATGAAGATAATAAATGGAAGAAGCAGAGATGAAAAGAAAAACAATTACTTGAGAGCAGAAATAGAAAAAGATACAAAGAAAAGACTGACAGGGAGATAAGGGAAGAAAAATCAAGGATGAAGGATATGGAAAAATGAAAAAGGAGTTAAATAATCAGAATAAATTAATTAATCAAAGTGCAGATCATGCGGACTAGAATAGCAAAGCAGCAATGCAGAGAGCTAAAAGGAGACAGGGATAGGGATAATGAAGGATAAGTTGAAATGTATTATATATTTTCAAAATAATACATTAAAAAGTGTTATTTGAGTTGTTAGACCTGACTTACCAAGGTAGTCATGCTCTTGGCACTATAAAGCTTGTGACAAGGGCTTATGAGAAACATCAGGTTTTTCCCGTAACAAAAGCAGTGATTCTTGCTATGATCATGGTTTTGTTTGCAGTTCAGACCTTCCTGGTTTTTACAATGGTGACTCATGATTTTTATCCCTGTATCACAGATATGAAAATGTGATTTAGAAAGGCGAAGTGAGTTGGCAAAGGTTATAGAAGTCATTGCGAAGAAGACACATTTCTAAGCCTCAGGGTCAATCCACTGTCCCTAAATTTCTGCAATGCTGTGGTTAGAGAGAAGGAATTCTTGTCAATTCTCACTCCTTCTCTCCATATTATGGGTGCTCTTTTATCATAGAGGTTAGTTATGATTTGTTGACCTCTTCTTTCACTGTCTTGCCTCAGATATTTGATCATACAATGCCCATATCATCCTGTCAAAGTCATTGCCTAAATTAAAGATAGTTGCTAGAAAAGTGTTTGATTTGCTTTTCTTCTCCTGGTGTGGCATCACGAGTGCTCCGGGTGCAAGAGGGAGAGATGGGGGTTCACAGACCAGTGTTTGGAAACCGCTGGCCCCAGAGTTACAGTGGGGTGAAAGGGGGCCCGAGCGAACCCCAGCTGGTTCTGAGAAAAGGCTGTAAGTCAGAGAGGGAACGACAGGATCAGCAAAGGAAGGCGGCTGGGGGGGCACAGGGGAGGGCTCAGTTCATAACCAAGTTCCTGTACTCCAAGAGCTGATGTACCAGATATTGCTGCTCAAGGCATTCTCACTATTGCCAGGGGCTTAATACGATTTGCATAGTGCATGTGGGTATTCCTAGGGGAGAATGACAGAGATCATTAAATGAAAACAAATAATAAATAAGCTCCTTACAGCCCCCACAGGTACATAAATATGACGGTACGTGGGGCACACAGGCAAAGATAAATGGCTCAGAGTGTGTAGGGTGAGGAATCCATAAAGCAGAGGGGCTTCATTTTCCCCTTCCCGTCCGCCGACAGCGCCTTCGTTTACTGCTAAGGAGGGTCAAGTGGCTGTCACAGGCTGCGCTGGGGAGATGTAACCCGTGTCACAGCTGCCAGCCGTCGGGGCTTGAAAAGGTCGGCTCCCCAGGCAGGGGTGGCAGTGTCACAGGCTGAGAGCACGGGTCCCCCGGAGTCCTCCGCAGAGCCCCGAGGAGCGGCACCAAGCCCCGCTGCACCCTGCGGCTGTCACGGGGCCGGTGGAAAAGGCTGCTGAGAACGAGCAGGCTCGTGTCCGTGGTGGAGGTGCACATTCTGTCTTCATTAGAATATTTTTAGGATCCCGGTCAGTCGTGTAATGTTGCATAGGAAGATCAAGGATGCCCGGAGATTTCATGGCTGTAGGTGTTGTGACGCTCTTACTTATTCCACGTTACGGGCTGCTGTGGATCAAATCAGACTAAAGCTTAGGAAATTCTTTAACTGTGACCTTTCCCGTGACTCAGATCACAAAGATTTTCTGTCAGTTTGGTCTGGGCTGGATTTGAAATTATGTTTTAGAAGTGAAAGACACAGTGAATTAATCAAGCAGATTAAGCTAAATGATCGGCTCCAGGCTTGTAGTACTCTGTTTTATACAGGAGATCACAAAGAAATGTAAAAGGCTGATTTGTCGTATCCCTTGAAACAATTAAGTATTTCTTTAATTATAAACATTCTAAAATGTTTATAATTTTACAGCCTGTTTCGGGCTGTTACATTACACAGCATCTTGTACCTCACAGGAATTGAAGCCAACACCAAATCAGCTCTGTATCAGAATAATGTAAGTTCTCTCTAGTGTTATTGTTTAGTTACATAAATATCTAAAAAATAACGTTCAAAGAGGAGGAGAACATTTTTGTTGCTTTCTGAAGAGGAAGGATAAAGTATATTTTTACCGTCTTTTAAAAAAGGCTTGTAAATTGGGTGGGAAGCAGGCAGAAATCTGCGATGTCAGAGAAAGTTTAAAAGATATGAAGCTTATTGTCTACAAAATCTAATTGTGGCACCAAGTATGAATGGAGATTAGAATGCGTCTTTCCACTGCACAGCATTATGACATGATACCTCTTGGGGATCTATTTCTATGATCTCAGGCTGTCTATTCCGAGTAAATGTGAATGAGTCATTCATGTAATAGCTTAAAAAGTAGCTTCGCGCTGTCTTCTGCAGCCTTTAGTAGGTATTAATTTCTATTTTTTACATAACTGAACCTGCAACGATTCCAATGCAATGAGGAATACAAGTCCCATAAACCTTTTAGTGCAGAGGCTGAGAGAAGTGGTGATTCTGGGTGTGCTGGTGCTGGGCGGTTGTGGGGCTGCAGCTGGAACTGGGGCTGTTCATGGCGCTGGTGGTTTGTCGGAACTGCTGCTGCTTGGGACTTCTCAGATGCCTTGGCAGGATCAGACTCGATAGTCACTTCTGAAGATACTCAAACGGTAACAACTAAAACTGTCAGTAGCTTCTGTAGCTGTGGGTTAAATCTTTTTCTCTTATTCTTTTTTTTCTCTTATTCTTTTTTCTCAAATTAGAAATTCGAGCTTGCAAAGAATGTGGGTTTTTTGGGACTGTAAATGATTTATTACTATGGCCATATTACACTCTCCTGAAAGTTGCTCCCCCTTTTTTCTGACTCTGCTTCCTCATTTGAAAGTTAATTTTGGGAATGCACATCTGTACCCATCTCCTGATCAGCTGGGTGGTACCTCTGCAGGGAGTACCTAAATTGCCAAGCTAAAACATGTCTGAAAACTCATTTGAAAATAGGTAAGAATTTTTAGAATTTCTTAAATGTTTGGACCAGGAAGAAGTAATCACTACAGAGCTAATTTAATTTACAGAACTAATCTGTGAGCCAAACCTCCCCAATTCCCGTGCCTATGTTAAGGTAGTTGGACATGTCTATCACTACCTCCAAATGCTCTAAAGTAGCTGCAGTTTTGCTCTGCTCTCACTGGAAGCCACAGCTCCTCGGAACCACCGCAAAATGTTTTGGTTTCCAAGTAAGTAAGTGGTGTTTAGCTGGCTCAGCTCGAACCCTCATAGTTCTATAATGCCAAAGATGCCTTATACTTAGCCTGATTATTTTTTGCTGGTGGGAATTTTTTTGTTGTTGTTGTTCTAAAGTGCTGCAAATCTGACATCTAAAAAATGGACATTTAAGAAAGAACAGGACATTCAGACAAAAGGAAATATTTTCAGCACATTAGTAATCTGGCACCATCTTTTGGAAACCATGATGGTTATCCTAACGGTTCTAACTCAGCAGCTGGTTTAATGTACACATTAAAATACATCAGTAGAAAAATCGAGAGTTCTTATGAAGTATCAGATACTTTCTGAAAGGGCTAAATAAAGCTCCAGTCTTCTAAATGAAAGGTGGAAGACCCAATATTGACCAGGCTGGGGCTCTTTCCTCTGTGATGACACTGAGGAACTCCCTGATGTGTTTTGATTTCTTTCATATTTCTGATTCTTTTGAAGGCTTGAAGAGTTAAGGCCATTCAAAGAGTTGAGGAACGCTGTGAATGAAAGTTCATTTGAGCAGAGGATGCCCTGTAAATGTGACCCAATCATTAAGTACAGTTGTCTGCAGTGCTTAATTGCCTCTGCAACTTTTTTTGACTGTCTTCTCATTTTTCCTTGGTTGGCATTTTTGTGGATGAATACCACTGGGAGTTAAGGACTTGCTGTGACTCTCACTCTTACTTATAGGAGTTTTGCCTGCAGCAGTCACATAGTTGAAATATATAGATCCATGTGACTGCTAAGAGACCACTGAGAAGCCAAGTAAGTAGGACTCATGGCCATTTTGCAATTCCACCTCATTAGACATGTTTTGGGGCTCATGATTGTGCTGTGAGGATAAATAAGTATAAATATTATATTTGCCTCCAGGTTATCTTTAAAAATGTATTTCTCTGTCTCCCTCCCCCTCTTTCTTTCTTTCTTTTTTTTTTTTTTCCCCTCCAATTTTCAGTGTAGTCTGTCAACTCCTGGTAGGTGAGTTATCAACTCTGTGGTCTCACAGTATGGTGGCCCAGCATAAGATACTGCATTGTAAAGGGTTGCCTTGTGCTGCCAATTACCCGAGGTTCTAGAAGGCAAAATGTGTGGCAGTGTGATTAAGCCCATGTGCAAGTAGAAATTCACATAACCCCAAAACTACTATTAAAAAAACTATTGCAAAAAATATTTGACTTGTCCTCAATGCTACATTTGCAAACTATTAAAAAGTAGCAATAGCTACTTTGAACAGCATTTGAACAACTCCCGTGAATTACCTTTGAGGTATACACGAGCAAGCCTCTATGTAAAAATTTGGGTAGATATATACCTAAATTGATATTGTTGCCCAGATGTTGGTCTTTCTTAAATGCATGAAGTGCGAATTCTCTGTTGAACACACTGCTCCAGTTCTCTGCCGGCTGCAGACCAGTCTGTCTCCAGTGGAGTCCATGGACTCCCAAATGGCGACCGATCCCTCTGTTCTCTTCTAGCTCAAAGTCCATGTATTTTCAAAACTGAATGGACCGATTCCTGAAGGAAAGGAATTGCAGCAGGTTGCAGGAGGTCAGGAATTATCCAGGGGGAGCAATGTTTCTGTGGTTATTGCGTTCTTTCTTGTGTGTGTGCTGTTAGTCTCTGTTAGACACATAATCATAAGTTGGATGCAAGTTTAGTTTGGCTTTGTATTTTCACTCTTACATATTTCCTGATTTTGTGGTTATGGCTACTGGCACTGGCATTAGGACAGACCCCCTTTGAACCACTGCATTAGTTTTAGTCTCTGTATTTCATATTTTCACAGATTTAAAGAGCTCCTCTCCAAGATATCACTAACATGTCATCATCAACAGCTGTTACTTGTGTATGTGCAAAAGGACCGCATTAATCAGTGTGGTGTGTAGTGTGAGGTCTGAGGAGCTAAGCAGAGTGAGATCCACATCCCCATTTATCTGACTTGGTGTGATACAAAGCACTGCATCGTGCAGGTAAAATGTGCTTATTTCCTCTGTCCCCAGTTTACAGAGGCAACGTTAAATGCTGAAGATGCCAATACTCCGTGTCTGTGAACAGGATTGCTCAAAAGCTGCTGCTGCAGCGCAGGAGCCAGGGTCATCCCCCGATGGACCCAACCCTGCGCTGCAGCGACTGCGCTGCCGCTGGCGGGCACGATGCCACCGGACAGAAGGGTGTTAGCACTACCTCGGGAGGACCTCAGTGTGTTCAGGGAGATGTAGCAGTGCTTGGCTTTCAATTTCCTAAAGACATTCCTGCTCTTTTTTTCTTTACAAGCCTTACTAGCAAGTGTCTTGTCCTTATTCCAGTGTGAAGATTTCAAATTCACTCTTAATGACTCTGTCATGAATGGTGCCGTAGGTATTTATAGACCCTCAATGTAACAGATGCTGTCTGTGTCTGGAAAAACTGAAATTACTGAGTTGGTCTTTTGAAGTGGCGGCTACGTGATGCAACAAGAGCAGTTCCTTTAAAGTAGGTGGCAAGAGTAGGGTTTGTATAACTTACATGGTTATGTTGGCTCATGGATGTTTCTAGGAGGTGATGCCAGGGAATAGCATTGCCTTTTCCTATTCAAGTTTTTAGAGAATGTTTAGTGTTTGCGGCTGTGTGGTTCTAGAATGTGGGTTGGAATTACCACGAGGTGGCAGCGTGCAAGGCCCAAAGTCTATGTTGATGATACCACTTTCCTTTTACTTCTAAGTTTGTTGTCAGACCAGATAAAAATTGGACTAGATGATCTTTGTAGGTCCTTTCCAACTGGAACTATTCTAGTCTACATTTTCTAGTAAATACAGATGCTAAAATGTCATGCATAGATCCTGAAGGATTTCTGTTTTTACAAAGGACGCTTTATACTGCTGTGCACTGATAGTCAATATATACTCAAGAGGTTTGGTGAAGCAGGTTTGATTATTGCTCGTGAGGAGGACTGCGATCATGTACTTAAGGATCAGAAAAGGATTTTAGAAACAGTGACCATATTGTTCTCCATTTCTTCCTATACTAACCCTCCACATTCTGAAGTACAAATAACAGCGCAAAAAGACTGTGCTGTCTTAAATGTGTGTGTGTATACACATACTGAGCAGACAGACACAAGACAGCCAGCAGAAAGAAACTATGCTCATGTTCGTTTCCAGAACATTTCCACTGGGACCATTAGCCTTCACTAATATTTGGGAAACCATATGCATCTTCAGTGAGGGAGAGTCAGTTGGTAACCAGGAGTTGGGAACACCAATGATGACCAGCTTTGCCCATAAGAGGTACTTTTGGGTTTCCTTTCTTAATAAGTGTTTATTCTTTTGAATAGTTATACAATGACAGCGGGAAAAATTCCATCAAAAGCAGTGGCTTAATCTACATATAAGACAGTCATAGACAGCATGAATTCATAAATACTCCCCAAGGTTAGTCAAAACACAGTGTGCTGGGAAGAAATCATGATTGCTGCAAAACTTGTACAAAACAATTCTTTTATGGCAAGAATTCTGAGTCTGCATAAGTCCAGAAAGCTGTTGCAGTGAACAGAGCTGAAAAGAAACCTGTAGTTCTTCATGAACAGATACTATCCAGAAGGCTTCACATGTCTCTTTTTTCAGTAGTGTACAAAGTCTCTATACATAATGTCCACAGAAATGACACTGGATATATCCCCTGGCAAGGAATAAGTTACTTTCAGTAGCAATGCTCTTCAGCTATGAGCCATACGCAGCTGAGGTTCATGCTTGGTCCTGTGGGAAGAGTATAATCATATTCTATCTCTGGTCAAACTACACATTGGTCTTCTAATCACAGAAAGCTTCCTCACAATTTTAGCAATGCTTTTGACTTAATGAGGGACCCTCAAGGTAAATAAAATGGAGATGCAGCTTGAAGCATTTCTGTTGTGTGCTTTCACGTGTGGTATAGACTTTAACTGTAGTATCCTTTGGTTGGTTGGGTTGATTTTTTTTCTGTTTGTTTCTGTTCCAAGGTGTAGTTTCAGGTTTTAAAACCTCCAAAAAAATTAGTGTCTTTGTAGTCCTTATAGTGAAATAGGTAACATCAGGCTGTTTGGGTAATGAAAGTGACAGTGTTTTGGGGAGTTTTGTGGCATTGTACTGTAATACATTTGCATTTATCATCTCACATTATTTCAAATTATTGTCTGTAGGAAGTCAGAGAACCTGCCCTGGTGTGTTGCCTATAAATCTTGGAAAAGAGACCATTTGGCTATTTGTGTGGTGTCTCTTCATGCTGTTGAGGAGAGACAATCTCATTTAAGCATCCAAGTGTTGCCTTATTTGTGAAAAGCTTTTTCATACCAAGTACCATATTTAGAAAAACTGAGCAAAATTCTGCTCTGCTTCATATATTTTTCTTCAGACCTACCCATGATTTTTGGAATAGTTTCTTTCCCTATGTTCAAGGGCCCTCGACACTTTTCCATTGTACCCTTCTCCTCCCTCATTGGCCCCAAAACTCTTTTAGTTTATTTATTGTTCCTCCCACTCTTTGCCAAATGAAAGAACCTATTTCAAGGTCCCAGCTCAGAGTTATGAGCAGTAAGGATGCTCACAGTTGGTGTTAGGTAGGTTAGTTTGGAGAAGAGGAGGCTGAGGGGAGACCTCATTGCCCTCTACAACTCCCTGACAGGAGGTTGTAGAGAGGTGGGGGTTGGCCTCTTCTCCCAAGGGAATGACAGGACCAGAGGAAATGGTCTGGAGTTGCGGCAGAGGAGGTTTAGATTAGATATTAGGAAGAATTACTTTACTGAGAGGGTGGTCAGGCACTGGAACAGCCTGCCCAGGGAGGTGGAGTCACCATCCCTGGAGGTATTTAAGAAACGTGTAGACGTGGCTCTTCAGGGCATGCTCTAGTGCCCGAGATTATTGGTTTGTGGGTGGGTGTGATGTGGTGGGGTGTTGTGTTTTTTGTTTTGTTGTTGGGGTTTTTTTTTGTTGGATTTTTTTTTGTTGGTTTGTGGGTGGTTTGTGGGTTTTTTTTGAGGTTGGACTCGATGATCTCAGAGGTCCCTTCCAACCATGGTGATTCTGTGATTCTGTTTTGACTACAAGCCTTGGAAGAAGCAGTCTTCTAGGAGCAAGTAATGAAGGATGCTGAAAGATTCAGTGAAATGTATTAAAGTACTAGTAGATGATTGCAAGCCCTACCCATTTCCTAAGAAACAAATTACATTTCCCCAAACTTCACGTCTTCTCACTGCTGCAGATAAAAGCATGAACTGGTTTCTTTTAATTTCCTGAACAAGCACAGAAGGAGAATTCTGCAAACAATTAAAATTGCAAATTGCTTGTTTGCTCAAGATCAGATTTATTCTAAAGGGTGCCTGCTCTTTGGGGACTGGAAGAAGGTTTTTTTGAGATGCATTTTGAACAAAGTAAGCATTTTTTCATATTATTCCCAGCATAATATGCCAAGAGGAATACAGTGCATTTATTATTTCCTTAAAAAAAATATTCAATTAACTGAAACATTCCCTCTAGACCTATAATATTTATTTCAATGTTCTGTCAATAAATATAACAAGGTTAGTTTTCTATCAGATTAGTTGGAAGAATCATTTGAGGGAAGTTCTATTTGGTGAGCTCGATTGCAAAAAGCAATCAGTAAGAAAAAATTCCCTCGTAGTTGTTGAAAGAAACTTGGAGCTCTGAGGAGTTGTCCCGGAACAGGTAGCACCAGAAGGCCAATTTGGTAGCTGTTCTCTCTTGCTTCCAAGTGCCAAAGGAGGGGAAATGAAAGCACACGGGAAGTCTGAGGCAATGAAGTACGGCCACAGGAGTCTGAATGCTGCAGTTCTGCTCCTTGTTAGTAGGAAATCCCTGTTGACTTTTGTGCATTAACCAAACCATAACACCCTGTGTTTCAGAAGCTCTTGTGTAAAATCTTGACAATAGCACTTCCCAATTCCAGTGGTCCTTTCGAAGACAGTTTTATAAAAGTAATGAAAACTTATAATGCGGTTTCACCATTTATGTGTACCGTTGGACAGCCTTGCCTGTCCTGCTAGAATAATCTTTCCTTGAGGTTACTGACTCCTGTCGAATATGCCAGAGGCAACGTTCCACTGAGCCCTGTGCTGCAAACTCCCTTCTGCTCTTAGCAAGGATGAGGTGGCGTGGAGGTATGACAGCACAGTCTGTGTTTGAAAGTGCTCTCATGACTCCTGGGCAGCTGCATTAGCCATTTGGCCTGGAAATGGTGAGATTTGCCGTCACTTGGCATACGGGACTGGAGAAAGTAAAGCCAGAATGCAAACAAACACAAAATATTTTAAAATGAAAATAAGAAACAAAACTGTGAGGATTCTACATCCAGTCTTCATAGTGTGTCACAATCTAATCCTACATCCCATGTTTCTTCTAAAGTGCATTTTCAGCTCAAAATAGTTTGGGGGACAAAGAAGATCCATGTAACATAATTTCCCATATAAAGATAATCTCTTGATTATTATCACTGGTTTTTGTGTATTCTGCAATATCTGTTGTAATTTATTGGCACAGGTATAACTACAAGCTGCATGTTTCCAACCTGTCTGTGTTATATTTTACAGTCCAGCTTTTGATAGGGGCCTGCTTTCTGTAGAGTTTGTTTTTACAGGACTCTGAGGAATATGAGGAAGATACCCGGCTGCTTGCAGGTGGAAGTAGTGGCGCTGAAGTCCCATGAAGCATGTGGAAAAAACCCCACAAAAAACCCCTTATAAATTATGAAATATTTGCTCAACCAGGTTGAGAGTAACCTACTGCATGAAATGGTGGTGGCTAAAAGGAAACCATTTCTGCAATAGAATGATGATGCTCTGTGGAAGAAAAAGAGGGAAAAAAACCCCAACTCAAATGACTACCACTGAACTTACAATTCTATTAACTGGTGTCACAGTTCTTAAATCTCTTGCCTTGACATCAGTGCGTTTCTGCGTATTTCAGCCATTTTTCCAGTCATACTAGATGCTTGTTTTAAGGTGATTTCTTGATTTCTGCTGCAAAATCACAGTACGTACACTTTAACGTGGGATACTGCAGTATTAAAGCGTTTAGGAAGTAGCTGTACTAGTACTGAAGTGATCACCAGCCTGTTAATGTGTGCAATAGAGACCAAACTAAATTCAGTTGGTATCTTCTTTATGCATTTAAGTAGCATGGATTAACCTAATTGACTTGAACTTTTTGCCCAAGCATTGTGTTATTTGTAGGTGCACACATTCTAATTCCTGGTGCAACTGTGAAAACTGTGTGTGTTTATATTGTGTATGAGAGGATGAGCTGAAACTACACTCTGTGTATTAACTGGTGATGCTACAGTAAATAAGATTTGAGTTAGAAGCGCCCTTACCAGATTGTTTGAGAGCCAGTTCTAATCAATTTAATTCTTTCAGACTTTTTTTTTGTTAATCTTCCAAAGGAAATCTTTATAACTTTGTAAGGCAAAAAAAACCCCAATGAAAGTAGAAGTTACCGTAGTGTTACCATAGTCAAAATAAAGCAGTTGAAAGCAATTTCTTTGAGGTGGCATTGTTCATCAGGCATAAGGGAAACACGAAGAGTGTCCCCTTCCTTCATTCAGCTAGATCAACGCAGTGTGTTGACAAGGGCCCACTCTTGTGGGAGCAGTTGACCAAAATTGCTTTTATAATATATTCTGGAACAGTGAGTGGGGAGGTACTAGAAGCAGCCCAAAGGGGCCAGGGTACAACATAAAGGCTGAATAAAAAATACATTTCTGTGATTATATATGGTCACTGAAGTATTGAAAAAAAAAAAAAGAGGGTAGAGCTAGTAAAGAAAAAGCTAGTAAAGATAAAAAAATTGGGTGGTGAGGAGGATGTATCAGAAAGGAGAGCCAGCCATCGTACAGAGACCTGGAGAGGCTGGTGGCGAAGGGTGGCAGGAACAGCATGAAGACAAGTGCAAAGTCTTGCACCTGGGAGCGCAGCTTGAGCTGTTCTATGATTCTATGATTTTCTCCACAATTTAGTCTTCTGTGTTAGTAGATGTCTTCTAGATGCTGACATCCAAAGCTACTGCTGTCTTTCGTCGGTGGCCACTTGCCACATGAGATGTACAGAATTGTCTGGAAAAAGCAAGCCAACATTTAACCTTTCTGTTCAGTTTGCCATTTAGAGCAGAAAAAGATCTTTACAATACATTCATACAAGCTAATGATCAACAAATTGCCTTTTCTGTTCTGATCTGATAGTTGAGTTGGTCTCCCAAAAATGGTGATAATTCTCCTTAAAATTTCTTCTCCACTAACCTAAGAATAGTGGCAGAAAAAAGAGAAAAAATGTTCATAAGGTCATGATCTTGTGGCCTGCAGAGAACTAAGAGGTCACAGCCCACACAAATGGACTTGACTAGACAATTCAGGGAGACAATATAGAGAAATCACAGGGGGAAACTCTCCGTTTTAGGTTAACCTTAGTGTTTTGACAAACCAATGAAATAGTGGGATATTTGACATTGTTGTCCGTTATTCCTCTCTAGGCAGTTACAATTTTGAAATTAAATACTTACATCTTTTTTTTTTTTTTAATGCGTGCTGAGTTGTATTTTCTATGTATGCACAATTAGTTAACACATTCAGGAAGGAAGTGAAAATAGAGCTTAAAAACAGTAGAAACAAAACTCGCAAAAGCATGGATTTGGCCTTTCATATGTTTGCATTCTCCAGCGTGTTCGATTGCAGTCACGATATTTCTGGCTTCCTTGTGAGTCAAGTCAGAGGATCTTCCTTTATGCCTCCAAGTGCAGTATGAATGATGAGGTGACATCACTTTGAATATTCTACTAGTATGTTAATTAAATTGTAACTTTGGTTTAACTGAATGCTTAAACTTGCAATTTTCCTAGAAGCTGGTATTCTAACAACTGCAGATATATTTAGCAGAAATGTGTTAACTCTGTATTTGCCAATACCATTAAAGATAATAAGAAACAAATCTATGCAGATGTCCTATGCTACAGTGGATAAGTGATTTTCCACTGTAACAAAAAGTAAAAGCCTATTCATTGAAGTGTGGCCAGAGATTATTTCTAATTGCTATGAAAGAATCCTTAAAACTGTGTGCTGCTTTTAACATTTTGGGCTTAAATTACAGTTAATAGTTCCCATAAAAGAGATAGGAGGAAATACTAAAATTCAGAATCCTTGAACACTAACCACTGTCTAGATTTCCAGTCATAGCATCATCTCTAGCGGTTTTGCTGTCAAAAATAAAACATCCAGAAAGTTGTTTATATGAACACAAGATGACAAAGTTTTTGCTAAATATCCCTAGCATTCCTCGGCGGAGAGCTCTCCAGGTGTGAAGCCGTGGGCTTAATTTCAGCACATGCAGGAACGAGCCTGCCGCAGTGTAGGGCATCTCCCCGTCCTCACTGCAGGATGCTCTCCCTCTCGCTGGGAGGTGCTCGGTCTGGGGGTGTTGCCAGGGGGCATCAACAAGTGGGCTGCGACCGGGTGTGAGAAAGGCTCTTGGCACTGCCCCGTTGTCTTCTGTCTGTTGAGTCTGATTGGGCTTCCTCTTTCACAGCTGTTTTACGCACTGCTTGTATGTTTTGCCAAAATCCGGGAAGTTTTAATGTTAGATAAGCATTTATTCATCACTCAGAAATGGATGAATATGCAGAGTCATATTCTTCAAATTCCTTTCTCCTAATCTTTTTTGCATGAAACATGGTAATAGGAGCATCATTGCTCATTGCCCCAGGCAGCTAGTCATGCTAGTTTCTTGAATTAATTCTTGATTGTGGCATAGAAAAAGTATATAGGCTTAGGATTCACGTGACAGCGTGATTATCTCTTTGAGATAGTTGGACGTACCTTTACCATTAACTAATTGTCTCCTCCGCCAGTGTTGTAAAGAGAAAGGTCAGGTGATGGTTGGATTCATAAATGCCAAAAGACTGGTTGTGTTTGGAGATGTGGACTGAGGCAGACCTCTAAGGAGGATGTAAGTTGTGATTCACCTATCTGAGTGAGAGTCAAGTTGTGTTTCTCTTTCAAGACTAAGGAATTTTTTCAGAAAAAGGGTGTAATATTTGTGTGAGCTTTCTTGATGTCTTGAGCCATGTGCTTGGCTTACATTCTTCAGGAAGGTTGCAGGGTGTCCTCACATTTATGAGAAGACCTTTCATGGCAAGCACAGCTCAGTCCATGCTCCCTCTGCCTTTTCCCCAGGGCCGTGCAGTCAGGCGCAGGGAGGAGGTTCGTTCGGTGAAGTGAACATGCCCAAGCCTGGGTGAAACTGGGTCCCCCGTGTCAGGCTGCTAGGATAAAATCTGCTGCCCGTGAGTCTCTGGCAGAGCACCAGTAGCCTGTTTTGTTCCTAAGGATTTACACAGAGCTAGTATTTGGAGTGTTTTGTCAGTCCAACAGAATTGCCTGTGGACTTTGTGGATTTTTTCGCCCAGAATTCCACACAGCAAGGTAACCGGTATTATACCCCATTTTCTTGCTGTAAAGCAAACAATCCATCATATTGCACAGCAAACCTGTGAGAAGCCAATGGTAATCGGTTTGCTGTGAGGTTTTCCTCTTTAGCCTAAAGACTTTTTATATTAAGAAGTAATTCTAAGTGGAATCCTTTGTATTTAATAATTCTGTGATTCTTGAGTTCTTTTTCTCATAAGCATGAGCTAATGTGTGCATGGAGTGTGAGCCTGCTCTGGTGTTTGTACTCATGGAGCTAGTTTTAAGCAAATGCATCTTTTATTCACGTAAGTTCATAATAAGGGAACGCCACTGCATGAAAGCTGATCTCAGAACTCCAGTAAGAAGAAAACTTCCCATAATTCCCCAGCTGTATTTTTGTGGTTTTAAAAGAATGCTGTTGAATCTGCACTTGGAAGAGAGTAGCTGTCTCTTATTTATAGCTCTGTTCCGTCTGGTTCATTTCCTCTCACTTCCCTGCAGAATGATATGAATGAAAATGACACTATTGACTATCTGGGTAACAATAAAAGAGCTTAGAGAAATACGATTTTTATAGTTTCAAGTCTAAGGGAATCAAAAGCCGAAGAATTATGATCTTAGGGAATTGGAGATGATCAGGCTGTGCTAGCTGAAGAGGTCCCACTGGTGGATCTTCCAGGTTTTGGGGTGGTGGTTTTTGTTTTAAGCACAACTTCACAAACAACAAATGCACATAAATGATGTGAACATTTAGAAAGACGTGTGGGCATGGGAACTCCACCTCATAACTCTAATTCTTGGTTTCATTTCCAGCCCAATTGCAAAACAGAATTAATTTCTACAATGTACACGTTTAAAAATTAATATTGTTTTTTAAGTATTCTTATTTTTTTTTGGTTGTTCAGTGTTTTACAAATGAGCAAATAAACCATAAAGCACTCAAACCTAAATCTGCACAAAGCCAGCAAAAGTCACTCGCCTTCATACCCCTGGAGGAGCCCTTTGCAGTGGGAGGTGGTGGAGAGAGCTCCTTGTGCTTTGTGGGACGGTGGGTGCTCTGTCACGAAAGCATCTGCAGTGGGCCACGCACAGCGCCGGCACCATAAGCTTTATTCTTCTTGTTCCATAGTCATGTTTGATGCCTCTACACCAAGAGATTGGCGCTGATTTCAGAGAGGGTCCCACACTTGGGGGGCGTCTTCATGTTAACATCCTGAACACAGCATTTCAACTTTAAAAGCATTTACTGTTTTAAGGGGAATTCTCGTTGTACTGATGGATGTTTTCTGGCCCAGGCACCACTGACAAATGGTGACAGATAGAAAGACTTATATTAGAAGTAAGCAAGCGCTATGACATCTTCGGGGTAATTTGAAGTGAAAATGTTCAGACCGTTTGTAATAACTTACAGGTAAAAGTATATTATGAACAAGATTACATTCGGTATTAATCACACTGAATAAGTACATACAGCTATCTTATTGCTCCTGCCCTGGCATTTAAAGACATTTTGATGTACATAACATATGAACAACAAGTGTGTAAAAGAAAATCATCAATATATAGAAATGGAATTATCCCAGTGGTGTGTATGTGGCAAACAAAGAAGGGAACTTGAATTCTCAGAGAATGCAACTATGCAGGTAAAATGCTGTCAAATGACATGAAAATCTCAGCTTTGTTACTTATAATAAAGAAAAATATTACAGGTGCTAGTGAGTTCTATCAGACGGGCTAAATATCTGGCAGTGCCTGCGAGACAAGGGTAAAGGGAAATGAAAGCTGTAAGATGTGAGAATGCTTTTCTCAGTGCTTGTCTGTGCAATACCTTGGCCTTACAGCTTTCAGTCACCACTCCGTATTTAGTGAAACGTTAAGTGGCTTAAATTTAGCTGAATGCTTCTCTACTTCATACTGGGGTGAAGTTGATGAAACAAAAGATGAACATGGAAATGTGAATTGGTAGCCCAGGGCCCTGGCGCGGAATGCCTTGTGTCACCAAACAAGGACGGTCCTGGGGTCTCGGTGTTGTCACCGACTGAAGCCCTGAGCTCACGGGCCTTGATTGCAGCCAGCAGGGACTCCTTCTTAGTGATGAGAGAGAAAAAAACACAAGTCTGTCTCTTCCATATGCTGTTACTGCTGTGAAGGTGGGAGGAAAGCTACATTTGGACATATTTTCCTTCTGTGTGCAAGAAAACTTCACCCGCTGCCATCTTTCTAGTTGTGCATTTCCATTCAGCAGTTTATAATGAAGATTTGCATTTTTTAAGATGTATTACAGATTGTTTCTTTACTGTGAACTAATAATTGGTTTTACTTTAAGGTTGATAGCTGGCGTGTGGTTAGTCCCCACTGAGAAACAGCCACTTTGCTAAACACAAACTAATTAAATGAGCAATGAGTTATCAGACAATAGGAGATGTTCCAATCTGTACATGCATATGTATAAAAAATGTAGTGCAGCGACATTAGATGTCACATTGTTAAAATAAATTGTTGTCTGTAAGGGGACTGCTCAGTCAGATAAACTTGGTTTTACATTTCTTTCAGTTTGAAGACATTTACTTTTTTGTTTTCAATTTGCTTTTTTAAGAAACAAAAATTAAATTACATTTATGTTACTGTGTAGATTTTCTGAATTTTAGAGTATGTGTTTGTCAGAAGAAGATTTTGACTGTTGTCATACTTTGCTCAAACACTAACTGTAAGTTTCATCATCTAAGTTAAGAGACAAAAAAGATCTATTCAGTAGTTCAGCTTATTCCCCGGGACCAGTTCAGGATCATTCTTCACAATATTATTCTGTGTAGAGCTTTGTCCAGTTTTGTTTTTCTGTGTCTCTTGGGTTAGAGCTCCTGCCTTGTATCGTCACATCATGATGTTGAAAATTTAAGCAAGTGAAGCTCATAGAATTCTTGCTCTAGATGTGAACACAAGTGGATGTGTGCATGGGAATCATAGAATCATCTGGGTCGGAAGGTTCAAGGTCATCTAGTCCGACCTCCCCACAGTCAGCAGGGACACCCCCAACTAGACCAGGTTGCCCAGGGCCTCCTCGAGCCTCACCTTGAATATCTCCAGGGATGGGGCCTCAACCACCTCCCT
>VXAK01003972.1:23251-76590 GCA_013399435.1 Arenaria interpres | reverse complement strand
GCAGAATCCCCTCTCTGGACCTGCTGGCAACACTTCTATTGATGCAACCCAGGATGCGATCGATGGACCTTCTGGGCTGCAAGTGCCCACTGCCTGCTCACGTCCAGCTTCTCGTCCAGCAGCACCCCCAAGTCCCTTTCCTCAGGGCTGCTTTCTGATACCTCACCCCCAGTCTGTGGTTGGATTTAGCAGCAGTGAATGGGGCTGGGCTCATGGCATTCAGACTGACTTCACTTCCAAGTTTGTGGATCTGGATTACAACCAGCAGGGAGTCCTTCAGCGATGAAAGAAGAACACGTTCAGCAGCCTGTCTGTGGGTCTGCTGAGCACACTTTCCTGATTTCGAATTAGACGTGTCTGAGTTCTGGGAGTCAGGGTCCTTGTACAGATGCCAGAGTCAGAGAAGTAAAAAGGGAACAGTAGTACAAATAGTACTGTCACTGCGGCCTTTCCTTCCCCGTGCTCGGTGTCCTGCCTGCGTGGGCACGGGTGTTACTCCACTGATAAGGCCACGAGCGCTCTGTGGGGTCCAGCCCGTGTCCGTGCTGACCCTGCATTACAGTCAGAGATATATGCTTGTCAAGGTGTCTAAGTTTCAGAGAACAGGAGTGATAGCTCACCTACTGTTTCCATCATGGCTTTAAAGAAGGCAGTTTGTAGCTTCGTAGTCAGTTTATGCCACAGTCGGAAGGGAGGTCTGTAACTCAGCCTTAGAAGTGGTTAATTTAAGAGAGTGGAAGGTTTCCTCTTTGTTTTTTTTTGTGAATGACCACAGCACCATTGTTGGGGATTATATTATATTATTGTACTTCTGTATTTATAGGGCCTGTGTACCCGGGACAGAAATCGAATGGATTATTCTTGCTAAAATAGTATACGGCTGAATGTGTTGTGAAGTTATTTTATCATGTGTAGTAATTACCATATGAATACAATTACAAGTTATGTACATGTTATTCCAGTTTTAAATGCAATTATTTAATACCTGAGATTATGGTCGCTGTAAAAAACAAACAAACAAACCAAACCCAAAACTTAGCTGGATATTCACCCATAGAACAGCTGGGTTGCTGATTCCTGTTTCTTACCTTCTTTCTTTATCTCCATAAGTAGTACAAATATCCCAGTCCACAACACTCTTAATTACAAAGGTCAGAAATGAGCAGTATGATATAGACCACTTTTAAGTAGACAATCTGTATTGCATGGGACAATAAGCCATCAGGAGCAGGATGAATAGTTGGCATAATGGTCTCTTATTGGTTTCCTGTCTCATTAGTGTATTTCCTACTTAAGCTGTAGTCTCTGAAATAGGGAGCTCTGCTCAGAGTGCATGTAGTGCTGCAGATATCAGCGCTCAATGATAGTTCTCTGTAGTGGGGGAAAAAGTTATTCTATATATAACAGAAAGAAATATAGGAGACATGAGCAAATGCACACTGCACCACGGGCTGTTTCACTTTTCCGTGTGTTTTTTAATTATTTGCAGATATTTTGAGGATAGAGGAATTTGAGGAACACAATTTCTGGGGCTGACACTGGATGGTCCTACGCATTCAGGTGCGCATATGGGACTTTCCTGACCATCTCCTTATATCTGTCTCCTGCCGTTCCTCTGGACGTCTATTTTGTTCTCATCACTCCAGTTGTCTTTACCTAAATCCCATGTCCCCCCTGTTTTGCAGCTTATTTGCTCTGTGCTGATCCTTCTCACCTGTCTGTTCTCAGGCAGTGCCCTGTATTCATTTCCTCTGCGGTGATGAGCAGAACAGGACGTTTTCTGTGCCTCACGAAGCATAGGACCTGGGAGAAGCTCCGTGGCCTGCTCAGCTGTTCTTCATACATCTCCCAAGTGCTAAGTGAGAAGAACAAGAGGTAACACCTTAAATGAACCATCTCATGTATATATTTTAGTTTGATCTAAAAAGAGAGTGGAACTGTGTTGCCTGATGCTGTTGCTTAGTAAAGTCAGTTGATGGATGCTTGGGACAATCTGTGTTGGACCCGGAGCTGGGTACCACGGATATTTTCAGGTCCTTTGGAAAGTTACTAAAAGGAACTTGGCTGCTGATCACAGTTCTGGGTCAAAGTGATGCGGACACAAACTAACAAAATCTAATCCCACTCTCTGCTTCTCCTGTCTTTGGATCTTCTCTGCTTGTCTGAGCACCTCTCAGAGCAGCATCCAGTGCTGTGCCTGTTCAGCCCTGCCTCTAAGGACGAGACTCTGGAGCACATACACACTAGTAAATCTAAAGGAAATAGGCACTGCAAGGGAGACACTGCTTTGTTACTATTTTCCCTCCTCCCCAAACTGATTTTGATGGGGAGAGCAGCGGAAAGTAATTTCTTAGTATTCACCTGCAACACCCAAGAGAAAAATCTGTGCCCAGCTCCTGTGTGACATGCCAGGAGTGCTGGGGGCCGGCTCAACAGGAGGCCAACTGACCCCGGGCAGGCAAGCAAAATACACATTTTTCTAGCTCTGCTCCACATATCAAAATATTCCCCAAATTGATCTAACATTTTATGCTGGAGAGTTGGCAGATGTGCTTCTCAGATACGGAGACTGTGGTACGCGAATATGCTCAGGATGCCCTGGGGCTAGTAAGAGGCATCTTGTCAGAAGATTTGCTAGGGATGACTACAAGGGAGTGGGTTTGATGTGCTGCTCCCAAACTCAACCACCAGTTGTATCTTAGAATCTGCTGAGGTGGAGCAGTAAAGATGAGCTGATCATGCGTCTCACTGTACAGCACTACAAATGCTGTGGATCACAAGACTTTTCCCACTGCAGACAAATGTAAGCAAGGACAGAAGTAGACCTTCTGTAAGAGTGAATGTGGTTGGGCAGATGTTCTGCCCAACTTGCAACTAGTTACCTCATTATTTTCCTCTCCACTCACACAAATAACAGTATGGGTAGGACTTCTTTCTCTTGTTTAGGGTACAATATAAAAGAATGTTTTAAGAATTCTATAGTATATGCCCTTCTTATTTTAAACCAACATCGTCTTGATTTGCAGCTAAATGATGCACCACATCCAATGATGTAGATATTTGTGGTGATGCAGACTTCATTTTTCAGGAACAGGACAGATGGAAAGTTCTCATATTCAGAGATCTCAGAGTTCTCTGTAGGTCATATGTTAAAGAAAGAGGCACTAAAGGCTAGGAAATGTGTAATTCACTGCTTCGCTGAGAAGGAGATGGAATTTAAATTTTTTTCACCTTGTGGTTCTTACCGGCCTGTTTGTGAGAGTGCATGAGTTTGTGTGTGTCTGTGCCCCTGTGCATACATGTGTGTGTGCCATATTGCTGGTGCTCAGGTTGCTTTTTTTCCTATTTTACTTCTAAATTTGGGAGGGAACCTTGAAACTCTGGGAGAGTGATGCAGCAGTTTGACTTTAGCATCAGTTCCTGTGATGTTATTTATGTGATGTGTTTCTCCCAGCTTCCCTCCAAGTAGGAACTGTTCCCCATCACACCCCACCCCCAGTCCCATCTGGGCTCCGATCGCTCCCCACATTTTCTCTATAAACCTAAAAAGATCAGCTGCATTCTTTTGTTCTTCTGCCTGAGCTCAGCCAGTCTGTGTAACAGCATCCTTTCTCTCAGACCTTCTAAACCTGGCTGGAATTGCTGTAATGAATGTGTAAGTGACAAAAAGAAAAGCAGAGTGTAAAAGATGCTAATCGGCCTTTGTTCTTTTCAGACATGACATGCAGGACCTGAAGTATAGATTTTGTATGGAGAAAGATAGATTTTAATTAAGCATCTTAATAGAGAAATCCTTCTTGTTTTTTTCAGAATAAATTAAGGAAGTAACTTTGATGCAATATCATTTTCATCTAATCAGTAACATTCTGAAATTACCATGTTGTTTTCCATTAGAAATACCATCATCCAACAAATCAGATAAAATTATTTAACATAGCTATATTGCAACCTCAGCTAACATTAGCCTGGGCGTGTGTATACACAGAACAGCAGATGGTGAGTGAATTGACAAATGTTTATAGGGAGAAAGGGGCAGACAGTATCAACAATTTTATATACTCCTTTGAATAAGATGCCCATATCTGACCTAGATTCACTAATAATCAAATAAAGGCTTATCAGGGTTTTGCCATCTGCATATAGAGAATACTGATTATGACACCAATAAAAGGCGATCTCATTAGCTTTTACTTGTATTCACAGGTTATTAATATCTCATATTAATATCATTAAAACATTTGACTTTTACATTTGGCATGAATTCAGAGGTTTTTGTTTGACATAAACTGATACACTGACAGAGACATTCCCATTAGCTTTTATACCGTAGCATTTGCCATTTTTTAACGTACAAAACAAAGTGTATGAAGAGAAATCACCTTGCAACACTGCGACAATAGTTATAAGTCTGGAAGAGCGATGGAGTTGCTGCTGCATCTTTGATAAATGTGTGTGGTGGTTGTGACAGTTTTATACAACTGTACTTTCTGTGGACACATTTGCAAAGTTCATATTCATGACAGCCAGAGGCAGCCCACGGTTAGCCTTGCATGTCCAAGCACTCTTTATTGTTATTAATATTTATTTTCTATTACAGGAGTGCCTTGAGGCGAAGTCAAGTGGGTGCCCTGTTTGCCCAAAGCGAGAGCTTGACAAAGTGAGAAAGGACCAGGAAACCGAGACACCTGGAGATCAAGTGACTTAACAACGTACAGAGAATCTTTATGTGAGTTGGAAACAAAATGCAGCTCATCTAAGTAGAATCTCTCTCTTGACCCACAATAGGCACTTCTCTTTCTAATGGAAGGACATTCCTACTTGAGATGTAGGGAGTGTTACCTCTTGGTCATATCATTCAGTTCAGTCAACAAGTCACATGAGGATCTGACTTAATAAAAAGCAAGGAAACCAGAAGTAATCACGTCCCTTTTTTTTCCCCTGCCATAGAAGTTTAACTGAGGGTTCAGGGCGTATGAAAAGGCATTACAAGAGCATGCAACTTTCCTTCTCAGAACAGACTTTCAGGATCACTGCAGCTGTCATCTTGGTTCCTTTAGTTTGTCTAGATTTTTACCAATTCAAGCAATAGGAATATCTAAGACTGCCAGTGGTTTTTTTTATGTGACTTGAAGTCCTGTGTAATAGGCTCCATTAAAAAAAAAAAAAAGTCACTTTTATTTCCATCACTGCTGTAATGCAATTTCATGTGGTGTCCTCAAGATTGCTACACACACTGTAATTTCTCATATACAGCTGTCAGCAATAACCTTTTGTGGCAGCAAAGAGAAAAAATCCCCCAAATACATATTTGTCTAACATATACTTGTAGACCTTAAATCCTGTCTAACCACATACCGCTGTATTTCTCTGATCGCTGGTGTAGTGGAGGACTGTGCTTTTTGCTTGTAGGTGGAGCAGAAGCAGCTGGCAGGGCTTGTGTGAGTAGGATCTCAGAAGCAATTCAGTCCAGCCTTAGTTCTGCTCTCCCGGTGCACGCAAGAACTTGGCATCCTCTGCAGTCCTGCATGTGCGCAAGAACATAAAATATTTTGTGTTCTTATCGTTCACTTTTCCTTCTTTAATTCTGAACACAAATAACAGCTTAACCTAATGAGAAGTCAGAGGAAAAAAACCCTAAAAAGATGGTAGAAGTCAAGAACAGATGAGGACTGCAGGACTCATGAATTTCAAACACCCAGCAGCACCCAGTTTCACTTCCTGCTGCCTCTCCTACTGTCAGAGACCAATTTATATTTTGCGCCTCAACAGGAGATACCCCACTGCCAGCAGAAACTTTTAATGATCCTCAGCCTCACATGCTGCTCTGGAAACAATCTCTGAAGAATACGGAAGATTTTAAAACATATTATTCCTATAAATAAAAACGTATTTCTCACCAGGAATTTATATTCAGATACTCTTCCACATTTTAGCATGGTGGCTTTTCTCTTCTGGATATGCGTTGCCCCTTGTTCATGTCCTTTTAGCTTTTTCAGATATCTCTTTGTCTTGTGAACTCTGGGGTCTGCACAAGCAGAAATTCAAGCACCATCCAGCTAAGATCTGAGTCACTGGGCTTTGTTAAGAGTCACAGACGCCCCCACACTCAAAGCAGAACCAACTCTGATGTTTGACAAGGTTGCTTAATGTTATGCTGCAAGATGCCAGAGGAGCATAACTGACCCACGATTTTGATGCAAGGAACAGACTTAGAGTTGTGAGAAGATGAACTTCTGAAGTTCTGTAGCCCAAAGTAGATAATGCTCATCATGGATAACAGTCTCCCAGACTTTCTCATGGTATGTTGGTGGGATTAACCATCTAAATTGCCAAGTTTTATGTAAAAGGAAGATTTCTAGCTAAAATCAGATCAGCTACAGAGCGACTCACTTGACAGAACTGAGTCTTAGTTTATTTCATGCTTTGGCTGATATCCCATAGGTGCTGTCCTGCTAAGAGGCTTTGCTGAATTTCTGAAACTCGAGTACCTTCCTGAGTCTCTGTTTTCCACACCTGCAAGTTCAGTCCATTTTTATTCTCTCTCTGTCTTGGTTCTGGCACTTCCTAAAGCTGTTTGGGAGTTTTTTATGCTTCCCTTTTATGAATGCTGTGTTTAAGCAGTATATGGCTAGCAAGCACACAACTTTTGTAGATCATAATCTTCTTTGTTTTCTCAATGTGTTTATTTAGAGGCACTTTAAGGAAACGTTTTGCTGCAAGTTGCTTGTGAAAGGAGATTGCTTTGGTTAGTTTCTTTATATTCAGTTTGACTTTTACACGAAGTGCAACTGTACATTGATAATACATGGAAATGGTCAAACAGAGAAATTAAAACTGCTTGCATATGCTTTTTGAAATGTGTTTCTGCTCTGAAAAGTAATTATGTGAATTTGACCTGGCCTCACTTAACTCATCTTCTCCCTGAGAGTCAGGTCTGCTGACGTTAGCGGAGTGGTTACTGTTTTCAGAATGGTCTTCCTGGCTGCTCTCTGAGAAGACTGAATTAAATTTGAGATTTTATGCATCATTGGTAGATTATTTTTTTCCTGTAAATTCTAATTGCAGGAATACCTCAAGCACTCCTGTGCCTTCAGGATATGGTTGACAGCATTGCACAAGTGTGACTGAGATCCTGATAAGCAAGTGAAATGACATGGATGCATAAGTTTACCAAAAACAGAGCTAAGAGAATTTTGCTGTGGTGACAGATGGAACAAAGCTTTGGTGAATATGGATTGAGAATGCTTTGGTACCTATTACAGGTAAGAATGCCATGTAGTTTCTTGGATGCATTAGTGCACATACATAAACCTCTGAATTTTTTTCTGATCCCATGAAGAATCCCAGAGACATGTGTTTAGCCACATTTCTTCTTTATTTTTAAAATCCGGGCATAAGTTTCTGCAAATTTAGGCTTACAAAGGTCAGATTTGTCTTTACAAAAATCAAAACTTATTAGAGGAACTTCCTTTTCCCCTTGAAAACTGCCATCAGATATCCCTGAACAGCTCTTGGCTTGGAAATGCATGACTTGAATTGTTAATTAATGTTTAGGTTTGTACATGAAAAGATGATATTTTCTACCTCTCCGAAGGAAGAGAGGCCAATGACCATGTTAGAAGCAGTCCATTTCCAGTCTGCTCTCAATTTCCACCACCGGTGCTCCTGCACTTCCCTGTGAAATGAACCAGCTGTTACTGGATTTCACGAAAGGAAGATGCAGACTCGGTGATTGTCAGAAGATGGTGTGTATTCCGATCTGTGAGGGTTCTCCTTCATTTACCTGAAGAAACTGAAGTGTGTGAATTGAGAAGCACCATGATACCAGCATTCTCATCCTGTATATATGATACATTCTCCTCTTTTTACTGAATCAGAAATAGGTGTTCAAAAACTCAGATATTTTTTAAGAATAACATGCAGCTAAGAGGATTTATTTTTTTTACATAACAAGTAGTAACAGAAAATATGATCATAACACAGGTGCTTTTCCACAAAGTATTGACCCTGAAGTAAGTGATAAAAAGAGCTTAGTAAATGACTAGTATCAGAGTGAGGTGTGTTGGGAAGTATGCTGCAGGATTTATTAATGCTAATATCTGTTAAGAAAATACATTTTCGTTAGTCCTTCGCCACATCCAGTTTCAAATCTTTCCATTGAAATCTTGCTGTAGAAATAAACCTGTTAAAAGAATTTACTTCTGTGGCACAGCTTGCCTTAAAATTTAACCAAAAGTCAACGTGATAAAAAAATCGATCAGTTGAGTGAACATATTCCTTTGCCTTAAACTGAAATGTGCATTCTGAAAGAGCATGGCTTGTGAATTGGAGATCCGTGAAAGGAACAGACCTGCTAAAAGAATAACATTTTGATGCAACAAGCTTATTTGCTTAACAGCTTTCTGCTGCAATTAACGTATGCGGCAAATGCGTTTATTTAATGTGACAGTCTGCTCAAATAGCCCTCTTTCAAGAGCGGGATTATATAATCCGGAAATAGCAGAGTTACGCTGAGATTAAAATTATTGAATGTCTTGTTTATCCAAAATGCCAGCAGCTCTGCTCCTCCTTTTCTCTGTACTTCATGCTGACTTGTAAATGATCCGCTTGGGCTCTGGTGTCCTTAAATTAATGAACTGTCTGAGAGCACCATTCAGCATAGTACTGCTGTTGGGAAGAAAAGAAAGAGAAACTGAAAGAAACCCTGAGGAGGAGGCAGCAGCAGGACTAAAATGTTTGACCTCATCAGGCTTTATGGGTGGGCAGTTGCGTTGGTACTACAGGACTGGATTTAAGAGGATGGTAATGGCAAGGCATAAAAAAGGTGACGAGATTTTCAGTGTTTAGCACAGTGTGCCCCTATTCTTGCTTACCTCTCAGGATCCAGGCCTGTAAGAGTTAAAATTTCTTAACAGTAGTCATGCTTGAGGATGCCTAAGTAGCATTTTTTGCAGCCCACTGTAAAGTACCCTGAGTACAGCCTGCCCACTCGGGAGCACACTGCGTAAACATACGTAAAATTGTGAGGAACAGGGTAAGGAACCAGGTCTTTTCCCTTATCTGGCAAAAAATCCCTTTTCTTTGGTCAGCACTATGCTGGCAGAAGGTCCATTTTAAACGCCTTCTGAGAGGAATTGTGAAACATCTAGAGACCACAGTACGTGTCACTGATTTTTTTTTCTGAGAGTCTGGGAAACTCCTCGAGACATCCCCAACCCTGGAAAACTTCCAAGTATTCCTAAGAGAGTATAATGAGGCTTTAACTCCAAGGCATTGCGTTTTCAAATGTGGAGGAGGCTGTTTCCCTTCTTGCCAGAGGATTTGGCAGTCACTGCGTCTCTTTGGGACTATCATCCATTTCAATTTGAGGATGCAAAGCCTTCTTTCAGTGTGGGCTTTGTAATATGGAACATGCAGATGAGTATCTGGGCAACATGGAAAAAGCTTTTGCTTACGGATAGAGGATGAGGAGAGCAACCAAAGAATTTTTTAGTCCCATTCTCCCCACATTTGAAAAATGACTGAATTGCCAACTGGTATGGCCTGTTGCCCAGAGAACGCCGGGTCACCTCTTAGGGAGTAGCGTTGTCTCTTCTACATGCTAAACCTGCAGACTCTTCAGGCTACAGCACCCGCATTTCCCTCAGGTGTACTGAACATTTCAGGTGATGATTGACCGCTCTCCCTGATATTTGTATGATTATTAGTCTCTTCTCTGTGTGCTATTCAGCGGACAACACTGCTCGTAAAAAGCAGATAGGAGCAAGTTGGGCTGCTGCCCCTGGTGAGTAGGAGAGAGGATGCGCTGATTGATGACCCTTGGCTGTTTTCTGAGGTTGCAGTAGTTTTTTATGATGTCATTAGGAGGCTATAGTCACATTAAGGAATCCCTCATGACATCATAAAGGACTTGATATTTCACTAATGTTATTTCAGCAGAGTGGAGCTCTGGCATTTTATAGTCTTTGCTTTCCCCATAGAATTAGGAGTTGTCTAACTACAACCTGGTAGAAATGCAAAAATAGTCAAATGCCGACTTCAAAAGTTATGGTTGAAGAATGCTAATATATTTGGCTCTTTCAGAGCACACAGCACCTTTAGGTGGAATACATGATGTGTTTATAAAAGATGCCATCAGTGAATACATATCCTCATACAAAGGAAGGATCAGATGTGCCTTCCACTTTTTTTCGTGCGCAGACACACAAGATTATTTTTTTTTCTGGACATTTTTTGGAATAGCGTGAGAGATAAGTGGGCCGTAGGACGGCACCATGGGACCATGTGGGCTTTGTCATAAGAAGACAGAGTTGTGGTGTAATGGTGAGTTCAGGAAAACACTGCCAATGGAGCCAGAAGCCATCATTTCCTAACATAAGAGGGGAATGCTAAAACCTGTGCTGAGGAGAGACACTATCTTGAAGAGCTTGGTATAGGTGGAGAAAGCACTGTGAGTGCTGTTGCCAACTGTACCATAAGAGGCTGTTTGCAGGGTGTTTGTGCAAGTGAATTTCAGATAAGTTACCTCCTCATAAAGGTTCCTTGCCACGTTTTCTTCAGGCAGCCCTGCCTGTGCCTTTGAGTCCTGTCCTTAGATCTGAAGAAGGGAGGCGAGGCAGGCAGTCTATGCATTTCACAAGTGTACCAGTAGCTCAAGGCCCCTGAAATCTTGCTGAGGAGACTGTCCTTCCTCGGTCTTTGTGGTCCTGAGGCCATCTTTCTCTGCCTCTCTGGCAGTGCCCTACTCATCACACTAACGCTAAGACTGTGGCCCCTTGACAATCATTATCCCCAGCAGCACATTTAATTCTTGTCAAGGGTACAAAAATGTCTGTCCGAGAGCCTCCCATCTGCCATTATTCTGACTGCCAGCTAGCCTGTGGTTGTGCATGCTTTAATCTCAACAAGATTTGCCTGAGAATGTCACAGTCACCGAATAACAAACCCATGCTCCGGAGTCTGTCCCTTGCTCTTCCCTTCACGGACACAAAACTCAGGCTTTCCATCAGAAGTGAGAGGCACCAGGGAATGGCGGACGCTGCAGAGTGATCTGGTGTTCTTCTCTTGCAGCCAGTGACTAGCTTTGCCAGCGAGTAGGCTACATGTGTCTTAGGCACTGCTCAGCCCTCCTGCTGTTCTGTTCTCAGTCGAAGCCAGTCCCCTCTGCGTGGAAGCGCAGTCGGCTGGCTGTGATCCTGCAGGTAGAGTGGGGCTTCAGGCAGCCGGTGAGAAGCAGGGGGGCACAACCCCCTGAGGAACAAACAGTTTTCCTTTTGTGTGTTAGCAGTGTCATGTACGGTGAAGACGAATACAAGGGGAAGTCCTTAGAGGACGTTCTGGCACTTGCCATTTCCCAGGGTCATTGGTGGCTTTGTGATTCTTTTTTAAAATGTGTAAATCGCTGATTAAATGTCTGTTTGCCAGGCTGCACCACCCTGGACATGCCTGGAGACGTCCCAAAGGAGGAGGTGGGAAAGGGGGAGAGTTGCCTGCAGCCTGGGATAGTTATCTGTTTGCTTTGAACAGAGCAACTGATCTACCTCTGGGGTTTTGCTTTCACACAAGTTCATCCAGTTCACCTACTTATACTGCTCGTTATTAATAGAATTGTTAGCAGGTTCACTCCACAGCTTGCAGGGAAGGTGTGCACATGGGTGGCACCTGAAGACAGAAAGTATCTGATTATATCTAATACTTAGTTGGCTCGTCTTCCCAGGTGTGCTGTTCTACAGATAATAAACCAGGCAACTTCACAGAGGGAGGTACAGGCACACCCTAGCTGTGGGCTCCGGCTCTGTTCCAGCATCGGCTAATAAGTGGGCTACCCTTGCTGTGAGGAGATAGGGCTGTACCTGCACATACAAGGGAACACAGACATGGGTACTGTGACCTCCAGGAATGGCACGGGTGAACAGATTTGTCACGGAGCAGTAGGTCTTCAGAGGCACCTGTGTTCTCACCGAGCGCTGACACTGAGCTGCTTTGCTGTCTATGGACACATCCTTTCCTTTGTGCATCCCCTTTGTCCCTGACTTCTGCCCATTTATACATAAGTTCGTCATGGCATGACTTACTTTCTGTAGGCGCAATGCAGCGAGATGTGGCTGCAGCACAGGTATATTTACTTGAATTTGCTTGAGTGTACCTGCTGAGGTGCAGCAGCTGCATAGATGTAACCTGTGTGTTGGAGCAGAGTGTCCTGTAACAAAGCTCAGGTCTGGGGTGTGCATATGGGGAATGGATCACGCACAGTGTTCGTGATGAGCTGCTGCTCTGGGTCTCGGCATGTTCAAGGAGGAGGAGGGCTGTCGTGGACCTGAGAGCTGTAGGCTGAGCTCTCCGCTCTGTGATATCTTCTGCAGCATCTGTGGTCTTTCTCTGGCAGCGAGGCCGAGCGCTGATACTGAGAGGTGAGGTCCAAGATTTCAGCTGGAGGCAGATGAAGAACAGAAAGGAAACACAGGAAGATGACCTTTAGAGGTCCCTTCCAACCCAAACTATTCTATGATTCTATGAAAGAAGGTCTTCTAAAACAGACTTCACCACCTCTCAGCATTATCTACAACAGTACATGGACTTCTTCAACTGGATTCCACTTGCAACCTGCCACACTACATCTAGCAATGAGCACGTAAGGGTGAGCAGTTCATTATTACTGAACGCTCCCTTCTGCCCTCACATGCAGATAGTGATCTTGATTTAGCTGTTCAGCCATGGATGCCTTTGAACTCAGACCTAGCAGAGAGAGGGCTGAATCTTTTCCATCTGATTCATATCCAGAGCTTCTGCTATTTACTCAAGCCTCTCGGGTGGAGACATTGGGCTGGAGAGCTTGTGGGAACAACTCCCTTCAAGTTCTAGCTGCAATCTGAAAGCTGTGGTGCAGGAAGAAAAACAGGGTAACCAGCCTGTCTTCAAAGTGAGCCTTTCTTCTCCCCAGAGCAAGTGTAGTTCTGACCCTATTTAACACCATCTCTCTCACACAGAATAAAGGTTAGTACATGCAGTGTTTCAGGCTCGTAGAAGAACAGCTACTCTGCCAGAGTAGAGCAGGTACATGTGTTTAATAAGCACTTTCTTCAGTACAATTACAATAAGGGTGGCAAGTGATTCTTTTCTTTGCATCTGGACTGCCAAGTTTTCATGGCAGTCTTGACGTTTTTGCAGTGCTGGCGTTAGCAGAAGCATGTGCTCCGTGCACCGAGTGACCTCTCAGCAAGGTAGTGCTTCCAGATCTACCTCAGAGTGAGCTGCAGACCTCTGGCCAGCGTAGCACTGTTTTAGTTTGTCGAGATGGCTTCATTAGAATTTTCATTGCAAATTTAGTGCATGAAATAAGTTTGGCTTCCAGCCTGGTGACTTGTCTCAGTCACCTATGCTTTTAGCCTGTGTTCAGGATGAGCAAGAATGTCTTACTCAGTAGTAATCATGTCATCTTGGATTTTTAAACCTCACCTTTATTCCTGGCAAACCAACACCTAATTAGTTTGATAGTATTAAATGCACTGGATATTTATGTGTTATCAGTTATTAATGTATGTTGCTGATGTATGATTCTATTTGACGTGAACAAAGCACCTTTTACACTCTAGATGAAACAGGCATTACTTTGCTTAACTACTGGGCAGATGGCAGCCTGATAGTCACTCATCTGACCCTAGAAAGCATAGCGCTAGTGGACCAGTCTTTTGGGCAATGTCTTTTTGCACCTGGTAGTCAAGGACTGCCAGCTCTTGGTATTTCGTTCTCAGACACCCTTGGACATGAGTTTAGAAGGTAGCGCGGGAGCTCTTCAGACTAACTGCATTATATAGGTTTGAGGACTATGGTCGTAATATCTGTGAACGGGGGAAAAAAAAGAAGGCAGCACACAGAGCTTAATGTACCTGTCGCGTACCTGCTCAGAACAGACACAGCACAATGGCTGTTTGCTACGTGTTCACGGGCAGTTGGCTCAGCGGAGCCGTGCCGCAGGGCTGCAGAGAGTACTCCATGAGCAGTGACTCGGGAGTTCTTCAGGATATAAAGCAGGTCCCTTTTTCAGTGGAATTTTTTAGTGCGCCTGGATGTATAATAGCAAGAGGAGTATTCTGTAAAAGGCAGGAGCCTCGACCAGATAAACTTTACAATAAAACAAATATTAAAGCTTATTTGTAGTGCCGTGCTCTCCTTTCTATTTATGAAACCTTGATATGGTTATCTTTTCTTTAGAAATTATTAGTCCAAACTGGGCTCCTTTTTGAATTATGAGCAAGAAAAAATAGTACAGCAATGATACCCCTGGAGTGATGGCTTTACATCTTTAATCTAATTAATTTGTGAGCATTTCCAGGGCCTCCCTGCTACAGCACCTGAATGTCTGGAAATCTGGCATTTTAGGGGTTTACTCTCTGATATTTTGTTTCCTCCTGCTGGTGTAGGTCTCATGTTTCCAACCCTGTAGTGTTCAGTACATAGGAAAGCAGTATTAGTGAGTTTTAGTGCTTATTATGTCAAACAAAATTGATTCAATTTCTCTTGACTTGTGTGTTGGTTATGTTTGTCTTGTTCTGCTGAGATGCTCACTGCTAGCAGGGCAAGAGGTCCCTATTTGTGGCTTCTCCTGTTGTGTGTGAGGCCTCACCTTTGCTTTGTTTTCTGTGACAGCAATAACCAACACATGGATGTGTTTTCCTGAAACCTTGTATGACAGTGGCTGAGTTTCTCTTGAGCTACCTTTAGTTTTTGTAGGCTTCCAGGAAGCAGTGGTAGGTGTGGAATCGTGCAGGGTGGCAGAGGTATCAGTCTATTTCACATCTAAATCATGCTCCTCTTTCCCACTGGCAGGTGGAGACATGGAAAACTCCTGAATTAGTGTTTGCTGTTTGTCAGTGCTGCGCTCCCTGACAGAATCAGACTCATATTGGCTCTTTTTCTTCCTCCCTGTTAATTAATTTTGCCTGTGCTGAGCAAGCGGGCTCCAGCAGGCTCGCTGCTGTGGACTGATTTCCCCGTCTCCCTTTGATGTGTCTCCTGAGAGGGGCAGGGCACACTGGAGAAACTCATCAGAGAGACCTGCTATTGCTTATTTTCATGCTGCCTTGGGCAGAGCTCTTCTCTGTCCTCTACTCTTACATTATTTCTCTTTCAAAAGCAACTACCTTGTCATAATACAGCAGGCGTTTCTAAGTCCTGTGGGCTGTGGGAAGCCTGGGGCCCCCGTGCTCCCTCGCCACAGCAGGAGTCGGTGCTGGCCACACATCGGCCGCCAGGATGCTCTTGGAGGCCACGGGGCTGGGCCATGGCGCTGGGCACCCCTGTCCCCGAGCGGAGATGTCTGGGCCCGGTGCTGGGCTGGGTGCCTCTGCCCACCCAAGGCGGCTCGATGCCCATGGAGGAGTTTGTTCTGACCTCTTACTCCCTCGGCCGGGCCTGCCCTGCACCACGGCCAGGGTGGCTCCCTCCCTGTGCGGCACGGCCCAGCGAGCGGGGTGCCGGTGGAGCGTGGCACCGGAGCCGGCAGGGTTGGGGGCCAACAGGGCAGCGGAGAGGAAGCCCCTCAGCCAGGGGGTCTCCTGCTTTAGGCCGGCATTTCCCGGTTGCTGCCAGGGGAGCTGCTGGGTGTGGGAAGCTGTGGGGAATGGTGGCTGCCCCTGTGCATCCCCAGGCGTGGGCACCCACGGGCGCCAGGACGCAGTCGGGTGGGCGAGGGTCGGGGCCTGGGGCGCTTGGCTTCACTGCGGCAAAACAAGTAATCACAGCGCTTCGCTTTCCGCCGTGTTCTCTCTCTGTCTCTGTCTCACTCTTTTATTCTTTTTTTTTTTTTTTTTAAATACTGCCAAGCGAATGCTAGATTTCAAATGCCCTCATTATTTAGATTTATTCATGAGATTCCCACTTGATATTTCTGTGTCGTAAAAACAGTTTGTGAATACTTCATAGTAAATTTTTTATGTGAACTTTTAAAATTTACTTTGTATTAATTAATTATTTAACTTTTGTAAAATATGCCTGTTCCATGACTGGACAGAGGAACGCGAGTCAGCAGCACAGTATCAAGTGCCAGTGCCAGTTCTTTGCCAAAAACTCAGCTCAGAACTTGGTGACGGTACACAAATTAATTGTCTTACTCCTGCATTCCCACTTAAAATACATGAAAAGCACTTTTGCAGATCTTGGCTCAGATATCCACAGAAAACAAATATGCCCCAAAACTACAGACTTAACCTTATTGTGAATCTGATCTTTAAATCCAAGAGAGTAGTGGACAAATAATATTGTCCTATCTGGTCAGCATTAATCTTGAGTGGACAATCCTTAAGAACGGAAAATTCAGGAGGGTAAGCAGATAGATTACACTACAGCATGGTTGGAGAGAGGCTGAAAATGAACGGAAAAGACCTTTCTTCCTCTATTGTTGGAGAGAAATAAACAATAATCCAAACTTCTGATTTAAAATTTGTTTGGCAAAGAAAGCCCAGGGAGCACCCTCGTGGTCTCTCTCAAACCAAACCCATGAGTTCCTTACTGGTTGTCTATTGCCTTAATTATAAAGTCACAACCTTTCTCCCCGCAGTGTCCTCAGCTCTCTGCACTGTCTTTTTCCTCAGTTGAGTGGTGGGGCCTGCGTGCCCGGCGAGGTCAGCTGCTCTCGGAGCCCTGAGGGATGTTCTTCTTTTCAGATACAACATTTCATTTTAAGATTTGTGTGTTTTCCTGGGTTTTTTCCAGGGGTCCGGCCTGTGACACAAACAAGGATTTATCCTTGCCCCATGTTTCCCACACTTGACTCGTATGCTGCTTGTTTCAGTCACTCTTCCACACTCTGCAGTGGCAAGAGGCAGCTTGTAGCAGCCTGACTTCTGTGTTGGCCAAGGAAATGAGCACAGCACTTCTGTGCGGCAGGATTCTGCAGAAAAAAAATGCATCTCAGTGGCAAGGTGGCAGTGAGCTGCGATCTGCCTTCTCTTCGCGGAAGCCTGGATTCAAACTGCCAGCGGCTCCAGTCAAACCAGGGCGCTGTCTGGGGGAAGAGGGGCAGGACCAGCAAAGGGAGACGGGGCTGAATGGGACCCTCTCTATGGGGTGGTACCTGGCCGGCTCCCACTCCAGGGCTGGGCAGCCAGCAGGGCTGGCCACTCCAGCTCGGCCGTACACCTGAGGGCCATGAGCACAGCGCAACGTGGTCACCTCCCCTGGTTTTGCTGGTTCTTAGCAGCACCCCTGGGCCGGAGCCCGGGGTCTGGAAGGACAGGGCAGCAATGGCTTCGGGCGCAGGCAGGGCAGAGGACGGGTGTGAAGCAGCACAACCAGGCAGCTGCTGGCCTCTCTGTTTTCTGCAGGACAGAGCCATGTTTGCTAGGGACTATTTGTTCTCCCAAGTTCATCACCAGAGATAGCTGCCCTGTTCTGGGCAGAGCACTAAAAAGGGGCAACAAAGGATAAAAATCCTTTCTTTGGTGAATATTTTCAAGGTTCTTTTTGAAAACTGTTAGTTAGAAAGCTTAAACAGCTCTTTAGGTGTCTCAGTGCACCATTCTTTCCAAAACGTGAATTTGCAGGTAGGTGAACAGACAGGTCTGCCGTGGGCTGCTGTGACGGGATGTGCATCGAGCACGGAGGCCTGTGCCGTGTGTGATGTGCTGTATGTGGTATAGGGTAGTTTTCCCTTATTTTTCTCTATTGAATGGTACAATAAATACGCTCCCTGACCTTGTAAGTGAGCAGGCTAGAGTACCCTGAGGCTCTGCCATAGCATACACTTTTCTTGTCTTTTTAATTGAACTGCCAATTATATATTTTAGTGAAAGAACTAGAGGTAAACAAGCCACAAATCCGGTGAAGGAAAATGGTCACAGAAGCCACATTTGCTAAAGCACATATTACCTCACCTTTTGTTATCTCTCTCCGGTGTGTATAGGCCTTTCTGTGGATTTTCTATACCTATTGCAGCTGTGGGAATTCCCATATTCTTATCCTGCTTTCAGTTTGTTCCTCTCATCTGGCCGGGCCTGCAAATGCACCTCTTCAGCTGTTCTCTAAAGAATAATATTGTTGAGCATCTCTGCTTTGGGCACATCTCAGCAGTGCCCTACTGAGTATTCAGATAGGAAGTGCTGGTTGGAATATTTATTCTGACCTTGTAGAACTGGCAAGAAAAAAGCTGGGAGTGGGTACTGGGCCTCATACAGTGTAGCCTTCAAAAGCAAGTCTCATGTAGCTCTCACTATATACTCAGGTCTTGCTCTTCTTCTCATGCTTGCTGCTGTCCCGAACACAAAATGTTCTCCTCAGTTCCCATCAGTATTAGTTTTGCAAGAAGAGCTAAGAAAGATGACAGGGAGAGCAAAGAGGGTGAGGAGCTGGGGGAGAAATCAGAGATCTGGATCAGGGAGGGCAAAGAACTCAGAGAAGGGCTGGATCCTTGCTCTTGATGCAATTTGTGACACCTTTGGCAACTCTGAACCATTTTGAGGAAGCCTATGGCAAAAACATCTTGGTGAACACTAGCCATCTGCTATCAAAAAGATCTAAAGTGGTGGCATGACTTAAGAACATGGGACTGTTCTTGTCCAACTCATCTTCTACTGAATCCACCAGAGGCCATGTAAGAGCTTCTTCTCCAGCTAAAAGATATTTGCTATGCTGAAATGTGCTGAATGCGTTCCTGCTGAGGTAGGAGCTCCAGTCCACGCCACCCACTGCCAACATGGTCAGTGGTGCAGAATGGTGCACGCTCACTTGTGAATGTTCTCAGCAGCATTGTCATGCTGAAGCCACAGGGACTTCTCTCTCCTTTTGCTTTGATTTGGAGGTGAACTCGTTCAGTATGCAAAGGGAAATCTTGCACTTCATTGTGATGATGCAGCCCTGCATCCATAGAAGTCCTGTTTCTGAGAGCTCATGTTTAAAAACACAGGCAAATGGATCATTAGTTGTTTTAATTACCTAAGTCTGCTGAGGCAGTTACTCGAACTTTTTGCAAGGCAACAGCAGAAACATAAAACTGGCTATCAAAGATCACTTTTAATAGAAAGAAACCCTTTCCTTACAGTGGCTGGTGCTTTGCTCAAGCCCCAGCTTGCCCAGAGGAGGAGACGGGTCAGCCTGCATCATTCCACCACCAGAGAACAGGCTTAAACTTTCCGGATGCAATAAGCCATACTGAGAAGACAGAAAAGATGTCCAGGTTATGGATGGCAACTCAAAGAAAGTTTTTTAAAGGGTTCTTGTTCCCAGTCCCCAAGAGGATTCAGCTGAAGGGCACCCAGGTCAAGCAGATAGCTCTAGCAGGTGAAAACAGAGCCATTGATGAGGGAGGTTTTGATCCTCCCTGCGCTGACGGGATCCATGTGTGCACTTACAGATCCCTTTGTGCCACAATACAAGGACCTGCCAGCTTAAGCACAGCCATTGACCAGTTTTCATTTTAAAATGAAAGAGAATATTATTCACACATGAAATACAACATTCTGCACAGCTACTGCTTGGGTAGTAGGGAAAGGAAAGAAAAGGCAACAAAGTCTGCCTAGTACAGATTGCTTGAGTCATGAATATTCATCATTAAAATGAGAAGACCTGGAGTTTTCATAGCAGCTCCACCCACCAAATTGAAATAACTGTTACAGCCTTTCCCAATAAAATGCCAAATGAAATGGGTAGAAAATGAAGCAACGTAGATCGTGCAAAGTGGCTGTTTTCCACTGTGTGAATTTAGTAGACAGAGGTCTCCAGCAGCAAAAAAGCAGTTCTAGGACCTGTGATGGAGTTGTCTTTTAGCAAACCCCGGTGCGGAGGGTATGTGTGATCTGGGCTTTATTGCCATCGCCTGCACCCTCGCACTGCCCTCACCCGCACCGTGTGGGCACTCCAGCACAGACCTTTCCTGGGGCCGAGTTGTTTTGTGTCACTCTAACAATCCTCTCCTGCCAGCTCTGCTTGCTTTCCATGTCGATACTCTTGTATCAAACCACCTAAAAATCCTTCACTGCTGGTTTTAATTACAAGCGTGTTAGCTGCTTCTCTCCATGTAATTACTAAAATGAATGAGGAAAGCAGAGATGAGAGAGTGTAAATGCTCTTCACACAGAAATGCAATTAACGTCTGCGGGCATCTTTCCAACTACTCCGTATGTTATGTAAAGTTTTGTGTGTGTATATATGAGTTAATGAGGATATTTATGTTTTCCCTTCTTACCTTCACAATGGATTAATTTCAGACATATTTTATAAGGTATTTGTGATCGTTAGGTAGGCAGATCAGGATCTCCTTCAGGTACAGTCATACCTGCCTCAAAAAAACAAAGAAAGAGATTACGTGATTATTCCAGTGTACGTACACTATAGGCAAATACTCGATTCTGTGTGCTCAGAGTGCTGCTAATTGTCTGAAGTCAGTCAGAGTGCAAAGAGCCTCTGAATAGCCTCCTGAAAGAGGTGACATTAGGGAAGCACCTGCACCTGTGCATCGTTTCTTGAAGGACTTGCCTTCACTGTGAAATTAAGTCAAGTTATCTGCACCTGAGTTTCTTCTCCCCAGTTGGCCTCACTGGAATAAAAGCAACTGCATTTAGCCAGTTTAGCTCTTTGTCCTGAGACCGGCTAAGCTGTTCTGTGAGCTGTTGTTATCTCAGTCCTTCTGGGATGCGTGATAGGACTCGGAAGAGAAGTCCGGAATACAATGGTACGTGAGCGGACGTAGCCTGCCTGTATGTGGTAGAGTGATTGTTACAGCCTCTGATGAATTGTACTTAGTCAGGCTTTATCCCGTGTCTCCTGCTAAGGCAAATAAACTGCGCGCTGTTGCATCCAAGCTGAAGAGGTTCTGTGTATGGAGGGCGCTGGCATAAGAAATGGATTTGTAGTGTGGCTAAGTTTATGTAGCTGTTGTTTTAGGATCTGCCTCTTCCTGCTCTCTCTCTGGTCACTGCAGAAGCTCGGGGAGAGGTGGTCATTAGCTCCCCTGCGCTTGGGAGAGCGTCAGAAAGACGCTGCTGCGTTCTTTGGGAAGGACGGAAGGTCGGGCTTGCTGTGGGCAGCCTTTGCATCTGGTTGTTCCTGCTAGGGAACTCGAAGGAAAGAAATGCTCGCGTGTGATTCTCAAAGGTAGCTACTATGGTACGAACACAAAAGTGAGTGAATTGTAGAATCAGCAAAGCAAAAAAAAAAGAACTTTTTTGAGATTTATCAGAAAAAAATGAGAAGTTGAGTAATATCAATAGTAAAATCACAGATGCATGTTAAAACCGGGTTTTATTAGATGTGTTTGACCTGTATTTGCATAATTTCTGCAATGCTTTTTTGAATAGGTATTTTCACATGAAAAAGTCTTTATTCCATGTTCAATACTTGTAAAAGTGAAGTTAAACTATCTTTTCAGGAAACACTTGAACCTGAAAGCATAGTAACTTAGGGAGAAGTGGGAATCAGAATGATGCCACGTGGCACGTGGGGTCCAGATGGCAACTTTAGTCCTGGACTAGAGAGTACGTATAATCCAGAGAGGGTGTCGTAACATCATTAGAAATACTGAACAGTTTGTAGGTAGATGTGTCTCTCCATTTAAATTCTACAAACAGAGATGAAGAAAAGTGTGTGTATCAGGTATGTTATTGTTAGGAGTCATTTTAACAGGTTCTTAAAGAAACGACAACTGTCCTTTTCCTGGGTTGATCCAAATATCCTTACAAGGGTAATGCTGAAATAAATGCAAGTTATAGTTAAACTTTGGGAAGCATAAAATCATGGATAATTTTTATCACTCAAGATAGAAAGTAGATAGAAATCTAGCTTCAGTGAAGTCAGTAGCAAATTTCTTTTTGCTATGCTGCTCTTTGAGGAGGCTCTTAAATAGAAAAGGTGTTTGGCTCTGCACTCAAGGAACGTTCTAGTGACATTCTACTTACTAAAATACTCCAGAACTTAATATACAGTAACATTCTTTTTGAAGAGAGGAATATTTGAAGAATATTCCATTTGCGTGGAAATCAAAGAAAAACTGACTTGATTTAAAGAAAACCTGTAAGACACATGATAATATATCAAAATTGGGGAAAATATACTTAATAAAATACAGGAATTTGCTGCCATAATGCAATTAAGACTTTTCAGTCAAATGTACTGTTTGTGCTCCCTCTGTTTTCCATGCTAGATATCTTTGTTTCTCATTTTCAGCCTAATTTTTGGCTTATGTCATGACTCCTCAGGAGTATCAAGAGGAAGTTTTTATGCAAGACAGTGGTTTCTGAGATTTGTGTGACAAGCCTGGGTAAAATTCAAATGACTCTGTGATTTAATCCATTTGGAGCTGTTGCACTAAATCACTGTAGCTGTTGCTGACATACCAGCCCACAGAAACCTGGAAGCCGATGATATAAGTTTATCTGCGTATCTACAGGTGAAAACTCAGGCAGCCTTGAATTGCAGTGAGAAGTGTTTGCCTCTGTTCTGAATATATTTGGGGAATGAGCAGGGTCTGCTTCTCTGAGCACTCAGAAAGATGGCTTACAGTGCTTTTCCCCCGAAATAAATTGTCCTCAAGGTCGTGCTATCTTTCAGAATATATAGTAGGAACTTTCCCTTTTATTCCTAGTGATGCAGGGCACTACCTTATTTATTCAAGAAACACAGATCAGGAAGCCAAAAATATTCATAAAATGCCTATTGCTAAAGCAAGTATCCGCTTGACAGGTTTGTAGCTGGCCTCGGTCTGCGGCAGTGGAGGCTCTGGGTGGGAGTTTCCCGCAGTCATCCTGTCTGCCTTCTCTCCTGCCTGCAGAAACCACTGACTTTCTGGTCTCGGACTGGGCTTACAGGTAAAAGGAAATGGAGACCGAGGGAGGCTTTAGTCATCTGTATAAACCCTTTTGACATGGCTTTGGGAAATGAGCAGTAGCATTAACTTTCCACTGTTCTGATGCCAGCTTCACATCTACTGTTACTTTATTTATAAACTTTGAGGTCTCAGCCATACCCCTTTAAGCTGACTGAATGTATTCCAGAACAATTGCAAGATTCATAGTGTCTAGAATTGCAGGTGAGAGAAATAGTTCGTAGCAGCTAAGACTGAGAGTATTTGAATGCAATAGGAGATAGCATCAAACAAGATATGTCACTTACTAATTGGAGAAAGAAAAGTTAGAATTTTCCATTCTTGGTTTTCCTCTCAAGAAAGCAATTTTTAAACAAGTCCTGAAAGGAATGGGCACAAAGATTAGGGCCTTCAGCTTGCACGTCAGTATGAAATGGATATGAGAACTCTGAGTGGCAGAGCAGCACGTGAAGGCAAATCATCCAGATGCCTATTTCTGGCCGGAGAAACTTTCACTTTTTCAATCCAGATGTATTTTAATTTCAGTTAGGTATTGTTTTAGAGGCTATAAAAATAGCCTTTCTCCTCTTCAGAAGAGTGTGTGACTGACGTGGTCACTCACAACCACGGCTGACCCCTGGCAGCCACCCCGGTGCCTCCCAGGGACAAGGGCCAGGTCGTGCAGAGCCTCTGTGCCAGTGTTTCCCTGTGGACAAAGAGGCAATTTTAGACCCCAAGTTGTCAGGCTGGTACCTGATGCACCTTTCAGCATCCGTTACAGTGGCTTAAACATCTATAAAAAGAAGCAAAGAGGAAAGGCTGCGTTTCATCCGGATCATCTGCCGAGTGATGCTTTGTCCCAGTGGGGTTCAGCTCCTGGTTTGCTATGGGTAACCCTCCGAGGTTAGGAACATGTTGTGAACAGGAAAAGGAAGTTTCTGTGGGGCCTCTGTAAGTCGGCAGATGTGGATTCAAGAACTTGACTTGCAGCATTTACCTGCCACGCAGGATTATGCGCAGGAAGCTTTTGGCTGGAAGAAATACGGTGTAATGTTAAGGTTCTGTGCTGGTCTTGAGTATATTCTTTCTGGCAGCTGCGCTGGAGTGCAGCTGTTGAGCTTCCCACCTTGTGCCGGAGTCTCAGCCGTTCCTTCCGGCACAGAGGAGAGGACTGCAGAGACAGTTCTACTCATTAAACACATTTTTCTCTTTAAATCCATTTTTGTAATTTTATTGTTGGATGAACCAACAAATAAAGAACTCTATTATGATAAACAGAGTACTTGCAGCAGCTGTAATGCACAAATTAAAGTTGGAGCAGGAGGTTTGAAATGTTTCCATATTTCATAATGAAGCTTTAGTCAGTTCTGTCATCGCTGTGCTGAGCCAGATAATGTCTGGGAAGAAATACACGAGAGCTTCCCTGTCCTGTTTTGGGGCAGAGGAGAGCAGGGTGCCAAGTTTGAGCAGGTGGAGGAAAGTTATAGCTGTTAAAACATTCCTGAGAGCGAGTGCATGCGAGGAGAGCACGGCCCAGGCGTGGTGCTCTGAGAGGTTCTGGACACAACGGCAGCGCATATGCAATGGCCATTACATCATGTGGAGGGCAGCTGGGGAATGAAACTGGTGTTTGGACTGGGAGTGTTTCCAAAACAATACCAAGTTCTTTCCCTTTGTCCTCTCAGTTATACCACCTGTGTGCCTGGGAAAGGCAGAGCCTGTGGAAAGACTCCAGTAAATTGTAGGTGTGGAGTGAAATGCCTGGAGAGCACAGAGAGAGGGTAGGCAGTGCCAGCCCTAGCCACTACCTTATTAAATTTAAGATGAAAGGCCTCAACCCCCTTCCAGTCTCTCTTCAGACAGCCCCAGATTAAAATTTTCTGAATCCTGCAAGCTACTCTGCTTTGCTCAGGAAAGTTAATAACATTTTCAAATACCTGCCTTATGGTGAAGAGACCCTGACAGAAGTAGGTGGTTGGAAATGGATGCCAGATCAGGAGTAAATCAATTTCAGAAGGGCGCAACTTCTTCCAAGTGTGAAGTGTCTTTCAGGATCTCTCTTGCATGCCCTGCAGACCTGGCAAGTAAAGGGAAAACCCAACCTCTGACATTTTTCTTGGTGTCCGTGGATATCCTGCTTAAATTTGCACAGCTGTTTCTTTCTTTCCTGCATTAGGTTCATCAGCTGCTGTTCAAAAGCCACATCTCCTTCTCAGAGTCTCTGCTGTGCAGCTGCCCTAGAAATTCCCATTTTATCACACTACTGTATGGTTCTGCTGTAATTCCCATCTCAGATGGGAGCAGAGCAGATGAGCTCTGCTGAAATAGGACCGTGATCAGAACAGAGAAGTTTTTTGGTTTTTTTCAAAGACGACAATATTGTAGTAGCTGGGAGAAGTAAGTAGAAGAATTTTGTTTGGTTTCCCTCCCAGCCCCTTTGTGGTCTCTTGCAGCATCCCCCAAGGAGAGCACAGGGCAGAGCAGCTCCTTTCAAGGGTCTGTCCCACCGTGTCACCCTGCTCTGGTCGACATCAGAGTGAAGGTTTATCTGCAGGTCTGGTGTCGTCGGGGCTGGGTCTCTGCTCAATAGGTAGTAGCTGATGAGGGGCAAGTAAGTTTGCTAATGAGCAAGCTGATTGGTCTAGTTCTTAGAAACACTTCTTAAGCTAATTGTAGAGTTCTAAGATAATGGTTAATTTCTGCTAGATAAAACAATCTCCTCTGTGGCATGGATTTGAGGTGATACCTCTCAGTTGTATCCTACATTGAGAAGGGAATGTCGGGAGATGGCAGATGTATTTCTACCCAAGACTTGGCATAGGGAGCCTGAACAGCACGAGCATCCTCTGCAGCACAGAAAGAAGTTCTGCTCATCCCAGGCACAGGGCAGATGCTGTCCTCCTAATGTTACCTCTCCTGGAATAACACTGAAAAGAAGGAAAAATGCATCTGGTGATCCTTTTCCCAGGGAGTATTAGAATATTCTCTCCTATGTGTCACTTGTTTGAGCTGCTAAAGTGCTAGGTTTTTTCTAGAAAAACAAAAATATCTGAGCTCTTACACAGTGAAATGGAAGACTACCATGGCCATGCTCCCATTACTGTGTTCAGTTTTCCTACCCTGGCTTTGTATTTGCCAGGGAATCTCTGTTAAATCTCTTTACTGCTCTTGTTGCAAGGAGATTTGATTTTTAAAATGGAAGAAACTAGATAGAAGAAAACTAATGCCTTCCCTGCCTGCTGTGCCTCCCAAACCTGAGTTTGTTCTCATTTGAGTGGCTGGTATTGGCTATTTTTGCTCCCCATGGTGCAAAATGCATTTTTTTCTTCTGCTCTGTCTGACAATGTATTTGCATCTCGTGCTAAACAAGTGAGACAAAGCCCTCTTTGAAGTGCGTAAAGCCATTTATTTCAAAGGGGAAGCATGGAGTGTGGCAAGTTGGCAGTGCACTTGGCTTGAATTTATCTTGAAATGCTGAGATGTCTTTTGTGTGTTTTTATAATTACATCATTAGCACCTTTAAAGTCCATTTCACTATTTTCTAAATGTTCTGGGTAGAAATTCAGAGCCCGAGAGGTGTATCTGAGTGAATGGAAGAAATTCGGGCGCTCTTCACCGGCCAATGCTCTTGACCCATCAGACCAGCGGTAGCACCCAGCCCTCTGGAAGACAGAGTTGTCTGCTTCACCCACAAGCACCATGTGCTTTTCCCGCAGGCTATTCTTACACATACATAAGGGAAACTCCCTTAAAATAGTCACTTCCTTAACCTTCTTTAAGGCCCTCTGAAGACTCATCTTTGATGCCTGCAGATCCCTGCCAGCTGGCAGTGCCGAGCTGCTGCTGAGCAGAGAGTTCTGCTTAATGTGCATAATCTGCTTGTTTTCCACTTCCTCCTCCTCCCTCCCCTCCAGTTCGTCTCCTCCACCTGCTGCATCTTGTTCTAATCTGGTTTGTGAGCACTTTGGGGCAGGGACTGTCTGATTTATAGCGTGTCTGCATGGCCCCTAGCACAAGGTAAAAGCTATTAATTCAAATCACCCTATACTTAAAGAAAGCTTTATGGGATCAATACAGCTGTGCTATTAATAAATAACCCAGCTACAGTGTAGGAACTTCATACTGTACATCACCTTAGAGTAGCCCCATAACCCATTACAGAAAGAGTCATTTCCTCGATGCTATGGCTGCAACCGGTCCTGAAGTATTTGCTGCGCCTCAGAATTCTAGTCACAAAGACAGACCAGGCTGGGCACAGCGCTGGCAAAATCGATTTGATCTGCAAGAATTACAGAAGTACTAAAAGGGCTAAGGATACTTTCTCCTCAAATCACAGTCAGACTGCATCACAACTTATTTAAAAGCTTTCTCGTTCTCGGCTTTGAAGCTGTGACTCACGTTTCAAATTTCTGTTGTGTCTCTTCAGATTAGAAATTATTAGTGATGTTTGCTCAAGTGTTTCCCTTCTGGTTTTTTTTTTTTTTTTGAGATTTCCCACAGAGGTGTTGACTGAAGAAAAACGGTTCTTCTTGTCCTCGTGCTGTAGAACATAAGGTGGCATGTGGCTGGCAATGTGACGTCCTGCCCTGGTTGTGCGTGTTCCCCGCGAGCGCTGCAGGCTGCAGCTGGGCTCTTGGCAAGTGGTGGGGCAGAGGTGCTGGTGGTGGGGCAGAGGGACCACCGGGGCTGGGGGGCCGTCGCTGTCACTCGGCCACAAGAAGCAGCGACTACCAGTTGGGGAAGGTACTTCCCATTTGGCGACTAAAAGCATCACTGTAGCAGATCTATGGTTTCGGGCTACTTGTCATATTGACTGGTGCTATGCAGCTGTGACACGATATCATCTCATCTCAGGTTATTTTTTGCAGACTGCCAAAGGCTGTCTTGGTGCGACATTGTGTCTATGTTATTAAACATATGTACCCTGAGACGGTATCAGGAAATGACATCCTCTGAGCAGTGAATCCTAAGGCAGCCCAGACAAATATGGGAAAACATGGTGCTGTAGAGCTTTTACAGTGATGCGAGACCCTAGACCTTGGGCAACATGCCCCAGACCATCACGCTTAAACCCAAGAAGTGGCAGTGCCCACTATTGCACAAACGCGCTGCTGTAGAGCCCGTAGGTGATAGTGAGTGGCCTGTGTAAGAAGCTTGTTTAAAACACTCTAAAAAGAAGGCATTTGTCTTTGCTTTGACTCCCTGGAGAAGTCCATATAGTCCCATAAAGCTCCTGGAGAAGTCCCATAAAGTTCTAGCAATGTATGTCTGAGCTTTTCAGCTCTGCCGGAGGTCCTGTGGGAGTTTGCGGTTGCCGGACCAATACCTGTTCCCTGCAACACGCTGCACCCCGAAGGCGGGGTCTGGGAAGACAGCGGGTCTTTGTGCACTACTCTGCCTTCCTGCCAGGTGATTTTCATGTCGAAAGGTCTCCTCCCATTCCATCTTACTGAACTCTAAACTCGTCACAATGAGGAAATAGAAGCACATGCTTGGTTTGATGTTCCTACAAGTACAATCTGATTAACTGCCTTGGAGAAACCGGCTGGGACCTATTTTCCTGCTGTGACCTCTTTCTTCCAGGGCTTCACAAGCTTCTGGCACAGCTTTGACATCCAACCTGAAGAGTCAGGATGCTTCTGAGAACGATAAAAAATGACTACCGAGCTCGGGAGCCTGCCCTTGCTCCCAATGCAAGCCAAATTCAAAGGGGAAAAAAAGGCCGGTGGGGAGTCCCTTTATGTCCTGGCTTCAAAGATCATGAGAGTGGTTCTGCTCCCACGTTGTTTTCAGTAGAACTGGGAATGTCTTGGCAATTGACGATTGATTTTGAAGGTGTAGTATAAGCAATTGACCATTTAAAGGTCAAGGGAACACTTCCTCGCTGAACGTTTCTGCTGCCCCTTCCACGAGCATCATCCCGGACAAGTCATTCGTGTGTGCTAAACGTGTGTCTGCGCCTGACCTTGGGTGTGTTACACGTCAGCTGCAGCTGGTGGCTGTGTGTAGCTGTGCATACCAGCTGCACATGTAATTCATCTTTAATCGTACATTTATGATTCAAGCTGGGTTTTCCATCTTTTCTTTTTTCCCAGGCTATTTTTAAATTGCTCATATGGCAGGGCATTCATTATTTCCACTAGATGACTACTTTTTTTTTTTTTGTTCCCTCCTAGATGTTTGAAAAAGGAGTGTAGTGGTTTACTGTTTACTGAAAGTGGATAATTAAGAATTGTATTTCTAAAATTAGTATTTGGAGCAGTTTCCCTGAAGACTCTAATGGGAAGAAAATTATTTTAGTACTTTTTCCAGAAGGTGATAAAGCTGTAGCAGAATGTAAACTTTTCCTGTAGTTTCCTGTAGGAGAAAGCTGTTGACAGATAAGCCTTGATTTGTGGTGTAATTTGCCTGTGTTTCACGAACACTTTTGTGAAAATAACTAAATATTATAAAGATCAGTGTGATACAAATTAAGTTTTCTGCACTAGGCTATACTTTCCTTTTGGTTTGTGTATCCCAAGAACAACTGGCTTGTGAATGAGTTCTTTTTATTAAAGGTGAGCACACTTTATCCCAGCTGCAGAATATACTTTCCATTTCACTGTTATGAGAATGTGTTGTGAGCAAACTTGTGTAGAGAAGAAAGGCGTGACTGAATAACGGCTAATTTGTTGACAAAATCACTGTTATTGCGTAAAATCATTCAGTAGAGTACTACTGTGTTTAATAACAGTCTTAAAGGAATAAACATCATAGTTTGACTTGCATTATACTTATACTACTGGCTGCTTTTCTTTTCACGCCTTGTGGTAACAATCACTACATATGGGGCTACAATATCATTCATCAGATGTAACTGTTATTAGACCATTGTGCATCTTAAGCTGCTATTTCTGAACTGTTTCTGTAGCATGGATTTTGTTAGGCAGCTTCTGCAGCAAAAGAGCTTTTTGCTGCTCAGCCTTTGGGCTTTATAGTATCATAGAATGGTTAGAGCTGGAAGGGACCTTAAAGACCATCGAGTTCCAACCCCCTGCCCTGCTCAGGGACACTTCCCACCAGACCAGGTTGCTCAAAGCCCCATCCAACCTGGTCTTGAACGCTTCCTTGAACACTTTATGATGGAGGCTTTGAGTCAAAACCTGCTGAAGCCACTTTGGGCTCTTCTGTTGTTCATTGTTGTGAAGGTTGTTGTGAAGCCTCAAAACCCGGGTATAGTTACACCAGAAAATACTGGGCATGTGTAGGGGTGAGCTGGAAATGCCATCCTGTATTACGTGGGTATCCCATGTCATAGGTACTGCCTTGAACAAAGATGTGAAAACTTTAAAGACAAAAGTCCAGGGTTATTCTGCAGATGAAAGAAAAGATCAGGAAGCGGATGGCTAGTGATGAGGAACTCAAGGCCTGCAGCTTGTGTCAGCATTCACCATCATAACTGGTGTAAAACGTTCCTCAGGCCTGATAAATACTTTCTCTTCCCCACTCTCTCGTGTGCATTAGAAGGACAAGCAAGAACAAGTGTCTTGTTTGCTTTCTGTCTGTATGATCATGGGACAGTACATGTAACTGGCATGTTCCGGTATCTGTTTTGTGATCCAGGTGTGCAGAAGTCAATTAGTTGAAATAAGATCACTGAAGATGAATTTTCAAAGCATCTAAATCATTGAGAAGCCTAGTTCAAGGTTTTCTTTTTTACAGACATTTAGCTGTTACACCGATCAGTATTGCAAAGGTGTAAGCGATTTAGGAACTTGTGCTTCAAGCTTCAGAGGCTTTAGATACATAGTTCTTCCGAAAGTTCACCTCAGAATTTGGCTGCAAAATGTTATGTAACACCTGGACCATAGATACCTGTGTGGTATTGAAAGTCACCGTGACCTACCCTCTGAAGGGTTTTTACATGAAGTTTCTGTTTCATTCCCCACGTTATTTGGTACCACGCAAACCCCTGTCTCTCTGTTCAGACATTCTGAGTGACAGCCATCTCGAAAGCAAGTCATTTCCTCTCTTACAGGAGGGGAGAGTTATTTGGTGAACTTTCCCGGGTGAGCGGGACTCCTCCCTCTGCTGTGCCCTCCTGGTTTCTTCAAACGAAATGGTAACACTTATGCTCCCATTTCTGCTTACCCCCTGGCCTGGGCTTTGTGAATGTAAGTGCAGATTATGAATGCATGTGCGGTGTCTGATATTTCTAGGAAGAATACTTTATAACCGAAATCTCTCTTCTCCTGGGGATGAAAGCAAAACAAATTTAAGGATTAAATCACACAGAGGTATAATCCCCAAGGGAAACTTACTTTAGTTATTATGATTATATTACGATGTACGCCTCAGTACAGCAGAAGCTGTGTGAATACCATTTCAGTGGGGAATAATTTTTAGTCTTACAGCCTATAGTACATTATAATGCATTTCTGGGAGCCTGATGAATAATAACTGCAATCCTCAGACTTCTTTGCTTTCTTCAGTTATTTTGATACTCCTAACCTTCTCTTCTAAAAGAGAAAGGAGAAGAAAATGGGATTCTTAAAATCTCAAGAAACTTAAAATAATTTAGTTAGAGAAGCTTTAATCATGCATTAATTGCACATCTATATATACACTTCACAGTACACAATGTTTGCACGGCTTATGGAAAAGTAACAGGGTGAACCATTTCAAAGAGTCTAGTCCTGCTTTTATACTGGTCTAAGACTCGAGTGATCCAATGAGGCACATTTCTGTGCTTGTTCCATGGGAGTCAATGGTGAGAGGCACAAGATGTGGGAAATGAGGGCCTTCTGCACTTAGTAGCTGCAGACTCGCAGGATATTGCTCACACAGTGCCTTGAGGCAGCAGATTAACCTCCAGAGCCCACTGTGGGCCCAGTACTGGGTACAGCAATGTACTGGCCACTGTATTACAACGTAGTGTTTTGCATCCCCCTGCACCCCGTGAAGGAAATCTACAACTCAGTTGTTAGAAGGTCTGGGATTTCAAATGACCTTTTTCTTGGAAGATGCGACTGAAGCCTGTCCTGGTGTTTGAGGGAATATGCAATAAATGAGACTAGCCAAAAGTAAAACAAGAGGATGTGGTCACAATATAGCCAGTGCTAAAAGTCACAGGTAAAGTAACTGGCAAGCCATGTGGCCAGTCGGCTGCTGTCTGGTGGTGTTTAACAGCACTGTAGTGAGGAACAGCTGGATGGACTTCATATCAATAGCGAGTGAACCACACTAGTAAACTGCTATTTGGTTAAGTATTAGGGTTTCCTGATTCCATAGCCAGATCCTTATCCTGCCCCATATTTCACTATTTGTGTGTACCAGACAACACAGTGTTCATAGATGCTTAACTAAAGAATAGACTAAGTGACTTGACCAAGGTCACACAGAGTCTCTTGGAGCAGGAACTTGGAGCGGGTCTCCAAAACCCTCAGCTGGTGTTCTTACCATTAGATCACCCTTCCTGTGGAGACTGAAAATCCATACTGGTTGCATCGTTGCACTGTATACAGCTTCAGAACAGCTGCCTCTAGAATACTGTGCTCCGTACAGAGCACTTCATTACCAGGAAGATATTGATTGACACATTGGAGGGAGTTCAGAGAAGAGCAACAAAAATAATTAGGGAGTAGAGAGATTGACTGGAGAGATTGATTTATGAGGGAAGATTAAGTGAGATAAATATGTATAGCTTGGCTCATCCGTGGCTGAGGGTGGTGCATGATAAGTCTGCAAATATTTAAAGGCTGTAAACAATCAGGAGGAAGAATTACCAATACTGGTCCAGCCTATTTGTAATTTGGTGGTACCATATCCTATTGTTGTACAAAGCTTTCTCGCGGCATGGCTGGGCCACAGGGCCTTCCTCTGAATGTCCTTCAGGGGAAAAATGGCTATGGGAGCTATGGGGTTGGTGGGATTACAGCAGGGATGCTCCTGAGGGAACGCGGCTGGGACTTGGGAGCGTGCAGGGGTTTCACTCAACGGGGTCATGGGCTCTACCTTGTGTTTGGAGGGTGATTTCTGACCTGGAACAGCAGGAGCTTAAGTCAGACTCATATGAAATGTGATACGCTGTAGAGGAAACAGAAGAGTTGTAGTTAATATCACTTGTATCACTTAATGTCAGTTGCCATGGTAACTAGAGTACTTGATTATTATGGAATAGCAGAACAAGAAGCCAGGTAAAGCTTGTGGAAATTCTTAGTAGATCTGGATTGAATAATCCCAGTTTTAATCAACCACGGCATGAGTTGGAAACAAGCTAGCTCAAATAAATCCCAAAATAACATCTGAAATTCCATTTTTCAAGGAGAAACGGGGTTTCATAATAATGAACCCTCCCTGACCCTGTAGCTTTATAATAGTTTCAGGTGACATTCGCCAACTGCCATCAAATAACCATGGTCCAGAGCTGGCTGAATGTCATTGCTTATCCAAGATAATTTCCACTGTGTCATTCTATGAATATAACAGGCAGGTTTCTTAAGTCATTCTTGTAGTGAGACAGTGCTGAGTGTTCCCATGTCCTGGGGCAGCCCCTCTGCTTTCTGAGACTACATTTAATCACCAGCAGAAGTCTGAGGTCACTTGGCTTAGCAAAAATATACCCTGAAGCAGCAGAGCTATTCCTTACTTTTTATCCCCTCCCTTTTGTAAAAGAGAAAAAAAACCCTCAAAAACATGAGGTCCCTTTGTTTTCCAAGTAGCTGGCCTGCTGCAATCAGGGAGGCACACCTGAGTCTTAGGTACATTGTTATTAGAGAGCTGTTGTCAAGTTAATTAAGTGATAAAAAGGCAGAAGGGGTGAATAGGTAGGAACAAATTGGAAAGGAAAGGCAGGCATCAACAAAATGAGGATGGGTAAAGACTATCTTGATGCTCTTAAGAGCTTGTGAGCAGCAAGAGCCTGCTAAGAACGGTGAAGCTGTTGGCTGTTTCAGACATCGTACACCGTGCAGAGATGCATCCCTGTGGGGAACGCAGAAAGTTCTTCTGCTGTTCCCATTTTGACTCAGCAATCAGTAAATCCTGTGCAGTCCTTGTAGCTTTGGCTTCGACAGAAAGTTCAGTAAGTTCTTTGCCATTCTTCACTTGTTTCTTTGCGCAACGAAAACGCATCCTCAGGCTGACCCTTTACCTTTCTCAGCCCTCGCTTCTCCAAAGAATCGTTGTCCTCTGCCTTCCCAGAGGTGGCTCTGTCAAATCTCCTGGGCATCAGCAGCGCCTGCCCTCGAGGAGCACTTGGCAGAGCCATGGAGCCGTGGCTGTCCCTGGCCTGGGGACGAGCTGGAGCAGCAGATGCATCCTGCAGCTCTGCTGTGGTGGGGAAAGGCTCAGACCTGCCGGGAGAAAGGGGACTGCTGTATCTTCCTTTTAAAAAAGAAAACTGCTGTTTTCATTTAAAAACAACGGAACCTTTAAGGTGCTTCAAAATACATGTGCTTAGCAAGGTGTTGTTTCTCATGAGCAATAGCCTATTTGCAGTGTAGTAAGGCACAGAGGTTTCAGTGGTATAATCTTGAGGAAATTAATAGCAAAAGATCATGCTTCTGTAGGGACCTTTAGTTACCTTTTCCCTGTTGTGACAGAATATATCATCCTTGCCATAAAATTCAGCAGGAGGGAGCCTTCTGCCCTGCACTCAGGTCTGTAGCTCTGGAATTATCTTCCCAAACCCTGCTGAAACGTCTGTGGAGGACTGCTGCGTGTCTGCGCGGACTCCTCGGCAAGGGACCTGTTTCCCAAGCTTTCTAAGTGGTTTTGGGGATTTAGCTTTCGGTTTTGTTTTTTCTGTCGCTGTTCCCTAGGGTTGTGCATACGTGCTAAGATCTGATCAAACTGAGAAGAACCTCTTTTCTTATACTAAAGTGTTCACTTAGGTCATCACTCGAGGCACAGATCTAGGACTTATGTCATGGACCCCACTTTTGAATATACTTGGAAATTATTAGGCCCAACTGTCTGTTAAAGTATAAGATTTTACTGAAATCTCTGCGGATTTTCTATTGTATGTTTCGATAAGAACTTTGGATTTCTGGTGTGAAGGAGAACACTGAATGTGCTTAGTCCATGCCAGTGAAAATGTTGGGGTTTTCCCTGATGTTTTTTAATTGTACACGTTAATGTAAACGAGAAGTAGGCAAAAATTGCATTTACATGAAGTCAGCGAATGGATCGCTTGATGTTGGTGCCCAATAAATAGATTTTGGGGGGGGAGATGTTGTTTGAGGGGTTTTTATCAAAAGCATCTCAATTTACAAAGACCAAGGATGCTGATCTGCGAATATGTGACCCGGAATTAAGCATATCTAGGACAGAATTGCGTTGATGTGTGCAGCTGTGACAGAGAAATCACTAACACACAGTTGTGTGTGCAGAACTTCTCGGGTGAGCTTTCCTGCCGCTCGCCTGCCCAGCCTCTTCCTTCCGTGTGTGAGAGAGAGAAGCCCACGGCTGGTGCTCCCGTCCCAACTACTGACTTGTGCATTCCCGTTTTCTTTTCTTTTCATTGCAAGCTCTGTTTGTAGTTACACAGTCAGGTCTCCACAGAGTAATTTACTGGCAGAATCTCTCCCAGAATCCAGCTTGAAACCAAGCTGTAAAAACAGCTGAGAGTGTAAATAATTCATGCAGACAATATGACTTTTTTATGTAAATTCAGTGCATTAACCCTCTATTATAATGATGGACGACAGATATGGGCGACGTTGCCTTGGTAAGAGCTAATGGATGGCCGCCATAAATTCACTGCACATTTTATTGTGTTGCTGGAAATTGTGCCTTCAGGCAATGCTGTTTACTTTTATGTAAAACTCAGGGTTCCCTAAATATTACAAATATTTTACATCCGACTCCTCAGCATTTGGGCACAGCACACAAATCAAGCTTTCTTCATCTGAGTTGTAATTAAAGGTTTGGGTTTTTTTTCAGGGACAATTATAGTTTTAACTATAAAGAGAAATATTTTTTCCCCTTTAGATGTTCAGTCATTGATGTATTAGCAAAACCTTTGAAGAAATATATTAAATAACTGCAACATATAACTTTGCATTAGGCTATATGTTGTATGCATACATAACAAATTTGGAAATAGTTTCTTGTTACTAGTTTTTATTTTTTACCATTTCTTGTGCTTAGTTACACATAAAATATTCTTCTTCCCCCCCGCACATATGCTTTTTTCTATAATTCGTATCTATTTTATCAGGGTAATTCTCTGAACCATGTCCTTGAGGAATTCTGTCTCTCAGTAAACATGGAAACTTCAGTTCATTTCAGGGAAATTTAAATAAAGAATTTTTGGTTACTTTTTGGTTTCATATGTTACTGTTTTGCACAGACCTTAAGTAAATTGGGATGACACAGGTGATTTTTCTCACACAAAATGGCTTCAGTACAGCAGATATACTGGAGTATAATGTTTTCTCAATAGGTTTTATAATATATAATTATTATAATAAGTATATAATTAATTCACCTTAAACCTTCAATTTAAACTCATAGTATGCTGCAGCTTTGGAAAAAGAAAGCAAGAAAAAAATCAGTCATATGCAGAAAAGGATACTACTGCTTCTGACAGTGTGAATTCAATCCCATTTGTAACAAAGGTAGTTAACGTGGGGAGCGACGGCGTGTTCATCCCTGTGCGTGTTTGCCAAGCGCTCGTTGGCCAGAGAGCCCTAATGAATAGAGCAGTCTCTCGGGAAGCACTGGATGTGGAAGTTTATAGAGAGCTCTATTGGAATTTCTGAGGGAAATCTTGTAGATTAGTTGTGATAAAGGCGCGTTCTCTCAGTCTCCTTCTTTCAGTGGAATCTGCCAAAACTTGGCAGTTTTGTTTTGATATCTGTATGGAAAAAATGCTGCACAAAGTTGAACACGAATTATTTCAACTGAGCTAGCTGCGGTAGAAGTGCATTACACTTTCCAAAAGACTTTAATTTCTGAGGACTAAATAGAAGGAACACTGTAAGAGAGGTAAAAAAACACTGAATAAAAGAGGAATGCAACAACTGTGAGGGGGAAAAAAAAAAGGCTAATGGAATAATTCTTATGAATCACATGTATATTAAGCAAAGGCTAACAGTTTAATTGCACATAAACCTATTTAATAATTGGATTTATTTTGTGTCCTGGCTATACGTGCTCCTTTCAACTACATTAGGAATGTCACAAGAAAAAAATGTATAAGCTATAACTAAGGGCATTGGCTTATTTTTTTGGTCTTTAATATTGACTGAGATTCCTAAATTTGGACTTTCAGATTTTATACCTTATTCTTCTGACGTGCTTTACTGCCCTGAAGCCACTTTGCAAAATTCATAGCGGCTTTCACATGCTCTGATGCTTCTTGGGACCAATTCAATCTCAAACAAAAGATGTGTGTGCAGTAGAGCCGGGAAATGTTACACAGGAGATCATGGGCTTATTCCCCAATAACATTTTGATTTGTAAAGTATTCCACTACACAAAACACACACAGGAGACAACATTAAAAAACATTAGAGACCATAGCCAGCAAGACAGAAAGGTGGCTTAAAATACAGATTGACAGCATGGCCTGGGATATGGGCAGGACACACTAAATAATCAGTGGAAATGTTATAGAAAGTGTTTTCAATATTTTACACTATTTGCCCGTTTAACAAATCTCTCCTGGGACAGCATTTTGCCTTTAAAAAAAAAAAAAACCAAAACCAAGTAACACTAGTATCCAGACAAATGCTTTTTTCCCTGTTGTTTAAAATAAGTGTGTTTTCTATAATTCACACATCCAGAGAAGGCCAGTTTTCCAGTCTTGTTGCTTGTCCAGTGTGTTTCCATGTGGAGCAGACACAGACGTGGAGCACTGGGAGGAGGTATAGGGTAGGCTTGCTTTTTCTCCCCCACCAGTTTGATCTGTTTGAAGGAGGTATTGTCTATAATCTGAGATGTATAAATGTTCAACGGGATCCCATTCCTCTATTCCTTATTTAGAGCAGAGTACTCCTGGATCCATGGGTCAGTACTGTGCTCTGGTTAATGATATGCAGAGCATAAGGCATCATTCTGTCCAGGTATGCAATTTAAAGGTCAAACGTTCTGAACTCTTGAATATTAATATATGGCTGTCACCCTGTCTTGGACGATTTGCTTTTGTGTAATTTGTTGCAAGCATTAGAAATCTCTGGCTGGACAGGGGAAATCAGTGCTTTCCTCCCGCTGCTGCTGTAGCAGCTGTGTGACTCGTGTGTCTCAGAGGTGATAAAAGGAGGTGGAAGGGGAGCTTGGAAGGGGATGGGCTGCTGTGTAAGATTGTGAAGGGAACGCGTCTCTTCCTAGTGATGAACACATCCCTGAGTCAGTCCAGATACAGTCCACAATTATAGTTTACTACAGATCAGAGAATTCCAGATAGGACTCATCTATGAAATTAAAGAGACTTTCTTAATAATTTGCTCCAGAATAGTAAAGTTCTTGTATTCTTTGTTGGATGTTCATAGAATCATGGAATGGTTTGGGTTGCAGGGGGCCTTTGAAGATCATCTACTCAAACTCCACTGCCATGGGCAGGAACATCTTTCACTAGATCGGGTTACTTAAAGCCCCATCCAACCTTACCTTGAACACTTCCAATGATGGGACATCCACAGCTTTTCTGGGCAGCCCGTTCCAGTGTCTCTCCTCCCTCACTGTAAAAGACATTTCCTCCTTATGTCCAATCTGAACCATCTGTCAAACCTAAAAGGTATGGCCAACTGCAGACTCTACCTTCTTTACAGGAACGTGACAGAAGTGAGGACCTCTTGGAAAGGTGCCGAGAGAACAGGATGTCCCTGTGTAAACTGTGGGAGAGGTTTCACTTTGGTTAATTTAGGGGTCATGAAAAGAACGACACCCAGGCTGGCCCACCCATTTCTCATCTCTAAAGGCAGCATTGTCAATAGAGAGCAAAGGTTTTTGCTGGCCCTCTTCTTCTCTGTTTAATACATTTAAGTACTGCACTCTGCGTATGAAGAATGGTGATGTTATCAGAAAGCATTCAAAAACATATGTTTTAATGAAATGTGTTGACAACTGCTGAAGTAAAGTTTTTGTTAAGTCTCAAGAGTTTAGCCATGACAAGCAGTATTAATGAATTGAATTAATTAAAAAGCATTTCAAGATGAAACAGGGCCTGTTCTATGTAAAATGCTCTATACATTAGACAAGCATTATGGAAATCACTGCTTTGTACTACACTGTAATGCAGCCATTTATAAAAGCTTCTCAAGATCCATGGATAGCAGTAATTTGGGTTTAGCGTGTCTTTGAAATTCATTGAATACAGCATGTGCTATTTAAAAGCATGAAATCTGGATAGTTCCACTGCCATCAAAGTTCGAATGGCTTGGAGAGGGAAACAGGAGCTCAGCGAGCGCTGCTGGAACGAGAGTGGGCACGGAAGCAGGGTGAGCCAAAAGAGCAATGGCAAGCAGAGGCCAGCGCTGACGTCTTTAGGGAGCAGGCTGTCTCACTAGAGATGGCTTGGGTTCCCAAACTAGTCTGAAATGTGAGTCATTTTACTAAAAGAGTCATTTATCTTGTCTCTGTTGTTCCTCTGCTTGTCTACCATGAACTCCTCTCCTTTACGGATAAGGCTCATTTTTCAGCACGTCTTCTCCTTTTTAGGTTGTTTTTGTGCCCTCTCTAGGAGGAACACCATCAACTGTGACCGGTGGCATTACAAAAAAATCCATATTCAGGTAGAATGGGCAGAACAGTCATTTGAGTGTGGGGCCGCTCTCTCGCTGCGCGCTGCTGTCCTCAAGAAGCTGCGCATGAGAAAGGCTAGTGCAGCCCAAAGAAGTGGGTGTCCCCTGGCAGCCAGGAGCAAAGGGCTGTTCTGCCTCCCCAGGCCAGAAGCAACCATAACATAAGAGTCCTTTGCAGGAGGCTTTTCTCAGTGGGAAATGCCTATCTGTCTGCACACAGGGAGAAACCCTACTTGGGTTGAGTCAGGATTGTGACTTGGATTCGGATGAGTAGGGTAACAGCATGAACACATAACAACTTAAAAGAATATAGCTTTAAAATATTATTAAATATCTAACATCTCTGTAGTGAAAATATTAAGATCATCGTAATAAAGTGTTCTTTGTAATAAAAAATATGAAGGGTGAAAGATGAAAGAGAAACTGTAAAAAACAGTATGATTTCATACACGTGTAGTGAAAGTTGTTTCATTTTGTGTTTTAGAATTTGGCTTGTAGAAGACACTTTCAAATGGATGCATCTTTATCTACCTGTTTTGTAATTTGTCTGGGTGTTAATAAAGGAAATTACATCCTTCAAGGAAAACTAGCCACAAAACTGTTGGTAGATTTCAAATGTTGTGCTATATTAGTACTGATCGTTCAATCAAGAGCATGACCATTCAGTAGAAAAGAAGAAAAAAATCCTAAATACAAAGAAACGGTAGAGTCGGGTTCCTCAAGCAATGCAGGCAGACACTTAAAGGATGGTAAAGTTTGCTAAGTACTTAGCTCCTGCACATGCTTCTAAAAATTCATTTGAGACATTGCTTGGAATATCAGTAAATCTGACAGGCAGCCTAGTTGGTTAGTGCAGGGGATAATTCATTTGGTCCTTAGTGTGTCAGGAAAGGAGCTGCCAACATCGCATCCCAAAACGCTCAGGGAGATTCATCCCATAAGCAGGTATGATTCCGCTCTGTAGAAAAATATCAGAGAGCCTGTTCTGCTGCTTCACTAAAACATGAGCAATATGTTTGCACTTGTCACAGTTAACATTTGCATTTAGTATCTGCGTGGTGAGAACTTCTGAGCTTGCTCATACCTGCTCAACAGGCACAGGTAGCGCTTGTGTCTGACCAAAAGAAGTCTCTCCCCCCTGGGTAGATGCTGTGCTACATGGAGAGCAGCATCTGCTGAAATCAGGTCCGGCATTTTCTACTTCCCTTCAGACTCTTCTTGCTAACTAGACTCTAGAAAGGATCAAAATGCCTTTTTTGGGCAATCATGCCATTTTTAAGGGCTGAAGCAGCCTGGCCTTGATTAACTGACTAATTGCTGCTGAGTCACGCTGGCAGGTGGTACCTGTGAGAGGAAAACAGCCTGTAAAGGTGACGTGATGGCACCGTTCCCTGAGGTATAAGGATTGCAGGAGGGAGGTGGAAGAGGGAAGTGGTGGCGAGGGTTTGCGTGGCTGCAGCAGCAGGTTTAGGGTGACTTTGAGACTTTAGCCCTGATTCTTTACTGAGTTTTATGCAGTAGCCCAGGTAGTTTCTGTGCAGGGCAGATGTGTGAGTTATGCTGTGCTAGGTGTCTGTTTTGGTACAGTAAACAAGAAATACAGCTATCGGCAGCTGCCACGGCAGGAGTAGCTGGGTAAGGCCGTCTCTGGGAACAGCCACTAAGCATCGATGGCACTTAGCTTCTCTCCTAGCAGGGTCGCTGTTCTGCAGAGCCTGGGAAAGCACCTGCTCAAAAATAAGCTGCACGTTGGTGCAGTGTAGTTAGCAAAATAAAATCTCAGTTGTTGTTCCAGGCTGTGAAGGCCTGAAGAGCTGGCAAAATACGTGGTCGTGTTGTTGTGGCTTCTTGCTCCAACTGAGTGTGAAGGAGGGAAAAGCCTGGCGAACAAGGCAGCTAACTGTGCCTGCTCTTGGCATATCGGTACTTCTTGATGCCAGTTATGTCGTGAGAGCGCCGAGGTGGCACGGTCAGGCAGGGTGAGCAGAGGAGACAGCGTGTGTGCGGAACAGCGAGGGTGATGAAAGCAAGGGTCTGGGGTGCTGGGCAGATGCGTGTTGCTGCTGACTGATGGGTGACGCTGAAGGGTCCTCTGGTGGTGCTGGTTTTGAAGGCCTGTGTTCGGAGGAGCCGTACAGCCCCTGAAAAAGGGATGAAGATACTCATCAAATCTGATGAGGCGTCTATTAATTAGGGTTGTTAAGTGCTAGTTACACTTTTGTTAGTATTACCATTTGGAGATTTAACTAACGAACCTAATGGGGCTACTCCTGCAAGATGTTAATTAGATATGGCAATTCCACTTACCCATGCAGCCTCGGCACACAACCATCACACATCAATATTTAATTTAATTACTGATGTTGTGGTGCAAGTCACATCTGATTTAAGAGATAAATATGCTTAATTAATAATGAGATAAAACACATACAGTATGTCACCTTTTGTCATTTGAGCTTTATTAGGTGTAGTAAGAAAAGACAAATGTGACCATTGAAGAGGCCGTAACATGGTGCTCTGCATCTCTGCATGATCCCTGTCCTTCAAGTTATCTGAGCTTACACTATATTATAAATAAGAAACAGAGCTGCAAGTGTGCAGAGCACCATTCTACATAAAGATGCACTTGTATCTTGAGTAATTAATCATTTAATACAATTTTTTTCATTATTAAAAAAGTGAACATTCAACTTGGATTATATGTAGCACTTTACCAGGTTTGATCACAGTATTCTGATTTGTGTTGATGTGGCCTGATACAGAGGCCAGGTGTGCAAGAAATCATTCCACAGAAGCTTCCTTTGGAAAGCAGCTTTCTTTCCATTGGCATTGGACATTCCCTATTCAGAGCTTCCTACAATAGGCTGATGAGAACAGTCTCTATGATTGCTGCGTTACAAGATAGAGTTCTGGAAAAGTGCACACAGAAAGATTGTTTACCACTTTGTAAAGTATGGGGGTAGGAAAGGACAGACAGCTAGGCCTCGGGGCTAGTTATGATGATTAACTATAATAAAGCAGCTTCCAGCTAGGACTGGATCCCTATTTCACAAGGGGCTTTATAAGCCAGTCTAAGTCCCAAGGACTTAGTTAAATATAAAACAAAGGAACAAACGGGTACCATACAACCAGTGCGCCAGCTCTGGTGAAATTAGGGAAACTTCTCACGTTAGTATTTTTTAATGGAGGATCAAAGCCTTAGAAGGTCTCCTCTCTACTCGGTGTCCTTTGTAAGCCTGTGCTTCCAGGGGTTCACAAGCTAGCACTAGAAGTTTGTGTGGGTTGAAACTTGTTATGCGAGATCTTTGCCTGGGGGCCATTTGGTTTGATGTGTTTGACAAAATTTTAAGAGCTCCTAAGTTAACTGCGCCAAACAAATAGTTTCCTAGAGGCTGAGAAGATTTTTGGAACTTCCTTGAGGGAAAATTCCCAATTGGCAGAAAATCTATGAAAGCAAAAGCAACTCACGACATTGTCACCTACTGAAAAATATATTGGGCTCAGATCCATCTCTAATCATTTGTTCTATATTGTACATAACTCTTCTAGTATTAATATTGGGATTAACTAGTATAATGGGAACCTGTTGGGGCATCAAGCATGGTTAGTGAAGGAGACCATTTCAGTATGGTCTGAGAGCTCGTCTCAGAAACAAAAAGAGCCAGCCAAGGAATCAAGACCAAGAAAGCCTTCAGCTGTCCAAGCCTGTTTTAAAACCCACTCATCCAAAAGAAAACACATCGGACAACAAGAGGGGGAGTACTAATGCACGAAGAATAAGTGGAGCAATAGGCAGGGAATAATGGAAGTGCCAGGGCTTGCAGTGAGGGAGACTTTTTCAAGGGTAATAAAATAGAACTGCTGTTTTTTTCAGCTTTGTGGCCCAGTATCGTAGGTGGTCACCATGGCTGGCACTGTGATCTATTGGTATGATGGTTGTACTGCAGTTTCCAAAGGGTGTGACTGAGGTGTGGAATTCAACAGTGCTGAGCTCACACCTTCTGTCAGCTGCCAGAAGTGGGAGAGGCATCCTGGGACCTGTTCCCTCTAATTAGACTCCTTGGTCTTGACAAGTAAATGCATCCAGAATCAGAGAATGGGGGATGGAAGAATACATGGAACCAATAGCTCCACTGGCCAAACCCAACATTGAGGAGTGGTGTATTAGGAACGCTCTCCCCATGAGACCGGCAGCCTGGATGACTAGCCAAGAAACGTATGGGAGAGAAGAACTAATCCTCTTTGAGAAGAACCTGTAATTTTCCCTCAGGAGAGAAATAGTGCTACAGCTGGAAGGACAGGGTAAGAGCAGCGCTGCCTCCAGCTCTGTCTGAGCATCCTGCAAATGTACAACTTGCATGGGAACACAGAGGCTGAACATCTCCATAATGTACATGATAGAGTGTGTGCTCATCTGAAGAGAGAGAGGAGGAGGTAATAGTACAACTCACAGTGATTTGGTGTTCAGGGAATGTGCAACACAAGTTATACCAATACTGTGGGTATGCCCTGGGCAGGGACAGGCTGTGGTAGTTGTACCAGAATCAGTAGCTAAAATGGGGGTGTAGCATAAAATTAAGCTCTTGTAATGAAGTCGCACAGATTGGTGGAAGCTTTATCCTACTGTGTGGTTAGCAGTTGTATTGATATATGAGTCACAGGAGAGTCCCGTTCTGTCTTCCTCACGGTGCTGCTTTGGTAAACATTTGTTTCTTCTCTTTTCTTTTTGAGAGCTTGCAGTCTTATCCCGAGCTAATCCTGAATGCTCCGGTTTTATGTCATCATGGGGCCATTTATAAGCTCTCCCTTGGCAGAATGTGGGCTGCGTGTGCCACGAAGAATACCCATGAACTGATGGAGAGTATTAGAAAACCAACTGATCCTTCAGGGAGCCAAAGGCTTGCAGGGAAGTGGTAATATTCTTTGTCTCTTCTTTCCTCTTCTTCCTTTCAAATTCCTACCTGTCCTCACTGGGGAAAAGCTGAGTGCAGTCTGGCCTGGACCGATGATTCCAGCGAGCACATGTAATGCCAGTAGCACCCACATGTGTGAACCCCCCTCTCACTCTTTCTGCAGAACGCTCTTCCAGAACAAGCCCTGGGGCTGTCCCTTACGGTTCAGGCAGCAGCAGCCACTCGGCACAGGCAGGGGCAGTACTTCTCACCCCCCCAGCCTGCCTGACTTTTCCAGGCTTGCTAGTACCTGTAGGAGATGAACTCGATCCTCCAGCTCTCCTTGCCGTTCACATGCTCCCTAGAGACTTGCTTTTGCATTAAAGTGCCTGAATCTGGTCTCAGGATTTGGGAAGGCAGCATGCCACTGGCTATTATTGATAGCAGTTGGTGCAAAGAAGGATATACACCCAGATGACGTCCAGCAATGTAGGCTGAAGTAGGTTAAAGATTAAAACGGTCATTTAACAAAGGATTAAGAGTCACCCGATCCTTTCAGAAGATAACTATTTCCGGCCTCTGTACTTCCGAGTACCTGCCCAATATTCTCACTGTTCTCTTCATTAATACTTGGACATGTTTCCGAGAAGCCGCAACTTATTTAGACCCCCTTTCCTGTGAATGAGTAGTTTAAAATTGTTTCTTCCAACGTTCATTATTTTGCACTTGTCTATACTAGTATCTAATGGAGTTGTGTTGCAGAAGACTCACAGCTGGATATGACAGTCAGAACCAGATGTTCACACCCTAGGCCAGACACAGCTGTTTCTCTGTAGCTGGCAAGGGACTTAGAACAAGTAAATGCAGAGACAGCAAGCCTGAAAAAAATCTAAGGTAATCAGGCTGAATATGCCTGGAGATTTAGGCCGTCTGGAAGATTGCCAGAGGGCTATTTATTTTGATGTCTACACCTGCTGAATGGGAATGCTTTGTGTGAACTCAAAGCTTTAAGTGATACTGTATCTCTCCCTTTTTCAGCACTCCACTCCCTCTGGGCAGTGTTGCTTGTTTGATAAATTGTGCTCTACGATTTAGGTTGGTTTTTTTTTTTTTTTAAAAAAAAAAGAAAACCCCTAAAACTTCTCTTGTTTCCTGGCTATTGATGAGAGTCAGAAGGAAAGCACTGCAGCATGGAGAACAGAAAGGGAACACGGTGTCATAAAGTGCCTCTTGGAGGGTTAAAGTCTGTCTGCAGTGTAATCTGCTGGATGTGTTGCGAGCCACTGGAATGATTTTCTTTGTCCCATTTATAGTGAATCGGGAGAGAAATTCCCATGAGCTTTATACTTTTCTGTGCCCGCTGCACCCTTGTGTGCTCAGTGTAACACATTTACCCCACAGTGCCCCATCTGGCTCAGCCCTGCTGGCGGGCAGTCCCCTCTTTACAGACAGCGTGTGCCTGCATCTTGAAAGCTCTTTGGGGTTTTTATTTTACAAAAAGTTTTGGTGTCAACAGTGGTGATCAGCATGCTCCTACAGTGATGAACATTTGATTAGGATGTTTTCTCAGGGCCAAGGCAGGATTTTTTTGACAAACAAGACCAAGAGGATCACAGGGAGAAGGACCACTGTCTTAAAGATGCTTATAGGGCAGAGGTCTCTCAGATGACGCTGGTTTCCTCAAGTCCCTGTGCTACTGTAAGGAAACTAGAACATTTCACAGGTGAGCGAGCAGTTACCTAAAGGAGCCATGTCCACTGCTGCATTAGTAATCTCTTCTAAACCCACAAAAATCTGTCTTCTCTTGTATTTGATTTTTACCAGTATTTTCCTGGTCGTTGTTCTGATGCATTCAGCATAATTCTCTGAGCAATTTTCTATTCTCTCACTCTCCGCAGCCATTAGCAACATAGATTTTGTCATCTCCCCAGCGTGCACTGAGCAGTAACCCTGTTGTAGTTGACATGCAGCGTATGCAGCTGCACTGATGATAATTGTGCCCACTGCTGTCAGTACCCTTCCTGGTTCTCAGACGTGCAGCAAACAAGCATCTTCTTTTTTGCTTACGCACGTGACAGTTCTCCAAATGCTGTTGTTGTTCTGTACTGGGTTTGGCAGGGATGGAGTTCATTTTCTTCGTAGTAGCTCATATGGTGCTGCCTTTTGCATTTGTGATGAAAATAGCGTTGATAACACCCTGATGTTTTAGTTACTGCCAAGCAGTGCTTACACAGCGTCAAGGCCTTTTCTGCCTCTCACACCGCCCCCACCAGCAAGTAGGCCTGGGGTGGGCAAGAACTGGGAGGGAACACAACTGGGACAGCTCACCCCAAGTGAGCAAGGGGCTATTCCATACCATATGACATCATACTCTGCAACAAAAGCTGTGGGGAAGGAGGAGGAAGTTGGGAGACGTTCGGAGTTATGGCGTTTGTCTTCCCAAATAACTGTAACGTATGATGGAGCTGTGCCTTCCTGGGGATGCTGAACACACGCCTGATGATGGGACGTAGAGAATGGATTCCTTATTTTGCTTTACTTGCACACACGGCTTTTGCTTTACCTCTTGAACTGTCTTCATCTCAACCCATGAATTTTCAGATTTCTAACTCTTCTGACTCTCCCCCATCCCGCTGGGGGGGAGTGAGTGAGCAGCTGTGTGATGCTGAGCTGCCTGCTGAGGTTAAACCATGACATGTCCCACAGGCAATAGTCAATTTAGTGGATTGTCTGAAAATGCACCATAGTTCTCCCTCAATTTCCCCACCTTTACCGAAGGTTACAGTGGATTTCCTAACCTTATTCTTATGGAATATCTGTTTCTTAACCTGAACCGGACAGTGGAAAAATGGATGTATTATGCTATGATGCTTTGCCAGAGGAAGAAGATACAGTTTTTCTTTGATTATTTGTTTGGTTTCCATCACCAGATGGGTGAACTACAGAGAGCACTCAAGCTGACACCTTTGAAGGACACCAGATTTTAAAACAAATAAATGGAGATCTACTGTGTGTTATAAGCGGTAATCAATAATTAAAAGCCTTGTTAAAGCATTGCTGAAGAGTACTTCAGAAGAAAAGTAGTTATACTGCATTTCATGGTTAATTCAATGTCAATTAGCTGATTGTTAACTTCCCTCCAGCTAAATCTTGTTCAGCACAGAGAAGAGAAATCAAAAGCATTCTAGCTTTAACAAGCCTAGTGTTTCAATCATTCATCTCTGCCTGCAGGCTCAAAATCAATGTCAACAGACGTTTCATTGCAATTTTATCAGCCGTTTCTGCATGTTACTGTTTTCTTGGCTGCCCTGATTGTCCCCGAAAACCGTCTGCGGGCATCGGGATTCATCTTGAGCAGAAAGCTGAGCAGACCGCGCTTGCTCTCACCTGCCACGTGATCGGGTTCCCTTTCATCTAAGTGATACCGAGCGCTGGCGTCTGCCCCAACTCCCTGAACGGCCCGGGGAGCTTCTCCCCGGCGGGAAGGCCGGCGGGGAACTGACGAATCCGCCGACCGCGGCCCGGATCGGCCGCTGCCCCTCAGCACCGCGGACAGCGCCCGGTCGCGCCGCCTTCAGCACCGCGGACAGCGCCCCCTCCGGCGCGGGCGGGGAGAGCTCTGAGGGTGAGGATGAAGGAGAGATGAAGGGCGCTCGGGCACCCAAGTTCTTCTGCCTACGTGTGCTTGAATAGCCGGTAGAAAACTGTGTTAAAAAGAAACAGGTCGCCGTGTAAAATTTGTAAGACGTCGGAGCCGTTGCCGTTTGCTTCTCAGTTACATCCCCAGCTGCAAGTTCACTTCCGTGAAAATTTTTGAGAGCAAGAGCTAGGCTGAACCTGCCGGTGGTGCCTGGGTCTTGTCTCGCTGTTACAGAACTTGAACTGGTAACAGGCTGCTTTTTACCTGAAATGGGAGTGACTGACTGCTGCGCTCGTACTACAAAGCAATGTAACGTGGCTTGTTCCACTCAGAAATGACAGTACAGGTCAAAAGAAGCCCACACTGTTATATCACTTGTGTCTGAAGAGCTGAATTCTACAGTTGATCTTCTAACATTTTCAAACATATTTGTGTTAATGGTTAGCATTGAATTTCTGATTCTGTTTTCCCAATTTTGCTGCAGACTTGATGATCACTTTTATGAATTTCTGTTTCCGCGGGGCCCCTGATAACAGTGACGCTGAGGGAAAGTCCAGTTCAGGTACCTGCTACTCAGAAGGTCCTTCGTCACAGAAATAGTTTTCTCTACTTCTTCCTTTTCTTTTTTTTCTTTTTTTTTTTTAAGAGAATAGGTGCTTTCATTCACAGTAAGTCACAGTAAGGTAGAGTATTGTTGCCATACTAAAGCATTGCTTGTGTGCTGCTGTTCCATGATGCCTTTCCTTTGCTTTTGGATGTTTTGCTTGGCCCTCTCCTAAATGTCCTTGTCCTTTCTTCCCATGTTAGACTCAGCAGTAAGCATGTACCATAAAAATTCCAGAGCAAGGAAGCTTTACGGTTTCATAATGCATAATATGTAAATTCACATACCAGTGTCTGACCCTGGGGTCAAATAGGAGTTCAGAATGGGAAACAGGAGAAATAGGCTTCTGACTGCTTTGGTTTAAGAAAAATCTTTTGTAATAGGATTTTTGCAAAGTACATGCAGCTAACGTTAAAGGTCTAAGCTAAACCGTGCTGCACAGTATTACGGATTAGAGCTAAAGCAGAGTTTCTGGCTCTTCCCAAGGGCCTGTGGTGTTGGATAGCAGATTTCTTTCAGCCTACAAAAAGGAGAGTTCATGTGTTATACTGGGTCTCCAGTGACACAACGCATATGAACTAGGCTACTGGTACTCAGCCTTGCAGTCTGACTTTACAAGGGGGGGCTGGGGTGCAGGATGACACAGACTGGAGATGAATCAGAGGTTGCTCTTTCCTCCTTCGATTGAAACAAGATGCGTGACGTGGCTCCTCTCTCTCTGAAAACATGAATGAACATTATCAAGGTTGTAGCAGCAGCAATAACGGGACAGGATTGGTGGGGAGGGAGTAGATATGATCCATGAAGCAAAGGCAGGGGAAAAGTACGACTTGACCAAATGCAGTTCTTGGTTTTTCTTTTTATGAAACACGATCTTCACTCGGTCATTTTACAAACATTCCTTCACTGGAGTAGTGTTTCACCTTAGCTTGATCCTGTGAATGTAGGATAATTACTTTGTTTTTTTCTCATATTTCTTTTCTAGTGCAGCATCTCAGTTCAAACTCTGGCTGCGTGTTCTTTGTCAGGAGATGCTTCTGGTGTTTATAGAACTGTGCAGAACCTAGCATGGTGGGAACTGGGCACCTGAGGCCTGCAAGTGCCACCAGAATACCATTGAAGTTACCCAAATTTATTTGTCAGAATTCTGTTTCTCCTTGATTCTGTCTTAGAAACAGCTAAAACCAAGGCTTCTTTCAAGATCTTATGCTAAGAAAAAGCTGAAAGTGCAACATTGCAAAAAAATGAACACCAAAAAACTCGTAAATTCAAAAATGCTTTTCCTCGGGAAGATTCCAGTCTTGCTGCCGTCAGTGGAACCAGCAGTTTGCCCTGAAGTTGATACTGCATTGACCTCTCTGTGGGCACACATCTATATCTTTATGCACATATATCAAAATGAGTATTTGTTTTTCTAGTATAAACTTTTTAAAAGAAAGAACCAGTCCCTTGTGCAGAGGCATTCGTGTGAGCTGACGAGCCATTCTGTCTTTTCAGGTTCTAAGAAGTGGTGTTTTCAGTGCAGGAAAGTGACTCCTGTCTCCAAGCATCTCTATCTCTCAGGGCTGCAGAAACAACAGCCAACTTCTTTTTAGCCTAAATTAGCTGAGGATAAAGAAAATTAAACACTCTGGGAAAAATTCTGAGGGAAACAAAGAGAGGGAGAGAAAAAAATCTTAATCTGAAAAAAACCCTAAAACTTTTTTAGAATAAAATAACATTCTCCTATTTAGATTTTCCAATTTCTGGGACTTTCAGGCTAAAAAAAAAAAAAAAGTCTTGTCTTATTAAGAAAATTGCTTTCACTTTCCTGCAATGAACAGACTTCTGTTTCTAATGATGGAAGAAGTTGAGTGTAGCTGCTGAGTAGCTGGAGTGGGGATCCGACTATCAATGCGTCACTAGCTAAATGTGATTTGAGATGCAGTTTGCTTTTCTATATCTCAGATCTCAGGGCTAAACCACAAACTGTACATGACACAACTAAATTAATATTTAAAAATAATTACTTGCTGCCTGAAGGTAAACAGAAAAAGGGTAAATAATTGATAGCACTGGGACTGCCACACTGTAAGTCTGCTGAGCGTTTATGATGTGCTGTGAAGGTTCAAAGGGATTACTCGTCTGCTGCCTCTGAAGGAGAGTTTTTGCTAATCATTCCAGGGCTTGTTTTGTCAGCCAGCAATGTTTTCAAAGTTTGAAGCACCAGAATAGACTGCCAGCTTAATTTAGGCGAATCTCTAACTTAATTTACTAACTTTCCTTCCAAGATTTGCATTGTAAATGATAAGGTGATTTTCATATATATATATATATATTATTTTTTTTATCCCATCGACATCTGAAGGGAAATTTCATGTGGTCTGCTGCCAAGAATGCAGAGTAACTTGCATGTAAGGAGTGCTTACATAACGTGCCATCCTATGACAATGCCTGTCTGCAGAGCTCGGTGATGCCTTGATAGTTGGCAGCTACTCACTTTTCAGTGGTGAATATCCCTCCTCTTAAAGCCCAGCATCAGAATAACCAGCCTTCAAAGTGGCAGGTGACCATAAAGAAAGGTCAGTGATTTCAAATTCTTTCATTTTCCCCTGCCGTCCTAGAACTTAACTTCTTGCACTGATTATTGCATTGATAGTGAAAAACAAAAACAAAACCCAAAACTGCTGCCTCCACACAGGACTTCACAGTTTTCTGGTGTTAAAGCGAAGATAAGAAAATACACTGGCAATGTATGTGTGAAGTCAATAGCTGCAGGTCTACAGTGTATTTGAATAAGGTGCCATACCCCCTACGGGGCAGTGATGGTTAGATAAAACTTTTTAAAAGAAGCAGATGCTAGGATCTATCAGCAACGACATCTGGGCCACCTGATCAAATGATTCCCAAAGTGTTATTTGCAATACGTATTTTACTCAGTGCTAGGGATGGGAACATGGGTTCTTTTTGTGCCTGGTCAGAGCTTCGTTAATGGCAGCTACTTTAACGCCTAGCACTGCACCACACCTTGCTTTCGTTGCTTGAAAATGAAATCTAAGCTCTCATGTTGCAAAAACAATCAAGTGCCGCGCTAAGGTGTACAAGCCCGCGTGTCGTTTGAAGACATGCAGTAATTCTTACACCCTGTTGAACAGCAGTAAGGCTTTAAGTGGAATCCGTGACGCTTTTTCCAGCTGATGGACATCTGGAAGTGAACGGTAAGAATGACTAGATAGAAAACGTGATGTGCGAAGAGGGACTGACAAAAGTATGTTTTGTTCAGTCCAGACAAGACAAATGGGAAACGTAGAGCAGCCATCATACATGTAAAATGTTGCGGCAAAGAGGAAGGAGTGCTCTGTTCTCCCATGTGTTTCTTATAATGGCTTAAACTGGGCTCTAGGAGGGGGGGGAGGGGAAGGGAAATGGTGCTGATGGCAGAGATGGGTCACTGTTAGAGCAGATTGCTTGGGGAGGTGGGGGGCTGTGGAATCTCTGTCACTGGAGATTAACAACACATCAAACAAGGGACGACGTTAAGAGTCCCTTACAGAGTCCTGTCTCTCTTCCAGCCCTCATATATAAGAGCTAAGTCATTTGAGACAAAAGTATCTGAGCGCTGAGTCTCAAGCGGGACATACGGGTCTGTGTATATCGGGTCCAAGCTCAATGTTCGTGTGAAATGTATTAGGGGGACTAAAGTTGCCAGTTTTCATATTTTGTAACTATTGTTGCAGCATTTGGATGTTCCTTTGTGTCCTAGCTCCACAGGTTCTTTCTTACCTTCTCATTGATAAAAATAGTACTGGTTTTAGTCCTCGTGGTTTCTGAGGAAGGCCTAAAAGTCTGCAGCCAAGAGGCTCAGAGAGCAGAAGGTGGCACATCTCTGATATGCTTTCGTTATATCAGTGATGGGGCAGGGAACTCCTGCTTTTTCATGCTTGGGGTTCCCGATGCAAGGAATGGCAAAACAAAAAAACCAAAAAAAGCCTACTCTGAACTCCGTTCCAACATTCAGGTCACCACCCTTCTTTCTTCCCCACACCCAAGACCACACACTTGCACTTGCACCTCCAGGCGTGTATGTCTGCCTGCCAACACGGAGGAGGTTACCGATCTCATCACAGCTCCGGTTATCTTTCAAAGAAAAATGTCCTAAAAGAAACCCCAAGAGCTCAGTGGTGCAGCCCCACCCCCTGCCATGGAGCACGGCCACACTGAGCTGCACACTGGCTGTGCAAAGAAGTGATTTTTTTCTCTTGTTGGGTTGAGAGAGTGGCCACTGGGTTTTATAGGAAGAAGCAGCCAGAGGCGAGTGGTCCTGGTTAAAGTGTTTGCTGCTTTAAGGGAACGTGGAGCACTGAAACAGAGGGGGACATCTCTGGCCAGTACAAGATTCGTAGGGGGAATTTCATTTTCATTATCTTTCTCTGAAAAGTTATTTTATGTTATTTGCAGTAGCGTTTTGTGAGACCTAGGCCTTTGCTATATTACCAGTTTGAAGAACAGAAAAAGTGGGATTCTTTCTTGAATGCTGACGTGAACAAGCACAGGACAGAGACAGGATCAGAGGTCAGTATCTGCTGATGGCCAGATGTCCACCCAAGCGCTCTAGCCCTTCTAGTCTCTCAGTGGGAGCTTACTGCTCTGAGTGGGATGTCAGGTTTTAACATATTTTCACTGAATTTCACTGAATTTCACTGAATTT
>VXAK01003972.1:0-23178 GCA_013399435.1 Arenaria interpres | reverse complement strand
CCTGGTCAGCCTGTTCCAGGGCTCTGGCACCCTCACCGTGAAAAAGTTTTTCCTCATATTCGAATGGAACCTTTTATGTTCCAACTTGTGCCCATATTCATCTTTTCTGTTTGATGTCTCTAGAAGAAAGTAGCTAATACGGTGTTCAGAACTGCTACCAAGTCACACCCGAGGTTCAGTCCACTTTTCCAACAACTGATCCAGCCAGGTCTGTGTTTCAAACACCCATAATATACAGGGTGGACAAGGTTTGTCCACCTAAAGCTTCCCCAGGTGCCAGGATGCAGTTTATGGTTTTTTCCTAATACATTTTACCTTCCACACTGGCAGTGTCCCCCCAGTAAGAGCCACCTCACTGTAGCTCTGTCTTGTAGAATACTGTAAGTGTGGGTAGATTCACTTGGAGCAGGACAAGAGGTTACTGTCTAGAAGGGGATGTTTCTTCCTTCTGCTTAGCAGCAATGAGGAATGGTTTTCTAAACTGGGCACTTAGTACTGGACAAGAGAGATTCTTCTTCAGCAAGTTCCCACTACAATCTGAAATAGTAAGTTGGCATTTTTGTTATTCAGCTCATAAATACAGATATTTAAAAGTCAGTCTTTTCTCGGAACTCACTCTCAACACTGTATTGAAGAAAGCCTTTTATAAAGCATGTGCTCACTCGTAAATATTACAGACAGAAGAAATTATGCTTTTTAAAAAAAAAAAATGGGAAATTTGCAGAAAGCATTAGGCTTTTTTAAAAAATGCTCCATTTTGCAGCACTGGTAACATTATTTCAATCAAAAAATAAAATCTCTGGGAATAGCTATTGGGCTGAACACTACATCGGTTTGTCTTTAACAGGGAATAAATTGGCTTTTCTACAAAGAGTGAATGGTATTGCTAATGTGAATTTTGTTTGACTGGGAGGTTTCTGCCAGGGTAGTAATTTGGTGCATTATGAGGTTAGTCCTGTAGAAAGGACAGTAGTGAAAATAGCTACTGAGTGTTGATTGAATCAAAAACTAAAAGCTGTCACCTTGAAGAGGACTTGCCTTGAAAACACTGAGGCTTTTGGAGGTGTCTGCCAGCAGCTGTGAAGCCAGCTATCCCAGTTAAGCTTCCCAGAGAACGCAGTAATACATGCAGTAAAGAGATTTTGCTAGTGAAATACCCACTTGTGAACTGTTCATGGGTATAAGAAAAATGGATCTGAGGTCTTGCCACCTGAGTTCCCTTCCTCTCCCTCAGCAGGTTATCAGCATGAAAACAGGAAATGAATTGGACACCATTAATAAAACATGAAGCCTTCGTGTTCAGGCTCTGTGCTCTGTCGTTCAAGTGTAGTAGACACTGTGTGAGAAGGAAACAGAGGAGTCAAATCCACAAGTTCATTTACTCTTTTTAACTACACAGCAAACTTTGGCTCAGACTTGGAACTAAACCTTTCTTTTCTTCCCCTGAATTTATTGAAAAGCATTTAAACCCTCATACAGAAATCCTGAAAGATTGTTACTGAACTGTGGGTAGTCTTTTAGAACATAAAAGATTTTCCTAATAGATTTCACTAATAATTAGATATGCCAATATTGTTTTTTACTCAAAGGTGTCTTTTACTATGATGTAAATTTTTAAACCTTATTTTCATGCATTTTCTTTTGCAGCTGTTTACATGATGCAGATTTTTATTTTTTGCTGTGATAGATGCCCTTTTTTTGCCAGTTGCTTATTTTTGTGATTTTAGGAATGTCCCAAGATACATACCGTGCTGTCTTTTGGGGCCTCATTTTGCTAGAGGGAAACGTGTGATTCACCTGTCATAAAAATGTTGTTCTCCACCAAAGAACAAAGGATTAACCCCAAAGAGCAGAGGTTCTTTGAGGCTAAGTAGACTGAATGACGGGTCTGGAAAGACCACCACCACCAGCACCACCACCTTTTCTCTCTGTATTTAAAAGCACCTCGTGAAAGGTTATGGTCACAGCAGTATGCAGCCCAGGGATGAGAACTCACAAAGCTGTTTTGAAAAAGTCATGGGAACAAAAGTAGAAGACCCGGTTCAGCCAGACAAAGAGGCCTTCTGCAGCTATAATAAAGGCTTGTTTTGCTCTCTGGGGGAGTTTAATTGCAAAATGCTTAGCATAGGTGAATCATAAGGAGCCCAGCCATAGGAAGAGGTTAACCACAGTTACAGGAAAGATTCATCTGAGGCTACAATAAACAAGTTCTTGGTGGGAAGAAACCAGAAGACTCTCCTCAGCTATGGACAGGCCCATTCCTGAAACTCAAAGGTTGAGTTGCAAGTCCAAAGCAGGAATTCTCCTCCTGACCTTAGATAGTTCTTTTAGGAATTAGCCAAGTACAAGTTCAGGTCGACAGATAAGATGTTTACTGCTAGTGGGAATTTTTGTCAGGCTGCTGTGGCTGGAACCACCAGTTCATCTTCCATGGGAGACAGCACTTCATAGTAAGGTCTACCACAACTGTACCTGTAACTTGGGGATTAGTAGGACTTCCATATTTTTAAACAAATTGATGTATTCTCACTGTTAAATAAATGTGGAAGCTCTGCTTCCTGGATCCTGTCAGGAGCAAGAAGCTCCAGTCTCATAGAGATTTTAGGCCAGGTCCAAACTCCTTTAATTATTTCTGTTTAGCCTCCTTCAGAGGAACTTGCTAGATATGCCTCTTGCTTAATTTCTGAAATGCAGAAGTAAGACCTCAAACCGGGTGAGAAACCTGGTCGGTGAGACAATCCACACTCGGCAAAATTACAAATTCGGTGTTAGAGTTCAACTCAATATAAACATAATTTTCTTGGCTGCCATCTACAAGTTCGATGATAGGAAATTGGATTTGACTCATTCCAGTGCAAAGGGGCAGTTTGGTAAATGCACGTTTTCAGCCAAAATCATTAGTCAACTAACAGAGTAGAGCTACGTTTTCATTGACGTTTATGTTACCATTTGGTTTACTTGGTTTTGCTGTCTGGCACCATCCATAACAAGTGCAGCCAAGCTCTAATTCTCAACTGTTTGAAGTTATTCAGTCTCATGAAGGATATGCCAGACAATTCGTTGGACAATATTCAAAGTATTAGTGAGGTTGATTCTAATTGCACACAAAGATCTGTATTAACATTTCTGTTTCAACACATTTTTTGTTACTTGGGTGTTAGGTCATATGAGTTGCTTTTCTACGTGGTTGCATTTCTGTTGTCAGAATGTCAAAATATCAAATATTAAATTTACTGTACAATCAGTTCTTACGCCAAAGAACTGATGTTCCTTTGGTTGCATCAGAATATTTTTGGAAAAATTCTGAGTCCTACAGAATGACAGTCTGTCGGTCTGTGCACGGGTGTCCAGGCGCCGTCTGACCACAGACTCGTGCCTGGCTCCCACCTGAGCAGAGCTTTGCACCCTGGGGAGACACAGCACCTGGTAACTGAAAGAAACGGATGAAAAGGGAAATGTTGGAGACGAAAGAGCACGGCCTGAAAAACCTCTTTCGGACAAATCCTTCCTATCCAGGAACTACCTTCTGTTTGCTCAAATAAGTTTGAGCTTATTAGAAATAGAAATTGGAAAAGTCTGTAAAGAGTGAAGAATAACACAGCTGAAGCCTTGCTGCTTGGGATCAGCTGAGTGGAATCCTGAGTGAACGTGATCCATTGAGTGGAAGCCTAACTGGATGTGTTCATGGAGGGGTGCCGTAATATGATTGAGGGGATGTGGGACTGAGCATGATTTATTGAGAGTAATTGAGTATTCCGTACCGGAGTAGGAACAGGAGTTACTTAACTTAGATTAAAATACAACAGCACCTGGTGCTTGCTGCAAATACATTTTTCCTGGAAAAAGAGATGGTTAGAAATAGCTTTCATTACCCCATTAGAGTGTTTTCTAAATAACACACTTCTGTTATTTTTGAAATATCAGTATGTTGAATGTCCAAATGGTTCTTGCTGAAAATGATGCCTCTGTTAAATTACCGGTGCCCACTCATTTTCCAGCTAGAGGTACCAGGTGCCCAGGGCCGTTTGGAAGCCACTAGCAGATGACTGACCTGCTGGGGAAGACCCCTCGGTCCTGCCCAAGGCTCTGGGTGAGGCCCTTTGGCTGCGGTCATTCGTTGCAACTTTCCTGCTCAAGCTCCGTCTGATTTCCTTGTATTTCCTGTGACTAAGTTTTTAGACTCTCTCTGTAGGAGTCTGTTTTATGCCAGTCATTTTTTATAGTATGATTTTTTTTTTTATTTTTGTGTGTCTAGCCTAAGCTTTTCCTTCCCTAGCTCCAGGTCAGTGCTTCTCAGGCTGTTGTCTCCTGCCCTTCCCTCTCCTCATCCTGCTGCTCATTCACATTAACTGCAAGATAATTAGAGACTGATCCTGTCCCCTGAGTCTTTGTTTCTCCAGACTATGGCTTAAATCCTAGCCTCCTACAGCAAACCCCACCGAGGTCCTCAGGTTTGGTCCTTTTGGGGCTCCTCTTGCTGTTGTATCTAGTTCTCAGCACAAGGTTCTTTGATATTATAATGTTGTAATGGCAGGAGACCCTGGTTAAGCAAAAACAGAACCGGCCCTCCCTCCTTCCCTCTGGGGGTTGCGGGTTATTAACAAAGCTTTGCTCAGCTGAGCAACGTGGAACCGTCAGGTCTCTGCCCGCATTCCTGTCTTGCAGCTTCAAAATTCTCCTAGTATTTAAAAAAGCAGGAACAAGGCAGCTTATATAGTCCCAGCAGATCTTCATCCTGGCATGGCTGCTGATCTTTTGAAGGTAAAAGCTCACAAAATCCTGCTGTCCATCGCTGCTCCCCAAGAGGAACACATCTGGGAACTAGATTCTCCCTGGGGTCAGCTCACCCCCCGCTACTGGCTTGGCAAAGGCAGCTCCAAGGGGCAAGCACCCCCTCGACACCCCTGCTCATCAGGGAGTCCTTGCTGTGAGCCCGGACCCCTGCATTCTTCCAGCCTCCACCCCTGCTCTGCCCTGCGGAGGCTTTTCATTCAGCGTACCTGTTTTCCTTAAGTTCATTACGCAGCGTTATATCAGCCATTTTATTGGAATAGAAATGAATTCTATCATCTGCAAAATCAGTGTCTCAAGTGAGGAAGTCTTTTCGACTTGCTTTTAATAAGCCCCTATTACTCAGTAGTTGTTAGACCTTGTCCCAGGTGTTTTGCACTGTTTACTCCACTGTGTTGTGTGGAGCTGGTATCACATTGAACAGTTGGCAATTTCTTGCTTCTCCCTTTCCTGGTCATTCTGACAAGCAGCAGAGTTGCTTCATGTTCTCACTGCAAACCTTCCAAAACTCAAGCCGGACTATTCCCAGTGCTGGGAATCCTGGCAGAGCCTCGTGCCCATCCTGTGCTCTCCTTTTTGGTATGTGGACTGCTCTTTAGGTCGCATCGACAAAAAGCACCAGATCCGTGATGCTTCTCAGCCCCGTGGCAGGGATAAGCAGCAGTATCGGAGCCAGATGAAGAGTTTGGTGCCTTAGAACCAGGTCTTGTTGGTTTGGGATCTTTCCATTTGAAGGCCTCTGGCACATTAAGAGCCCTCCCCTGAGTTTTTCATCCTCTTTCAAGCTGCTGTAATAAACTTCTTTTTCAGTTGGCTCAGCTAGCAGTCTGTGGTGGGTCTCTTGCCTCGTGCACACGTGTGCCCTGGGACCCGGACTGAGCATCACCGAGCTCCTCTTGCACGTGCTGCAGAGAAGCTGCAGAGAAGCTGCTGGCATCGCGCTGCCAGAGTTGAGCGGATCGGGCAGCAGCGTCCCAGTGACTGAAAGCTTCGTGTCATGTATGTCATGAATTCCTGCTCTGCTGGAATTCGGCTCTGTGCAGCACCCAGCTTTTCTCTCCAGGAGCGCAAGCTGCGCAGAAAGGCTTGGGAGGGCATTTTGCATCAGGCGCAGCATAGCCTTGGTGCAGTCCAAGACTTCCATGTCTGCAGCTGTAGCGTAGCCAAGGGAGGAAATCCAGGAGTCTGCATCTCGCTGAACAACAGCACCACTTACAGCCTGGTCTCGGATGCCAGGCTGGGGCCGGAGCCACAGAGCAGCTTTCTGCCAGCACCAGGGAGGAGGCTGGTACCTGCTTTTTCTGTCTGCCTCAGGATTAATCCACCACAGCCGGGCTCGTCCGGGTCCTGCTCAGTGGCACCCGTGGCCCACACTGGTCTGTGCTGATGATGGTCGTGCTGGGGGTTCAGCTCAGCAGGGTGGCTGTGCCCTGGACAGACTCTGGAGAGTGGAGCAACAATTTGAGCTGCTGCTTAAAAACGCCTCCTTGGGACGCTTCTATCTGCTGCGGCAAAGAAGGTGCCTAACCAACAGGAGAAAACACCTCAGCTTGTGTCTTGGTTTGCTGTAGTCTACGACAGCGGCCTGCCAGACAGTTACCTGGGCATCATTTCTGGCATGAACTTGAGATAGGAACTGAGGGTCAGGCTTCAGCCTCTTCCAGACAGTCCCAGTAGCAGAAAGTATCTGAAGAATCCCACAGGCTCACACCCAATTTTCAAGGCCAGCATTTCTCCCAGCATACACAACCCTGCCCAGGAGGCTAGCAGGGTTACATTATCTGGAGTTTGAATCTGGACATGAGGAGGCAGGTGCTGGAGAAAACAGGCAGGCACATGAGCAGTCAAAGGCAAGAGCAAGCGTTTCAGGTCTGCACACTCAGCACATTGTATCCCGTCCAAGCAGAGCTGGGGATGTTGAAGCGAGACAGGGAACAACTGGGGATGTGTTGCAGGGCTTCTGCCAGACAGCACCAGGAGTAAGGCAACGCAGTGCTCTGAGAGCCAGCGGAACCGCGTAAGGTGAGATTCGAGGATTGAGAGGAAAACTATCGTGGAAAAAAGCAAAGCATATTGGGCTGCAGTTCCTGAGGGCTGTGATGAGAGACCTCTTGGCCCCTCATTATGTTGGCACCATTGCTGGAGACGCACAAAGCTCAATGGACCAGCATGAGGGAGGATGGTGACTCCTGGAGCAGTGTCCAGACAAGGGGGGAGCACCCTGCCCTGGATGGGGTGTCCCGGGGGGTGCTCGGAGAGCTGGCGTTGGGGTCGGAGAGCTGGCCCCTGCTGGGCCTTTGCTTATGTGTGGGTGTGAATCCTCCAGATGGAGTTTCAGCAAAGAGAGAGCTGGTACAATCTAAATGGGGGTCTAAGGGTGCCCTGCACTGGGAAGGGGCTCAGGCCACAACTGGGTAAATGTCCGGTGAGCGGCGGCACAGACGGTGCCTGCACGGGGAAGCTCTGCCAACACAAATCTCTTAATAGTCTTTCAGTCTCTGCAAGTCCTTAAAATCAATCAGGGGATTAACTAAGCAAAGCTGGTTTTACGATACATGATCCAGCTTTGTGCAATTGGATCTAACGGAGGGCTCTGCTGTGGCCGGGAGTGCCACCACGGGGGTCGGCGGCGCCTGGGGAGGAGCAGGGCAGCCCGGGGTCCGGGTCCCACCACTCAGGAGGGTGCCAGAGACCAGCGGCGTGGCACCGCTCGTGCAAAGCCAGTCACTTCCCTCCGCTGGCCTCTTAATTCAGCGTTTCTCCTTGCAGAAGCTCCCTGAAGGAAAGCCACTGAGCCCTTCTCGCTGGCGACCAGTGTTGTGTGGCTTCTGCGGCACCTTCTCCCAAGGAAGAGGAGTATGTTGTGCTTTCCCTTCTTTCCCATGGTGGTGGCTCCCAGGTGGGGCTGCTCAGGGCTGAGCTGAAGCCTGGGAGCAGATATTCCACTGGTGAGGCCCCACCTCAACTACTGTGTCCAGTTTTGGGCTGCCTACCATAAAAAAGACATCGAGGTGCTGGAGCGGGTCCAGAGAAGAGCAACAAAGATGGTGAGGGGTCTGGAGCACAAGTCTTGTGAGAAGAGGCTGAGGGAGCTGGGGTTATTCAGCCTGGAGAAGAGGAGGCTGAGGGGAGACCTTATTGCTCTCTGCAGCTCCCTGAAAGGAGGGTGTAGAGAGGTGGGGGTCGGTCTCTTCTCCCAAGTCCCAGGCGACAGGACTAGAGGAAGCGGCCTCAAGTTGCACCAGGGGAGGTTCAGGCTGGATATTAGGAAGAATTTGTTCACCGAAAGGGTGATCAGACACTGGAATGGGCTGCCCAGGGAGGGGGTTGAGGCACCATCCCTGGAGGTGTTCAAAAGACAGGTTGATGTGGTGCTGGGAGATATGGTTTAGTGATGGTGTTGCTTTTTGTTTGTTGTGTGGGTGTTTATTTTTGTCAAAATCAGGTTGATGGTTGGACAAGATGATCTTTAAGGTCCCTTCCAACCTAGAAGATTCTGTGATTCTGTGATTCCCTTCTCCTGCCAGGTGCACTGATAAGCCCTGTCCCCAGAGACGTTCTTTTGAGAGGTCACCAGGGAGGGAAATGATGAGTCTCCTTCAAACACACCCTGGCAGATCAATACTTTAATTGGATTGATGACAAGAGGAGTAATCCGCCCAGCTGACACCAGCAGTGTCTCTGTTTCAAACCCAGGTGTAGGAATGTTTGCTTTGGTTTTGCTAGAGCGGTTTGCTTTCTCTCAGGCTGAAAGTTGCCCCTAGTGACAACCTGTGCATGAGAGCTCTGTCGGGTCCCTGACAGGAGTCTGAGTCCCCCTAAACACGCTGTGGCTGCACGGCACGGGCAGATCTGGAAGTTTCCACTCTACCTGCTAAGCAGTCGTAGTGCCAAAGCGATGTGAGGAATAATGGAATATCCCCTCCAGGACTGAACGGTCTGGGTTTTCTGGCAAAATTCTCCTCTGCCCCTTTTTTCCAGACTTTTTCCGCAGTCTGTGGCCAGGTGGCTCGGTCCAGCGATGCAGAGATCGTGATGCAACGTAACACAAAGTGATACCTGGCTGCCGAATGATCCCGCTCTCCAGTATCCGCGCTGACTTGGAGCCTCGCAGCTTTAGGCCTGTCAGCCAAGAGGAGCTCATCTATGCAAATGTGCTACAAGAAAATGAGGTCTATAAATAATAGACACCTTGGGCCTGCACGTCAGTACAAGGTAATCCATTGTCTTGCTTGAAATGTATCCGATTATATTTCATGCTTCTGTGTGAAAGTTGCGGGGAAAGAAAAGTACCGCGGACAAAATCCAACCTTTACTCACCTTCTGACCTAAAAAAAAGAGTTGGGGGGAGATGTTTCTTACCTGAAACTGGTCTCTGGGCAGCCAGCCCTTGGGCTGCGCTCTGTGCGGAGGGGAGCGGTGAGAAAGCCCTGCTGCTTCTGCCTCCTTGGCAGTGGTTCCCTCCCTCCACTCTGGTTTTTTTCAGAAGAAATGTGAGAAAACTTATTTAGACCATTTGCCCAGCAAAGGGCTACTTTAGATGTTAACAAAACCCAAGCTGTTCCTGAGTTGGGCTGCCTTGAAATCTTTCTCAACTCAATGTTTTTGCCTCACACCGGTCTTGGCTCTTGGGAGGCACTTCTCTCTCAGCTGCTGCTTTGGGTGGCCCACTATTCTTGGGAATACAGGCCCCAGAAATCAGGTGAAATTATTTAATTCTCTTTCTATCCTAGCTGTCAGAGCATTTCATATACCTGGAAAATACTCAGAAATGTGCAATAAGGCCGATCAAAGATATAGAAAAGCATCTGTAGGCGGCACAGCTCCACGGACTGTGATTCCTCAGCCTGGAAAGAGGTGATTGCAGGACAAAATGATAGCAGTCTCTGAAATCGGGAGTAGCATGAAGAAGTCACCCAGAGGTGATTTGCTCACTGGCTCTGGTTCTTCAAACAGAAGGTGGTGGTTCTTTGCACAGTGTGTCATTAATCTGCAGAAATCTTTGCTGCAGAACATTGTGGATGCTGAAAGTTTACATATATTAAAAAAAAATGAACTGGATAAAGTCGTGAAAGAGGAAAAAAACCACCCTAACAGCTCTTGAATAACAAACCTCATTTCTGTCACGGTGAATCTCTGCAAACTGTCAGAGTCTGGGAGAGTATTCTGGCGAGGCATTGCTGCAAGCCTTGTGCTGTTCTGACAGTTTTCCACACGCTCTGTTGCTGGACGGGGTATCTTTGCCCTGACCTCCTATGGGCATTTGATGTTGTGTTCCTCTGCCTCTCCTCCCCCATGATTCCTACCCCCATCACATTTTTCTAAAACTCACAGATTTTGTGTTACAATTAAGTTCTGCACTGAATATATTTCTGCTTTGAGAAGCGTCCAAACAATTCTTTGTGAAAGCACCTTCTGGCTGCCTGTACAGCGTTCTGAAAAGGATGAGCCTTTAGATAGGCTGGCAAGTCATATAAATAGTAAATAAATGGTTCTGAGAGGTGAAGTTTCCCTGGGAAGCCTGAATCTCTAGTTCTGTAACGGCTTGGTTATCAAACAGACGATTTACATCTTATTAGGTATTTCCATCTGTTGATAGAAAAATGCTCTATTGCATAATGTTGCTTTTGTTCCTGATTCAGTTCTCACCGTTGCCAGAAGCGCTTTTGGGCCCCCAGACCAGCCTGTTTAAATAATCAGCTTGGAGCCAGTGGCACTCTGGGGTGCTCAGCCTGGTGTGCGAGCAGGGGGGGCCAGCGGCGAGGGCCTTGGCAGAGCCGCCTGCCCCAAGGGAAGCTTCTCCCGGCGGCTCTGCCGCTGCCTGCACCTTCCCCGGGGCTCGGCGCCCACTGGGCTCACCGCCACCCGCTCCTGAGGAGGGATTTTTCCAAGCTTGGATGCAAATCTCAGTCGCTTCTCTTTCAGTATGTGTAAGTTTGTTCACTTCTGGTCAAGCGTATCCGAAGGACACAATCCGTCTTTGCGGCGGTGGCAGGGGACTTTGCAATCCAGTTGCCCACAGATGTTCACACTTGCAGCCACCCGAGGAGGGGGACGGTGTGTGCAAAGCGGGGTGCCGTTCCCTGTTGCTCTCCTTTTGTGTCCGTTCCGCTTTGCCAGTCTGTGTGTGGACTGCTCTGCTTCTGGAGGGTGAACTGGGAAACTAGCAGGGCCAAGAGGAATGCGTTTGTTTGTTGATACAAATTCGCATCTCCAAAGAACCCTGAGAACTTTTAATTACTCCAAAGTATCCCAGGGTGCACTGCTTTGTAGCAGTCACTGGGAATAGATTATCCTCACATGTAAAACAAAGAAACTGGAAACCGTATTCAACAGGCAAGCAAAACAGGGAATATTTTAATCAGCAAAACGAGGAGAGAGTGTTGAGATGAGCGAAGAGCGGAGGGAAATACTGGGCTCAATGCCTGATTCCTAATCCCTAAACTGTCTTACGATAGTATTGTGAAAGCCAGGAGGAATAAACCTAATACCACAGCTTCTTGCCATCAAGAAACTATGTATTAATACAGTACTGCTAAGGTAATTAACCAAATCAGACTTAGTCCAGTGCTGAAAAGGATTTCTTCCCCCAGGGATAAGCAGATGTCTCAATCTAATTATACAAGTTATTTAATCAGAACCAGAGGTCGGATATCTAATGAAAATACTACCTAGTTGGGGGGAGAGAGGTTGTAACTCTGAAGCAGTGCAAGCAGAGGGAGGATACGAGCTTCCAAACTGGTGCAGGTTCTAATGTTCTTCTGCCTTATTTCTATCCATAACTTTGTATAAGATCTCAGGATATGAACTTGACCAAAAAAAATCTCTTGTGAAAAGAACACATTCTAGCAAAAGTTTGTTTCACTGCCTGGTATGGAAAGAAAATTCTCCTATAAATGTCATCACCCACCCATAGTGCTGACGTAGGAACAAACAGCTGTGTTTCGTCTGAGGCAGCTCTGAGCGTTACTGTTTTGTTAGCCTTGCTTCACCTAGGAAAAAACTGTAAGAGATGCCTAAAACCTGCCTGTTCTGCGTGACTGTAGCTGGCAGCGGGTGTGCAGTTGTTAACAAGGGGAAAGCTCACGCTGTGGGCTTGCAGGGAGGGTGCTCACTGTGTTCTCAGGAACGGGCAGAGCCCCTGAACCTGGGATTCTTATGATATTCAGGTGTCTGAAGAGTGAGTGGAGACTCTCTCCCACGGGGAAGGCTGTGTTGCTGTCACCAGGAGCCAGCACATGGACTTACTGAACAGTCACGGCGGGGGACACGCGCGTGCTCTAGCCCCAAGAAGACAGAGGAGCTGAATTCCTTTAATTTTATTATAATTGAAACACATGTACTTCTAACAGTTGTCAGAAACTCAGCTGCACGTGAGGACCTTTCCCACATGCTTGGAGGTGGCTGTTCCCAGGGGAGCCATGCAGTCTCAAGGAGGGGCACGAAGCTCCGGGCAGGACCAGGAGTGGTCCTCTCTGCGCTGGCCGTGTTCACTCCGGGCTTCTGCCCGTCTCTCTCAGTTTAGCTTGTTCCATTGATGAGGCTCTTCTCTCTTGATTTCTTCCCAACGGTTTTTTCTGCATCTCCACCACTGCAGCCTTGTTCCTGATGCCAGCCGTGGCGTGCTGCTCCTGTGCTGGCTTGCCAGCCCCCTCCGTGCCGGGGCCAGACTGGCCAGCAGTGCCACGTTGCCTAGGCGATACTTTTCTGGTTGTCCCATCTCATTAAGCTGTTGGAAGCCGCACGCACCCATGGGGGAGTCAGGAGGGAACGCCGGCCCTGGCTGCTTTAATTGGCTTCTTGCGTGTGTGGGCACATGCACTGCAGATAGTGCTGAGCCTTCCCGAGCGGCCACCGACGGGCAAGGGGTTAAAATGTACTGTGTTGCCAACCGGTTGCTGCCTTGGAAGCTTTGTCACTGAGGGAGCGTGGGTAGCACCCCCAAAATTAGGATTCTTTTTTTATCTCCAGGACTCTCCCCCTCAGTGCCAGTCAGTTCCAGCAGACTCGCTCCCTCTGGATGGGCACGAGGAGGCTCCTGCCCCACATCCCAGCCGCGAGTGCTCGCAGGCTCCTCTCCAACAGGTAAGAGCCTGGGTCTCTCGCTGGGGTCCCCGGGCACCGCACTCAACCAGAGACCCTCAGCCTCTCCGGGGCCTCGGGGCGATGCAGATGCCCAGTGCTGTGCACGTTTGCACCCACCGTGTAGCCCAGCCTGGCTGTCACCCAGTGCTGGGGACGGGAGTCCTCCAGAGCGAAAACAAGGCAGCCTGTGCAGCACCAGGGTGATGTTACCCTCTCCGAGAGAGAGGGAGAAAAGAGGAACGCCACATGCAGCACAGCCACACATTTTACTTTCAAGTAAGTGGAAGTCTGGAAAGATCCAAAAGGCTTTGAGTTTGCTGGCCATCTGTAAGCATGTCAGTCTGTTGTTTCATGCTGCCGCTTCAAAAGTTGTCCTTCTACCCTTCTGAGGCATTAAGAGTTAAAAAAATAATAGCTTATGATCAGATTGATTAAATGAGGACATAGGGAAAATGCTGTTCAGCTGAAGATTTCCTTCCATTTTTTAAATTTACTGTATTTTTCTTGACTAGTTTCAATGAATCTTAACCTTATATTTTGTTAATGTGTGTTCTCTGCTGTGTATACATTCGAAGTTACACACACATCTAGAAAAAACAGGCAACCTTCACACACATTCTTCGTTCTGAAGCGTAGAGCATCTGTTTGTAACAGCTGAACTGAAGAAATATGGCATTTCTGAACATGTAGCTGTAGACGAATGGCTTGTGATGTGCTGTGAGACCGAATGAGAGAGAGGAGGAAATAAAGCGCAGGGGCCACTTGAGTGTATGCAGGTATCAATTCCATTTTTTAGGAATCTGCTCCACAGAGACGTGTTTGCCCAACGTGGTTTCTCTTTGTTAATGTAGAAATCTATAAAAAAAAAAAATTCATGCTAAAATGGCCTGATTTTCTACTAGAACCTACAAATGGAAAAACTACAAATTGAGTGCAGATTAGGGTTCGTGCATGTTAAATTATTTTCTGTGAGCTTCTAGCTGTGCAGAAACACCTGAAGCTGAGGTGAGGCACTGCAGCCACTGCAAACCTGACCCTGGATATTAAACAACCCCCCTGTGAGGTAGTGTTCATCTAGGGGATTTAAACAATTCTGAATTGCCAAACCACAGTGCCCTGAAAGAGAATTTACTAGACAATAGAAAAGGGATTGACAGAGAAAGAAACAGAGATGAAATGTGATGTCTGTTTAACCTGTTTTTCTTCACTTCCAGAATTTGTTATGTATTATGACTTCTTTAACCAACCTTTTATTGAGAACTCCTCTCTAGTCTTATATCCACCTTGAATGACTGAAACGCTCTCTGCCAGGGGCTTGCAGGCTCTCCCTCTCCCTGGAAGGACAGATGTGTGCATGGACTGACAGACCTGCCTCCGAGCCTCTCCGTGACGTGACCACCTCTGCAGACCACAGCGAGAGTAAAGCTCGTCTCCTGCGCTGCTGCTAAGAGTTTTGTTGATGAGGTTCTAGGAAATGTTGACCCAAAGAAGTGGGACTGGGAAGAAAAGTGTTCAGAACAGTAGTAAGAGTGAAGAGGTGACACATCATTGCACCATGACTCAAGAGAAAGACTGGATCCTGAGGGCCTGTTGACTGCAGTGGGAGTTTGTTGGCCCACGCTAAGCAAAATACAAGAAATACAAGCTGTGGCACAGATCAGAGCTCAGATGGGACAGTCCTGTAACCAGTCTGAGAAGTGCCAGGCCCTCACCAATGAGCTACTTGCAACGCACAAGGAACAAAGAGAAATTTGACTTTGAACTACGCTGTCCCGTATCCAGAAGACCAGTTGCATTTTGCTGTGCTGTATGAATAATACGCTTCTTTTATCACCTTGTACCTATTCCGTACCAATAAATAACCAATCTGCCTGTGAATATAAAGCAGCTGCTTATGCATTGTAGAGTACGTGGCGTTGTGGCATCAGACCCCAGGCAAAGGATGTCCGTAGTATTGCAGCAGATCATGGCATTTAACTTCTGTAGTGACAAAGCAGGATCCGCTCCTGCCTTGTCAACTGTGCAGTCCCATATGACACAGACAACCTGCATTTGGTCCTCTGCCTTCTCTGTAACACAAATAGTTTATGAAAAGGAGGTGGAGGAACAGTTCTTTTCTAAAATTTGCCCACTTAAAACCAGCCCTGTGGAACTGCAACTTAGTCCCTGCTTGTGAAGTTTTCTCTTCTAGAAGCAAAACCGTAAGTGTTGGGAATGATCTGAAGTCTGTCATTTCAGATGTGATGATTACACTGTGAAAATGCAATTAATTAAAGTCCGTTCAGCTTGAAAGGTGAAAGGCTCAGGGTTTTTCTTTATAGGAAGCAGCAGAATGAATGTCGAAGATAAGATACAGGAGCGAGGATTTGACGGTAACTACAATGTATAGCCACTGGAAGGATGGCCTTGTTACTGGGACCAGCAGAAATCGTTCTCTGTGGACAATGCACCTGCAATAGGCAGGTGATGATGGGGAAGAGGGACTATGTTCAGAGGGACAGCCCTCCTGGCAGTGGCACTGCGTGTGGCCGTGCTCCAGGCTGAAAGCAGACATGGAATTAATGCCTCCTCCCATCCAAGTCTGTGGAGAGCTTTTCACTGGCGTCAGTGGCAACAGGATCAGAGTCGAGTCTTGAGGCTCTTCCCCTGCAGCTCAGAGGAGTTTAATGGAATAAAGTCTACGTTGTAATTAATTGGCTTCTGCTACTCCTGCAGGAAAGAGTTAATGAAGGCAAAGCTTGTCTGACCAAGGGGCTGGTACGGCTCCAGTAGAGCTATGACTCACAGATCGAGCATCCTGCCAAGCACCAAGCGAGCTCCTCATCCTCAGCTCCTCCTGTCCCTACACTAATAGTGTGAATTGGTCCAGCATCGTGGCTGGGAAGGTTTGTCCCTCACAGCACCTGCTCTTCCCTCTCAGTTCAATACTATTTGTTTGCACAAAAAATCAGTGTCTGCTAGATAAGTCCTTACACAGCAAACTGTATTATTTTGTTCCTGTGGTGCAGACCCCCCAGTAATCTCATAAGGGCTCTTTGCAGGACTGAAGGAAGTAGAGGTTTAAATAATAATTTAAACGAGTAGGGAAACGGCAACACACAAGGAGAAGTTACTGGGTGAGTGGGTCACAGACGAGTCTTGGAATTGACTAAGTTTGATGCTTTCATGATTGAGCTTGGCTCAAAAAGAGGAGTGGAGAAATGAAATTTGTTGGTGGCGTGAGACTTACAAAACAGCCCGCACTTAGTGACACGCTGCCCCAGGCACGGTCCTGCACCCCAGCTGCTCACCACTTCCCTCTCTCTGGAGAGAGTGAAGCCAGGGGAGAGTCACCAGCAGCGTCGCCTCTCTCTGCTGCAGAGTTCCAGCCTGGACTGCCAGGTCCCTGTTCCCCACATGAGGAGAGCACAGCGAGCGGGGTCTCGGTGTGCCGGGCTCAGGCAGGGAGGAGCAGAGATGGGCAGTCTGAAGGCTGGTGCCTGATTGCTTCTCTCCAGAAGTACGTGATCACTTGAGCGGTGGATTTCATTAAAAATTGATGTTTTCCTTCCTTCTGAACTCTTGTCATCTGCCTCAGTTATCACAACAGGGCTGATGATAAGTTGCAAAAAGTGCAAAAAATTATGATAGACAGGGCAGGCAGAGATAAGGAGGACTCTTGGTCTTGATGATGAGTTGAATCACACCGCTTTGAAGCCAGGATGGCAAACCATAAATATATGGACTAGTACCAGTAAAAGAAGATCGAAACCTGAGGTGGAGCGTTTAAACAAGACGTAATTTGTAGTAACAACAAAATTACAGGGATTCATCCCTTCATCTCCCAACCCTCGCACCTCAACCATGCCACAAGGTTGCCTCCCCATTCTGTACATTTTTCAAAACATCCAATTTTGGGTAACCAACCTGGGAAGTGTGGCCTGTCAGTATTCAAAGATCAGCTCTGGAACCGTGCGTCGTCAGAGCGATCAATGTGGAGTGGGGAGAATAAAGGGACAGACGGGTCCTACCCCAAATCTGTTTGGAAAATTAAAAAGTGGACGATTCTCCCTGCAGGTCCCCTTCCTCGGCAATCGGACTTTGCAGTTGCTACGCTGACTGTAGTCACTACTGGCTGATCTGGGGGGACCAGCACATGAGAGCTCCTGGGTTTGACCAGCTTCAGGTGTGGTGATTCCCAAGATCCCGTTACTTGCTGCACCCCAGTAAAATAACGGCCGCTTCTCCTCCATGTTCGAGTTGATATTAGATTGACAAGATCAAGTGACGGCACAACCGTAGACACCTTTATCTGCTGTATGCATAATCTTTCTTGCTGAAACCCCGCCAAACTCATCCCCAGGTCTTATCTTTCCTAAACCTAGTATTTATTCATGTGGTTGTTTTATGTAAACTGCAAAGAGCCTCATTAAATGGAAACCTTAACTCAAAAGCTTCATTATTAAGGTGGAACAGCGCTCGGAATGCACAGAGCGAAATTACCAATCTTTCGTGTTATTTTGGAAATAAATGCTTAGTGCCTCAGGCACCTGATGCAGTCTGCACTGAGCAACCCCGTCAGGAACGAGCTGGCTTCAAGGTGAAGAGTTTCACTGGCCGTTCCGCAGGAGAGAGTTCCCGAGGGCTGAGAAGAGCAGACCCCATCAGGGAGAGGCTCAGTCCCTGCTGAGAGAGAAGCCGAGGGGACACAGGACCCTGCTCTACCGCAGCAAACCGGGAAAATCCCGTTTGGCTTCTGGGCCAGGTGGGAAGGTGGCTTGGGCAGGCACCCACGCACCGGGTTGTGCTCCCGTTGTGGCTCGGCTCTTGGTGCCCGCAGCACCTCCGGAGCCGGACGACAACCCGGGAGCTTCGGGAGAGGATGAGGTTTCTGCAGACGAAACTCCACATCACTCGAGCGCTGGCATTCACTGAAGGTAAATACCAACAGTTCTGTGCTTCCATGTTCTCATTTATATTATAAATCCTAATGAAAGAGTTTGAAACGAAAGGCACACACAGGTGGTTAAGAATGTACGGGCAGTGAAAGCATTTCTCTGAAGCTGGAAATTAATTCCGCAGTATTTTCCCTTTCTTAGTTTGACTGAATCCAATATATACTTTACCCGGCCATCAGAGTTGCGAAACTGGTGCTTCGCCAAACGAGTCGTAGCGTTTTGTTCCTACACAATGGGCAGTTGCTGAACAGGGTAAAATTAAAGAAGGTACCAAATCGGTATCTAAAATTTGCATTTCTTCTGGAGAAGCATCTTTTCAGGGACAGCTTGTTTTCTACAGTAAAGAACAGCTTTTTTAAATTCAAACCCTTCAGCAACATTAACATGCTTGGTGCAGATCTGTACCCTGTCATACTTCTTATCTCAAGGACAGCACCTCCGACAGCAAAATGCCACATCCATCACATGGGAATATTAGCAAGTGTCCGGTCGGCTAGAGTATGAATAAAACGTGTGACCCTCTGGCTTCACGTCACGTCGGCTGCTTTCTGAAGCTGCTACATCCGTCCCAAAACATCACTACATACGATTTGCTTCGTTATGGCAGTGGGCATAGGTGGTTAACTGATGTGGTATTTGTGAAAAGAGGCTGGGGAAGCGGGGAGGGACTCGACGCGTCGGTGTCACGCACGTGCTCAGGGTCGTGCCGAGCCCCTCGTAGAGTTGTGCGTGTGTTCACGTCTGTGCACATGCACAAACGCAGTTGCGGGGTAGGGGGTGGGGTGTGAGGAAAGCTGGTGTGTCTTCCCCACTTCTTCTGTGTCTCTTAATCTTCAGATTGTGGATGTGTGCGTGTGTACGTTTTACTTCCCTTTGTTTTGTTTGGTACTTTTAATCCCCTGGAGCATATCTCTGAGCTGAAGAACTTTAGAGCTGATATAGCTTTTTAAAGTGGGGATTATGTAAATGCATATTATGGGGCTTTCATAAATAGGGATTATTTGTTGAATACATTTGAGTGCTTCCTTTGGAGCCATTAAGGTCTGTTGTGTAAACAGGAATTTAGTGACTGCCTAATCTAAATTTCATTGATTCAATAACAGATCACAACAGCATTTTTTTTTTGCATTCATTTTGGCCTTGTGAGAACATATTTCTGGACAATTTTCAAATAATTACAGGACTGTATAAGACTAAAGCTAATCATAGCGAGCATACCTCGCACATCTGTATTAACTGTTCGCCATGATTCACTCTCTATTTCTCTTCCTCTCTAGTTTTATGGTTAAATTCACTGTTGTCCCAGCCACTAACTTGTTAATTGTCACTCACTAAATTAAGAATTCTGCAAGTTCAGATAAACAAAGCAAAAAGAAGGTTTTGCCAAAAGATATAGCCATGCAAAAAGTCGTAAAAATGTATTATCTGTGCTCTAGTCCTAGATGAAGGACATTTAGACAAAGTGCTAAAAATCTGGGGGAACTCAGGGAAGTTTCACGCTTGCAGACGGTTTACTCTGAGAAGACTTGACTTCTGGCCTGCTCTCAGCTGACAGATAATGCCGGTTCTTCCCTTGCTGCAGGAATGGTGCAAACCCCCTGAGCCAATGTTCGATGAAGTTGTCTCAGCCGGTGTCGGACGAGGCCGAGACATTAACAGCAGCCGGTGTCACCCAGTGCTGAGCTGCAGGAGACCCGGCTCCAGGGCCCGGTTCCACCACGGCCGGAGGAGCTGCGGTTTGCCCTGGCTGGTCCCCGATGCCCCCGGGTGTTAATGCAGCTCACGGTGCAAATGCTGCAGAGGAGACAACAGCTTCCCTTCCCCAGAGTCCCCACAGTGGGCTTGGAACTGGGTGACTCCTGCAGAAGTGAACCTAATCCTGTTCAAAGGCAGACTGCAACAAAAAAGGACTTTCTCTCATGATTGAAGGGTGGTCAGGGCAACTATGACCATGTTTCCCCAGACAGGTGGCTTCCAGGGCACAGTAGCAGGGTGAGAACCTCTCCCGTAACTCTGATGTTTGGCACTTGCTATATCTTCTGGACTCAAAGCTCACAGAATCCAGCACAGCTGCTCAAATTGGTTTTTGTCTTGTGTGTGGGAGTCTTGTTGACCTGGAGGTACAAGCAGCAATGTCTTTGTTGTTTTGCCTTAGAGGAGAAAGCAGTCCTAACCCCAGGCCAGGTTAAAGCCCCTGCAACACACTTGAATTCACTGGGTCAGATGGGATTTGTCCAGTAAGTGAGGGCACGACACTGCGTGCTCACGTCTCGGGGTGTTGGTGGCTTTGTCGTTCTGCGGTGTGACTCCAGAGCAGCCTTCCAGTCTGTACCAGTGCGGAAGAGAAAGCTGGCGCTGTTCAACCCCAATAAAACCGGAGGGTGGAGGGATTTCCCCCACCGAACCCCTCCTGCCGCAGTGCATGGATTCTCCTGCCCCTGATGGGGCTGCGGTGCCCGGCGCTGCAGATCCTTGTGGTGTTACACGTGGGAGCTGAACCCCAACTGGGAGGGGAGTGGAGCGGGGAGACTGGCATGCCTGAAAAACTGCTGGGGAGGATTCCTCCAGCTCCTTTGAGACAGCCTTCCAGCCGTGATGTCCTGACATGACACGGCCCCTTGTCGCAGCTCGACCCCGAGCGACAGCAAACCTGCGTGTCCCCGGTACCTGGGCCCGGCCAGGGAGCGCAGCAGGGGCTGCACAGCCAGCATCCCCCGTGGGGATCCCCCAAGTCCTCCCACCAGCCTCAGATCCAGCTGCATTAGGCAGTTTTGATGCCGTCACAGTCGCACAGAGAATGAGTCGTATCGAACATCACCCACGGGGTTGTTTTTTCCTTGAAGAGGGAATGGACTGCCTGCCAATATTCCTGGTAAGGCATAAGGAAGGAACTAGCTTTTGCTGGCAAACCTGGGTGCCCTCCTACAGGGATTCGCTGGATGATACGGCTCCGGAAAAGCAATGTAAAAATAATAATACCTATAATAAAAATCATTTTTAAAAAGCAAAGACACTTTGAACATTCTGAAATATTGACAAGGTCTTTCAAACAGAGCACACCTCAGTGGAGACAGGGACACCGGGAACACAAATATGCACAGAATCACAGAATCGCCCAGGTTGGAAGGCACGTCCAGCTCTTGGAGTTAGTGCTCATATGGACACGCCTGGACCCTCCCTGTCCACTTTACTTAGGGTCAGCACTCTCCTCTGCTTTTACCTCCTTCGCGTTGGTTTATAAAAGAGATATTTTGCCACCTGGCTCTCACTTCTGGAGTCGGAGTTGCCGAGGAAGGTGTTGAATGGGAATTTCTCATCTTCCTTTGTGCTTTGCCGTTTCCAGTCTTTAAATTCAGCCTTAAATTAAGCAAAACAAGCCCAGAGCACAATCTGTGCGCAATGCCTTGGTTTGAAAACATCGTTTGATCAAGCTTAAACCAATACTACTGTGTAACCAGTCTGTGATGGGGATCTAAGTTATCACACCCAATGTGTTTTCTCCTTTGGTGACTTCTGAAATACATAAACAGATAAAAGTTTGAAACACGATCTCAGCCTTTGGAAATGATTCATTTCTATTAATGATTTACTGATATACACACAGCTTATTTTGCATAAAGTTAGAGCCGGGTACATTTATTCATTGTGATTCCCTTAAAAAATGGATATAAATATCAAAAGCAATTGGCTACCCAAAATTTGAATATTACGGCACTGCATCATGGATAGTTGACGTGAATATGAGTCTAGGTCAGAAAAAAAATATACACAAAATGCTTAACCAAGGATGATATTTTATAGCATGTCACTGAATCATCTGAAAGGGTTATATTCATTACAAACGTATGCAGTGCTTGCAAAGGATTCCTCATAACAAAAAAAAAAACAAAAAAAAAAAAAAGAGGAGACCATTATTCTCCTAATGAAATATGCTCCATGATCTATGAAACCCATCGCTCCTGCAAAGTCCAGCTCTTTCTAGCGCTGGATACCCGAAAAGAGATACTGGGTTCAGTGAAAGGAAACAATTACACATCGTTCCGCAGCCAAAAATGCACATGTTCAATCCCAAACTCGTCAGTTCTGGCAAGGACAGGGTGAAACCGAGCCTGCCAGCAGCACAGTGTCTCACGCTTGTAGCCGTTCATCCCGTGATGCAGCCAAATGAGGGCCAGCAGCCCCCCAGCCCCCCGAGGTGCTGCCCGAGCCCTCCCAATGGGCGAGCGCTGGTTCCTGCTGCCGACGGTTTGGCCCCGGCTGCCGAAGGGCAGGAGCGGTTCCTGCTGGGCTGGGTGTTGTCACCGCGAGCCTAGAGGAGATGGACCTTTCTGGCCTGGTGTGATGCCACCCAACCAGCAGCTCCAGGGGCTGGGCAATCCAGGAGAGGGGTCCGGTGAGCACCAAATCACCAGGCGGGCACCTCAGCGTGCGCGGGCAGCGCCTTCACCCCACCACTCCACGGCACGAGGGACCCGATTCACCACAGCCCGCGGGGCCGCCGTCACCCTGGCCCAGGGTGGGCTGTGCAAGTAGGGGTTCCCGGTGCTGCAGACTCGCCGGCGTGGGGTGGTGCAGCAGCCCTGCTCAGTCCTCCCAAGCCCAGAAGCCAGCTCTGGCTCTTCTGCCTGCTGGCTCCGCAGTCCCACCACCTAGGGCTGGAGTCACCCGAGTCCAAATCGGTGCTTTGGTGCACAGAAATGGCGAAGTTCCTTCCACGCAGAGACAAGGGATGGGGCACACCTTCTCAGGAGGCGGCAGTTAATGTCCTCAGCAGCAGAGAGCCACCCTGCCCAGGCGTCTCCTCTCTTCTGGGAGAGAGCAGGGCATCTGCGTGTGGCCATTGACATGTGAGACTCGTACACGTATTGATCCGATGGTTCATTGTTCACCCAAGCCCTTGGCAAAGGTCACTGTCTCTGTCCCATTTGTAAAATGGGAGCACAGAGGCGAGGATTAATTTTCAGAAGTGATTAATGTTCCCGGTGCCCATCCTGATTCACGTTGGGCCTCAAGCCCCAAATGAAGTCTGGAGCTGGGTTAATTAAGGTGTCCCTTGCCCCCCTCCCGGCGCTGCCAGACACGTCCGTTGCTTGTTGTCATTGTCTTTTCCCACAAACTCCTTCACCCTTCATCCTGTGCCAACCCTCAAACCGGCTCAGGGACTCGCCTCTGAGGCTGCTCCCAGGACCCACTTTTCCCGTGACGCCCGAACGGTCTCAGATCCTCGTTTCTTGGCCCTCGGTGCTTTATCCTACAGGACGTTTAGGAAGGGGCTCCCGCCTTCCCAGGGTCCGACTTTACCGAAAAGGTAAATCGGGGCTTTTAATGACCGAGTAGCTCCTCGTGGCCGCAGGGTTCACTGGCT
>VXAK01003971.1:24637-46431 GCA_013399435.1 Arenaria interpres | reverse complement strand
GCTTTGGCAGGAGGTCTGGACTAGATGATCTCCAGATGTTCCTTCCAAACACATACCATTCTGTGATTCCTATGTATCTTTTTTTTCCCTCTAAAAGTCATCACAGCAGAAATGGAGGGAAGGGATGCCACCCAGCGTGACCTTGACGGGCTTTAGAAATGGGCCAATGCCAACTTCATGAAGTTCAACCAGGCCAAGTGTCCTACACTTGGGGCATGGCAATCCCAGGCACAAATACAGGTTGGGCAGAGAATGGACTGAAAGCAGTCCTGAGGAGAAGGACTTGGAGGTGTTGGTGGATGAGAAGCTCAACATGAGCTGGCAATGTGCACTTGCAGCCCAGAAAGCACCCTGCATCCTGGACTGCATCAAGAGAAGTATGGCCAGTAGGGTAAGGGGGGTGGATTCTGTCCCTCTGCTCTGCTCTGGGGAGACCCCCCTCCAGAGCTGCCTCCGGCTCTGCGTCCCCCACCATCAGAAGGACACGGAGCTGTTAGAGTGGGGCCAGAAGAGGCCACGAAGATGCTCCAAGAGCTGGAGCCGCTCTGCTGTGAGGACAGGCTGAGAGAGTTGGGGGGGTTCAGCCTGGAGAAGAAAAGACTTCAGGGAGCCCTTATAGCAGCTTTCCAGTGTCTGAAGGTTGCCTACAAGAAAGCTGGAGAGGGACTTTTTTATAAGGGTACGTAGTGATAGGACAAGAAGCAATGGCTTCAAACTTGAAGAGGGTAAATTTAGAAGATTTAGGAAGAAATTCTTTCTGGTGAGGGTGGTGAGAACCTGGCCCAGGTTGCCCAGAGAAGCTGTGGCTGCCCCATCCCTGGAGGGGTTCAAGACCAGATTGAACGGGGCTTTGAGCAACCTGGTCTGGTGGGAGGTGTCCCTGCCCAGGGCAGGAGGGTTGAATCTGGGTGATCTTTAAGGTCGCTTCCAACCTGAACCATTCTATGATTCTATGATCCTATGATTCTATGAAATAAGGCTGAGGTCATGGAAAGAGCCTACTGTTGGAAAGAATGAATCCTGTTTTGTTTTAAGCCTTCATGAATCCATTTTTATGGGCCTCTTTTTTGATAGTTGTAGATCAGAACGGACATACCAACAGTTTCTAATGTTGTAAAGAAGGGAAAAAAATCCAAACCCAACCCCGTGCACACTCAGAAAATAGATGATGGAGGTCTATTCATTTTAGAAATAACGTTAATATTTCCAGATAGATTGCACACAGCTTGAAATAAACAAACATACACAATAGCAATTTAGATATAATTGTATCTCTTTTTTTATTTAGATTTATACAACAGTAACAGTAGAAAGACCAATAATGTCAAGAACTGTGGAAAAATATTTTTCATTAGGAAAAAAAGTACTGGAAATTTATTCTGTCCCTGAGCTCTGTGAACATGCTGGCAGTTCAGTATAAAACAAAGCAAATACTCAGGTTGTGAAAAGTTGTTTTTTCTCTGTAACTTCCTGAATGTTACCCTAACTGGATTTTCAGATTGGTTTCTGTGGTCTGCAGCTATGCACAGCAGAAGAAATTGCAGGCATCTCTTAAGCTGAAAGAGTATTTTTAGATGTTTTGTGGGCTGTGTATCAGTTACTTTATAACATAGAGTTAGTAAGGAATGTAGGAAATATATTTAGTGTCTTTCAAGAGTATTTTAGGAGCATTTGATTCTGACACATGGAATATAATTTACAGAGATGCAAGTTACATCATTATAAAATTATATACTGAGAAAACCCCACCACAAAAAAAAAAAGACCCAACAAAAAAAACTCGTGAAGAAAATCCTTTGAACCCTACCTTGAGGTATCCACCCTTGGAAGAGTGGAAGTTTTCACTAAAGAGTCTTTGCTTCCCATTCAAAGGAAGCTTTTGAAGGATTATACAACCCATGATTTTTCTATAAATTATCGTTATATCAGTGGTTATGCTAACGCCAGTTGCATTATTAGCTGACTGTTCCTTCAGCCTTGAAATATCTTTCTGACATCTTCTACTTTCCTTGCTTCTCCATGCCTCTTGGCTCCTGTGGAATAAGGAGGTAGGAGAAGGACCCTGCTTTTATCCTTCACATTTTACTTTTTTTTAATTACAGAAAAAAGTAAAATACACTGTAATGAATGTTTTACAACTAATTTTAATTTTTTTAAAATAATCACTAGGTACCTTGGTTGCATGGGGGCAACTTAAGCTTTCTATTGGAACCATTAGAAAAAAATTTAAATGCCCTCTCTACACCAAAAGAATAGCTGGACAGACAGAATTGGAAAAACCTTCCCCAAACAACCTTGCTGTTGCTGCCAACATGGACAGCACAGATGAGCCCCAGCAAAACACCCAGGAGGAATTTTCTACAATTTTCCTCCTACAGGCTCAGTCCTCAGTTCTGTGATATTCAGTGTTAAATTCAGGTACCTCTTGGGAAACAGGAGCTGGCTTATGGGCCCGACACAGAGTCTTCCATCTCTTAAGTTTCTTATATAGAAGTAAATTAACCAAATATTTCCCCCCCACACCTCAAAATTATTTTGGGTGTATTACCGTGACCTGATTTTGAAACCAGTCTGAAAGAACAACCAAACTGGTGGTTTGCCCCTTCTGAATAAGTATGAGGCACTGGGAGCCTGGAAAGGTTGTACTTTGGGAAGGAGAAAGGAGATCTTCTTCTTTGTTCAGCACCTTTTCCTGTGGCTTTCACCAGGAGGACCCGGTGACCTGCCCAAAAGGATCTCCTGGCCTCCTGAGGTTCAGTCGTCCTTCCTGGGAGGGAGGTGTAGTGGGAAGGCTGGCTGGTAAAGGAAGGGATCATTTCTACCTACATAAACCATGCCCCAAACTTATGCCTGTGCTTGCAAATTTAGCGTCTGAGCGTACAGGTGCCTCTTTGCCGAGACCATCGACCCTTTCAGCCTACTTATGCAAACTCTGGGGCGATAAGTGTTTTGCAATCACCATTCAGACAATGAAGCTCTGGTAAAAAGGAACGTCTCTCGACTGAAAATTTTCCACCCAGATCTCAGGAGATGTCTAGTAGTGACTGCTTCTGGTTGGAAACAACTATTCTTAGATCCTTTTAAAGTCTCTACTTTCAAAATGAGCCACANAGAGCTCTTGAAAAGGTAGTTACTCTGTCAAACCTCACTGAATTTCCAGATTGTTATTTCTTCTAACCAGTGCAACTGACCCATCCCTTCTGATGACCACGGAGGAACCTCAAAATACCTACTACAAAGTGACTTCCTTATCCTAAAGGGTTGCGTTTCCCCTCTTAAGACGACCTCTGAGCTATAAGCAGTTGGGTCTGCCCGTGGGGCAGAGCTTTGCCAGGCTCTTGTGCCACTGCCAAGCGATCCCAGCACAGTCCTGTGCTCTGGGATGAACCCACAGTGACTGCTAGGAACCGTCTGGGGACTAAGTTTTACAAAACTCGGGCCCAAAACCGAGCTGAGAAAAGTAGTGTGAGAATATATTTAATTCCGTGAGGGGGCTCAGACACCGTAAGATCACACTGTAGGGATCACATACAAATCACGGTAAGCTGTCTGGTCTTCTCCCAGTCCTCCTCCTCTGTAAAAAAACACTTATGTCCTCTGCTTGCATACCCCAGAACTAGATTTTCTCTGATTAATATAATGAAGCTTCATACCATTTCTCACTGATTCCTGTACGGTGCCCTTCTTCAATGAAAATTGTGTAATTTGATGGGATTCTTCCATAGTATCTGCAGATTATGACATACAGAAGCCAAAGGCTTTGCTTTTTTAACATTTTCTAATTTTTGTTATTTTTATTTAATTACAAGAAACTCAAGTGACTCATTTTCAAGTGGAACTGGCAACATGTTAAACTCTGAACCTCATTGCTTGCTAGTTTAACGTACAGCAGCATTAATACGTAGTTTGTTTGGCAGTGGCCTAGAGGTCCTTGCTAAAGGATCAACACCTGAGCAACTATTTGGAGGCTCCTACTTACTATTAGCCCGCTTGCCACACTGCTTCAGCTGGTGCCAGGCAACAGACATGGCAGAAATACACACAAACATTGGCCCAGCCAACCCAAAAGAAGCTCATGCAATCAAGGGGGAGCACTGGGCACTGAATAAAATGTGCATAAAACCCGGAATTAGGCAAAAGCTTGAGTCTGTGTCAGTCCATCAAGACACTTGACCTGACCCCGGGGGCAGAAAAACACATGTTTAGATACTCAGATAGTGTAGCATGGTCATGGTTCTTGAATAATTTGAATTTTGTCTTCATTCTCCTTGAGGATGCTCTAAAGTGGAGACAAGGTGAAGAGCGAGGAGGCAGGCCTGCAGCATTTAGGCCGGCAAGATACATGCAGCTTCTGGGAAGAGAACACTAGCAGAGGTTTTTGACAGCTTACAGACAGGACAAAGCTGTATGCATCTGTCCTACAACCTGCCCTTTACCATAGGACTCTTTGGAGTAGATTTATTTAGCTACGCTTGGCTTTTTCCAGTTAGCTGTCTTTTATAGAACGCCAAACAGGTAACAGTGATAGGGGAACCTGTCTGCAAACCAGCCTGATAAGTTTTGGGTCACTACATCAGAAAAGCTGTTTCTGCTTCTAAATATTTCTACTACATTCCCGGCTAATCTAGCGGTGTTTCCAGTTGTGGCATCAGCTGTTCATCTTGACAGCAGAAACCTGGGGCTTGATAAGATTCCATTAGCAAAGAAAATCGGACCACACTTTTCTCTTCTTTCTACCATCATGGTTTTTAGGACTTAACTGAGTATCTGTAAGGTGAGAGAACATACACTTCTCGGTTATCTACCTGAAAAGCATCTCTATCAACACACCTGGCCTCGCTCCAGGGTAAGAACAAGCTTTTTTTAAGGAGAAAATGAAAATAAAAATAGAAATGTGGGGGCGTGGAGGAATTGTCCCTTTCTCAATGATTTGTTGAACTTATTTTCTGTTAGTGGAAACTGGAATGGTGAGCTTACTGAAAATTCATGGTTTAGGAGAAGATGATCCAGTTTACAGAGAAGGCTGTTTTGTTGCTATCACCGTTACGTGTTTGGTCCCTCTCCTACATCTGCCAGCCGGGCTGAAGAGTTTCCCTCTTTCTACCTCTGCTCTACATCACATAGCAATGTTGACGGGGATGCACAGACTTTGGAAGGCTTTAAAATCCATCTTCAGAAGAAACATTTCCAGCCACAAAAAGTTGAACACAAAGGCAGATTTGTGACTTGGAGCAAGCAGGAGATAGCCAGAGATTTGTCATGCGCCGAGTGTGATGGTTTATTTAGCTGTTTAGTGTCATGGTTGGATTCATTGATCTCCAGCTAGATACATCACAGATAAAATGACAAGCACTACACAACAATGCTGAAAAAAGATAAATATCATTTATTATCTTCATGAGGATCTATGCGATTCACTTATCAGGATGCTAGATATGATCGCTGTCATAAAGGAATTAGTTCAGGCATGACAATATTTCATGTTGAGACAGAACGGGTGAAGCTGCCTGGTCAGTGCTTTCCTGGAGATGCATACAAAATCTATTTTCTGCATAATCCAAACAACACATTGGCCTTGCTGAGAATTAAAATACTGCAACAACCTTAAATGTACTGAAATGTTGAGAAAGCAGCAGCGCTTCCCCCTTGCTTGTTATTTTGGTCATTAAGAGGTAAGGAACAGTAGCTTAAGTGAAACAGCGTATCTGTGGCAAACGATAGATTTATTTGTCAGAGCTCAAATATGGCATTTAAATGCTTTCTGAAGCATCAACAGGGAACCTCGGGGCAAGGTGTTCCATCCTGGCATGGTGAGCAGCTGGACGGCATGGTCCCACCTCCAGCAACGTTTGCTGCTGGGACATCTTCTCTGGAGACCTCCAGGTGTGACACGGAGGGTAAGACAGCAGTGGTGGCTGCTGTGCCCCTGCCCAGCTGTGCTCCCCTGCCCAGCTGTGCTCCCCTGCCCTGTGGTGCTTCAGGGACCCTCCGCAGGTGGGGACACGAGCCCGGCCGCCCCTCCAAGCCGTTTTGCTGGCCAGCACAGCTGCTCCGTTCTGCCCTCTGCCAGCTGAGAAGCTGGATGCCAGGCATCTTCATCCTCTGCACCACCAGCCTGCAGCCCTCTCAGTTGTTGTAGCTCCAGCCAAGGAATTCAATTGCCCCACTAAATACTGGAAACCTTTTCCTTTCTCCGAAGAGCACCAGCACTGGGAGTCCTGGGGCTTGCCTTCCCTGCTGCGTTCCCTTGCAGGACTGTCCTCCTTACCCACTGTACACAGATTAACACCGGCTCAAGAGGGCTCAGTTCAGGTCTGGGATGAATATTGGACCACACAGCCAGCTCCTTGGCTCCTGGTCTGGAAAGTATAGGTTGGGTGGCATTTTCCCAGCTGGAAACATCGATACGATGGAGCAGACGCATGTTGCATTTTGCTTATCACGTACAGCATGAATGCCAGTGGCCTCCACTTGAGTGACTTTGGAAGCACACACGGGACCAGGAGTGGGAAAAGTAAAAGTTATTCGCTCCCCAGTTGAAAGATAGAAAAAAAAAAATGCAGCTCCACCAGTGATAAAACGCTCTGGAATTATTGGGAATATATGAGGAAAGCAGTAAGGGCTCTTCTCTGCAGGGGCCACCAGAAAAGAGTGCAATAAAAACAATCACATTGTTCTGACACGGCAGGGTTGGTCTGGTACAAACTTTTCATAAAGTAAGTCAGGAGTTACTAACAACGGAGCTGCCACAAAGCTTGAGAACCTGATGCATGGAAATAAAAAGTGTGTGTGACACGGGTTTGCACAGATAAGGCAGGGAGAAGGTAAAAACACGGAGGAATTTGTAGATAGTCTAATGTTGATGAGCCAATTTTCCATTTTTAGAGAGCTCACTACTATCTGCTGATTAGAACAAAATGCTGGGAGAATAGAGGGAATAAGAGATACAGGCAGGCAGAAAAAGGAAAGGAAAAAAAAAAGATTTTGTCAGACTACTGACTTCACAAATAAGAGCTCTGTTACTGCGGATATCATAGACATTCAAGAGGTTACCAAAAGTCTAATTTCATAAAATTTGGAAGTGTGCTTTAGCTGGAAAATAACAAAAGACATGCTTCACATGTTAAAAAAAGATGTAATGCAAAAAAACTGAGGGCATTTCATCACTTTCCAAGGGTTTGAAGCACCGGGAGGATGAGAAGAGCAAACAGGTACTGTGGAATTGCAGCCAGAGTGAATGGACTCTACCAGCTTAGGAACTTTTATTAATTTCAGTTGTATATATATATATATTTACATCTGTACATTCAGTTGTATATGTATCGTTAGAAACACACTGTGGAAGTTTTTGGCTTTCTTTTTTAAACAATGAAATATTAAAAAAGCAGACATCGTTTTTTAAAGAACAGGTGAATGAGATGGCTTCATGGCCATATGCGCATTGCAAGAGTAGGGGTGTATTCAGTTGAAGAGAGGTTAAGGGTGTCCAGGGTAACAGAGAATATGTCAGAGGTATGGAAAGAACAGCTGAAAAATCATCTGCTGAATCATGACCACGATTTCCTTTCACCTATGTTAGGATCAAAAAGGGAACACTTCCCCCTACCAACTGGGGGGTGTTTTTGAAGAAATGGATGCCAAATATTCTCCGGTGCTTGATGTTTCAGCAGAATTATGTCTTGTGTCTTTGGGGGAAAAAAACCCAAAAAAACAGCTTAAATTGGTTTCGTAGAAGGGGTTGTGTCAAATATCTTGCTGCTGAGGTGCGTCCCAAGAAAGCCTACCCCATTTCTCTGCTTCGAAAGTGGGGACATGGAACTTCAGGCTGCTTAAGGGCTGTTGGCTGCCTCTTGCCTTCCCCACCCATGCTTTTGTGTGCCAGGCTGGTTTATGTGTTGTATTTCCATCACTCTCTTCTGCAGGGCCAGGAGAGGTGGGTAACACACATGTGGTGATGGAAAGGGTCTTGAGGTGGGAGAGCACAAAGCAGAGCGGTGAGGGTTTACATGGTCTCTCCCAGGTGGTTTCTGTGGCTGGATCAAGGTGCATCAAATTTGGTGGTGCCCAGAAGCGCCTGTGCCACTGTGCTGACCCTGGAAGCAGCATGTTTGCATTTAACTTAGTTAAAATTGGAGGCAATCCATCATCTCTGTGGCTGTGGCACCATGAATTGAGGCCAGGATAATCCACTGGTGCACCACATTTCCAGAGCTGATGAATGACATTCTCTGCCTCTTCTCACTCCCCTGCGACAGAGACCAAATCTCACTCCTTCTTCTGCACCTCTGCCCTAAGTCGTGTCCCACTTGCATGTTGCTCATCCCCAACAACTCCTCCCCACCCCATGCTCACTCCTCTCCCACCTGCCTGTCCTCTTTCCCTCTCCTGTCCACTCCCATGGTCACCATCTTCTCACCTCCACGTCCTCTGCTGTCTGCTAACCTTTCACTTTCCTCCTCCTTGGACAACCACTCACCAGAGCACATTTCCTTCTTCTGAGCTGAGGGGGAGGAAAACATGGACAAGTTATTCCTGCTCCTCTCTTCCTTTCCCAGTCCCAGGTAAAGAAAGCAGATGATCCAGTTTTTTCTGTGTTGCACGGGTTTTGTCAGGGAGCAGGCAGAAGGATGGTCATTCCTGCAGCGCTGTAAGGACCAGACCAATATAATTGTTTGGTTTAGCCCTTCAAGTATTTCTGTCCTGCTGGTCAGAAGATAAGACAAATGAAAAGGCAGAATTTTCCCCACTTAGGGCTGCAAAGCATCTTATTGCCTGACATCAACAGCCTTCTCTGGTTTTACACTTTTTTAGATGTTTATAGTTGACATTTACCAGCTAAATGTAATTGAACGTGAAACATTATGGGTTAATCTCTTGTTTTCATTTCATTCTTTAAACATTTTTAATTACAAGAATGTAATTTTATACGTATTTTAATGGAAATCCTAGAAACAGAAATAATTATTTTAAAGATTTTTTTCTGCTGAGAAAAAATGCAATAGGTGGGGTGGCAGAGATCCATCCCATCCCTCTGAGGCCAGCTCTATTTTTTTCATGTTTTCTTGGTTTAAAAAAAACGCTGCCTGAAAGGGACTTGTAAAACATTAATAAAAGGTATCAGTGTGTGGCAGTAATGCTGCATCCCTGTCCCATGGTCAGCGTGTTTCATGGGCCGTGGGCCTTTGTTCAAGGCTCTGGATGGTTACTCAGAACATATTTGTTAAATATCTGGCCCTACAACAGCCTTCCCACTTGTCCTTGGGCCAAACACTAAGGGTATTGTTATTAAATGCAAAAGGATTCAAAATCACTTCAATTATTTAAAAAAACTTAATCACTTGTCTCTCTCTGTGATTCATTTCCATGTTTTCTCCTATCTTTTACCTTGTGCATTTAAGGCTTGTCATGACAGGTGCTGTCTCTTACTATATGTTTGTAGAATATGAAGGATAATGGGAAATTGCCTGGGTGGAACTCATGACATATTGCTAAACTAGAAATAAGGAATGAGTTTTAGCAATTATAGTAGACGGCAGAGCGTACCCAATTTTCACGTATTGTCTGAAGAACTGTATTTGTTGTTGAAAGCATACCTCAGTTTCTAAGCTGCTTTTCCAAGATTTCGCTTTCCAACACTACTCAGCTTGGAATCTTTATTTTTTGATATCTACTTTTGCCCATTTATTGAGCTTGGGTCTATATTTTCACTCTTTATTCTCTCTGTCTTGCACCAAGACCGTATTTATTCTACCTGTCTCGCATTCTCACTGTAATCATGCATAAAGTCCTTGAGAAATTTCTCTTCTTTTTTTTGTGGATGAAACATGGACCGGATTTATGGTGGCAGGCTGACTTCTGTTTACCTGTTGGTTGGATCTGCAGGAACAAGCACAAACTCTATATTACACCTCAGAAGATTGTACGGCCATGGTCAAGTTTTGATGTGTTCCATGGACGCCTCCTTCACCCGTCTCTGTCAGAAATGCAGGGGACTGACCGGGTGGATGGCAAGCTGGACACAAGCGCAACTTTGCAGCAGTGAAGGCCAACTGTGTCCTGGGTTCCACCAGCAAGAGTATAACCAGCAGATTAAGGATGTGATTGTCCCATTCCACTTGGCACTTCTCAGGCCATACCTCGGAAAACTATCTTGGTCCCTTTAGTTCAAGAGAGAAAGGCCCCCAGATCTAGATGAAGACCACCAGCATGGTGAACGTGTGGAGACAGGTTGGAGGAACTGGGCTTGCTCAGCCTGGAGAGAAGGCGGCTCAGGAGGTTCTAATCACAATCTTACATTAGCTCGAAGGTGCTTGTGGAGAATAAGTTATCCTCACTTCCCAAGGATGCATGGTGCCAAGACATGAGGCAACAGGCACAAGTCGCTTGAGGTAAAATTCTGCCTGAATATTAAAAATATTCTTCACAGTGAGAATGCTCAGAGAGGTGGAATCTCACCTGATAGATATATTGAAGGCTTGTCTTGACGTGGCCCTGGACAACCTAATCCTGATTTCAGTTGAAGGCTAGATCTGATGAATTACAGACATTTTTCCAACGTGGAGTTTTACATGGTTCTGTGATTCTATATTTCTTTTATTCTCTGCACTGTAAATACATACATACCTTTACTTTATGTGTAAATAGAGCTATGATTTTTCCAATATACTGGCTTCACAGGCATATTTCTATATAACACACTCTCCTTGAAGGAACTATTGAATTTTTTTTTTTTTTTTCTGGAAGTAATTAATGTGATAACACCTATACTTTTGTTGAGGAGGGTATACAGCTAAACAGCCAGTGGGCTGTGCTGATTCTTTTTGTGTTACCAGGCTGATTATCTCCCTGCTTTTCACAGAGGTGTACTCTCCAGTCATCTACGTTGCGCCTCTGTCATCTGTGCTCCCAGTCTCTGCCTGGGGGTGAATCAAGTGGTCTTCTGGTGGGGCTACAGAATAGCACGTGCTATATCCAGCATGGATATTGTCTCCAGCAGATGTGGTCCAACAGTCCAAAGCCACCTCAGTAATCCTTGTTCTTCCTCCACCCTTTCTCCCTGTCCCTCCACTCAAGTCAAAAGTTGGGTGTATGTTGGAAGCAGGAATGCTCTTTCTCCATGACATGTCAATATCACTGTTAGGTTGAGGGTTGGACTAGATGATCTGAAAGGTCCATTCCAACCTAGACAATTCTATGATTCTATGAATATCCAGCATGGATGCAAGCTCTTCCCATAAAGAAAGAAATGTATGTTCAAGATGGTCATGTCCATTTACCTTTGAGGTGCTCTCTAAGACAGCATAGCCTGAATCTGCATATGAATATGGAGAAAATATTTGGATCAGCAGTATACTCTTCATGATAGTAAGAGCAGACGAAATTATTAAAAAAAAAAAAGTTTTTGTACACTATTAATGCAGCAGATGTCAGGGTGACACATTGTCATATCAGGCAAAGAAAATACTGCTGAGGGTTTATGCTTAAGAAAGTTTTGAAGCCATGGTGGAGCGTATTGCTCTGTTTCATGTCAGATAACACCACTGGAATGGGAAAATATACCCAGGCTGAATGTCATACCTTTGGGTAGCCTCGTGCGTGTCTGACATGAAATCCACTATACCAACCTGAAAAACAAACACTTCCTTAAAGCCTTCTGAAGTCCCCAGTTTGTCCTAATATATGCATATTCCAGGTATTTAGGTTATAGCACACCAGCTTCATCGGCCATGACTAATACATTCTTTACACTGAGAAAGCTTTACTAAGTACAGGCCTGGATACCAAAGTGTTCCTGGAGTGAAGACATTTGAAAGACATTTTAATTCGGTGGCACCATGCAGAGGGCATTAATCTTTCTTGTGATTTCCTCTATTGTAATAAAGAAAAAGATTTTTAATGTGCAAACCTCGTTAAATCAATCATCCTTGGGAATTTAGATGCACAGTGTGATAAAAGCAACAACTTTCAATACCTAGAGGCAATTTTTTCCATATGTTTTGGATGTTGGGGTTTAGGAAAAATAAGTATTTTAATGGATTTTTGGTCCTATTTAAAACACAAAATTTTAATTTAAAGATGCCTTACTTTAAGATAAATAATATAAATAAAGTTCACAGTTATTACAATGGAATATCAACCTGTGTTGTGCAAACTTTTTGTTGCTTTTAGTGCAGAGTCGGGGCGATTTTGGAGAGAATGGTCTCAGTTATCAATTATCTAGTGCTGCAGCAATATGATACAAAACTATGCCAAATATTGAAAGAAAACATTGGATTTTAGACATCCTCGAATTTATTGAAAATTTAAGGAAGTATTTGTGCTATTGTATTTCTTCTGTTCCTGAGATTATTCTCATTATATTCAATAACAAATTTGTACAATTTAAACTGTTTGCAAACCTGGAATTGGGTTCTTTCTTTGGAGAAAGTAGAAGTGTAATACTATTTGAAAAAGTCAATGATTATGTCATTTTGCATCACAAAGAGATGGCTGACTATGACTAATCCTCAGGCATTTGTCAAGCCTAGGCTTCCCATGGGAGAAGATTTTTACTAAGCGCCATAGCCTTTAGAGCAAACTAGGACATTTGATGTATTTCCACATGGATAACAGCATTACATGACATCTAAGTAAACTTACATTATCTATTAATTGACAGCTTAGATCTGCCTGGCTCAAGGGGAACCGACAACTGTGTGAAGGCTGAGGGAAGGTTAGAGGACAAAATGTCAATTGTCACTGGGTTATATCTCATGAGACAACTAGCAGTCCAGCTCTGTAACCTGGATTTAGGCTTATATCATGATCCTTTTCCATTCCCTCCTTTTGAGAAACATATTTTTTTTGCAAATAGGAAAGACCATGCACACTTAAACAAGATGATCTTTTTTTTTTTTTTTTTTTTTTCTTATTTTTTTGGGTTATATTTATNTCCCTTTAATTGCGTGGCTAATATGGTATAATTTCAGAAGATTTTAAGAGATGCTTAATGTATTTGCATAATCAGGTCCCTTTAGACTATTTTGCAGCTCTGAACAATTATGCACTCCACTATATAATAGAGAAGAGGCTCAGGAAGCTTTGTGTGTCTCTGCTGTCTGTTTCTCTCCCTGAAACAAAGCACCTCAGTCACAATGCCTTAATAAAAGAAGAGGAAGAAGAAAAGACTAATAAACTATTTACATGCAATTTAGAATACCTCAGCTAGGCTTGGTGAACTGGTATGTAGAGATTTTTTTGAGGAAACTTGTCCATTTTAGGCAATGCCTCCTTATGAAGTTACAAGATAAACTTTGTATGAGGGTTATCTTCATCACCTTCCGCATTTGTTTATCATGGACTGTCTTCAGGGAGTAGACGGTGTCCGAGCATGAAATGCAGTCTTTTTACAGTCTTTGTGTAGTCTTGAAGATGGCACACAAAGTCAATTGGATGAGAAGGCAGATAGGAAACATCCATGGCACTAGAATTCCTTTAACAAAATAAGTTTGCCCCCTCCCCCAACCTCACTTGGTCTTTGGGTCTACTAGGTTGTTTCTTTCATTTGTGATTGAAAGTGAAACCTGTCCACTCCTGCTCACAGGACCACAAGCTCACGCATCCTGGCATCGGAAAGAGCAGAGATTCTCAAATTTTGAGCTCAAGCAATGTCTCCAGGCCACGTTCATCTTGGTTCCCTCCTGAGGCCACACAGACCCTTGGCAAGGAGCCCAAGGCTGTTTACGCTGGCTATTCTCAACATCGGATGAGCAAACACAGCATCCATCATCCTTCACCGAGCAGAAGAAGGTGCATTGTCTCTTTGATCAAAAAGACTGGACACTGCTGGGAGGGTGCAACTGAATGCAGCCCTGAAAAAAACATCTTCTGAGGGATTTGCCACCAAAAGCCTGGTAATGCCAGTGTGATCCTCTTGCTTCAGGTCCAAAAGCAAAGGTGGTTTGTGATGATGAAGCCCTCCATGAAAGCTCTTTTGCCTGCACAGGGATGCGGAGGGTAATACTATGGACATAGGCAGCAGCTGTGGAAGAGCTGATGTATTCACACTTCAAACCCAAACTCACCTTCTGGCTCACCATTTGTGGGATTTTGCCTTCGGGTCTTTAAAAAAATGATAACTAGACCAAGCCTAAGAAGTCAGTAACCTAGTATCTCTTAGCATCCTTAACTGTTAGATTTATGATTACTTATTAACTGAAAAACAATAGACTAATTGTATTGTACTGAAGATGTTATTAATTCCTTAAATTTATTTTATGAAACTTTTTTTGATGAAATTCATAATAAATGTCAGTATTTTCACCAGTACTTCATCTGGTAGCAACAGTACTATGAAAAACGGTAAATATTCCAAGCACTTAATAATGCAGTGCACTTTGGGCTGATTATGTTTTGTGGCTCAGTTATTAAGTGCTGTAATACTGAGACTGGCTCTGGTGTGAGATCAGTACCAGGTTTGTTATCAGAAGTATTGTAAATAGAGTCTTTTTTCTCGCATGATTTCTTTCACTGCGTATGTTTTACAGAATGGGAAATGCAGTGTTGCAAACTGTCTGGGAGTTCATACTCATTAAACAAGACAATAGCAAACCAAACATGCAGAATTTCTGACAATACTGCCACACTGCAAACCACAGAGGAGCTTCTTAACACCAAAAGACAGGTAAAGAACAACAGAAAATAATTAATATAATGAGGAGGCATGATGAAAACAAAGGCAATGGCCTCGTTAGTGAAATGGGGGCTGAGAAGACTACTGTAAGGTAGCTGAAAACAAGCTACCACATAATAAAAGGGCTTTAAGGAAGCCCTGGGTCAATACTTTCGAACATATCTAATAAATAATTTATTTATGACTTGCAAATGCATTTTTGGAAAATGCATTGGGTGTAAATTAAGTTTTTTGAATCCATTTTTTAGCCACTAAGCCGTGGACCTTGACTTATTCTAGTGTTAGAATGAAGTCTAAAAACATGATAAGGAAGGGATGCCACTGTTTGAGACCGGCTGCCTGTCCCTGGCGGTGGGTGCGGATGGTCTGTGACCCCCAAATTGCTAACGGGGCATGGGGGGCACAGTGGGCACACAACCCCTCCACAGCTCACCTGGTCTGGCAACACAAGCCAGGACCAGTCCTCAGTGGGAAGAGAAAGAGAAAAAACCCAGGAGGGGGCCCTGTAAATATTATTTTCCCCCCAAGAGAGTTGTACCCTGGAATATTTTGAACTGCCTCCGCTGCAATTTCCTGGCTGCTCTGTGCTCAGCTGTTTTCCAAACTCGAGAAGTGGGTGCAGGACAAACACACACTCAAGGTATATCCTCCCTTGTATGTTTAGCCCACGCTCAGATTAGAGACCTTCAACGCGGCTTTAGAAGATAAAACACTCTCATACAGAAACAAAAGCAGCAAGAAGGGGCAGGCTGCAAACGCGCCACCATCCAGGCTTAGCAATTTGAAGGTCCTCTCATTAAATCTTCCATTTTGCCACAGTTTACGGGCAATTCTAAACCTGAATTTCAACACATGTTAGCTTGGGGAAGCTATTGCTTTAATAACTGCGCACTGACACGCATGGTTTTTTTAACCAAGTCGAACTCTAATGTCTTGCAGACTTGCAGGCAAAACAGCAGATTTTTTAGGATCTGAGAAAGTACAAGTTGTAAACACAGTGCAGTAAAAATGCCTTCTTCTCTCTTTCCCCTTGGCTGTTTGTCAATTTGTTCCCTTCCCACACTCTCCCGGCACTCGGTGTGTCCCTCCTTAAGCCAGGGATCCTGGGATGCACGAGGGCTGGACATTTCACTCAAGCTGCTCTCCGGCTTCAGCACAAACGAGGAGGAAAAGGGAACGCTCCCTGGAAAACAAATCCGCCGTGCGCTGCCATCCACGGCAGCCTCCGAGCTTTCCTTCGAGAGTTATCACTCCGGGCAAAACAAGAATTCAACCGTACAACAAGTACTGTGGGGGTAACAATTAAAGATGTTCTTTCTTTTTTTTTTTTTTCTTCCTAAAGGGAAGTGCTGGTTCGGGCCAGACGTTTGTGTCCCTTTCTATCGTAATCTTTAATCACGCCAACCTCGCAGACAGCCGGTCTAAGCGACACAACTTGCTGCAAACATTCAATATTGACTTTCCCGTTTGTCCTTTTCCCACGGGGAAAACCTGATGTGGAATTTGCCCTGTCTACTGCCGTGTTATCTTATTTGTTATAGAAATATGAAAGAATATCCTGAAAACACTGAGTTACCAGCATCAATGTTTCTCTATAATCTTCCTGTGATGCGCTTTTGTGGCAGGTTGCCCAGAGAAGTTGTGGATGCCCCATCCCTGGAAGTGTTTAACACCAGGTTGGATGGGGTTTTGAGCAACCTGGTCTGGTGGGAGGTGTCCCTGCCCAGGGCAGGGGGGTTAGAATTCGATGATCTTTAAGGTCCCTTCCAACTCTACCCATTCTATGATTCTAAATATTATCACTCATGTGGAGGTCCCCAGAAAATGGTTTAGGTGAGCATGACACAGTCTGAGCGACGGTAGAGGAGGTGTGCACATACTCCCCTTCCTTCTCAGAACTCTCACAGCTTGCTTGCACAAAGAAGTATGGGCAGAAAAGTGTGAAAATCCAGCACTTTGGCTGCACCATGCATTGTCCTCCCTTTGGCTGTGGACACAAAACAGAGATTATCTCCAGCTGGCTACCTAGTGGTCACTGGCCTAGCCTGAAAAGGATCAACTTAGCCACCACATAAGTAAGATAATGTGGGGCCAGTCTTTTTTCAGTGGTGCCCAGGGATTGGACAAGAGGAAATGGGCACACACTTGAATATAAGAAGTTCCACCTAAACATGAGAAGGAACTTCTTCACTGTGAGGGTGGCAGAGCCCTGGCAGAGGCTGCCCAGGGAGGTGGTGGAGTCTCCTTCTCCGGAGACATTCAAAACCCGCCTGGACACGTTCCTGGGCAACCTGCTCTGGGTGGACCTGCTTTGGCAGGGGGCTGGACTGGCTGATCCCTGGAGGTCCCTTCCAACCCCATGTCATTCTGTGATTCTGTGATAAGGTTTCATCTTTTGAAGAGATTTTAGGTAGGTAGTGAAAAAAACAAGGCTGTGTCCATATTAGCCCCTTGAGGTGGTTTGCTTTTCAGCACATGATCCTTACCAAGGCTGGTGTGATTGGCCGTGCCCACCCTGTTGTGTAAGAACATTGTTGGTGGGACCCTCAGGTTTCCTAAGCTCTGCCAAGATACCGAGTGCAGCAAGTTTTACGTTGTGAACATTGATTATCTGAGCTAATGCCTTCCTGCTTCACTGAGGCCGTTTGCACCTTTCAGGCACGCTGTTTCTGCTACTTCTTGATTGGAAATTCTCCTCAACAAGGGCCTTGCAGTAGGAAAGTTCTGAAGAACACAGTGGAGCCATAATGAGGGCTGCAGCTTCTCCCTGATAAACCCCTACCCACCCAGAGCCTGTAACGGAGACGGTAAGAGATCTGTGTGTGTGTTGAATTATGGCAACAGTTTGCAAAGTCTGTAAAAAAAATTCCTCCTTTTTGCTGTCTCTTGAGTCTGGGTGGTAAAGATTATTTTGGGGCAAAATTCAGCCGTCAGCCAGCAGTTACCCAGTCCCGGATTTTAGGTTACATGTGTAGCCCATGTAATATTGTGAAGGTAATGTGACGTGCCTGAAGCAGAGAGGGAGAGACACCACTCAGACACCGTCCCCTCAGCTCCGTAAAGTCATTTATCAGGCTCGTCTCGCACTCAAAAGCAAGTATTGAGTGTATGTGTGTGTGCCCTTCTGCTTATCAGCATCGTAAAACTTCACAATCCGGCAGGGCTGGTAACGATTAAAGCAGTCTGAAGGACTGCAGCCTGCTTGATGGGCTTTGACACCCAGGACTAATGCTGCACTCCTTACTCCTTATGTACGAGCCTCCCATTTTAAGTTGTATTTTCTTCCAGTTAGTGGGAAACAAGGAAGGAATGCAGGTCAATGTGGAACATCAAAAGGCCACTGCTCTCCCCAGGGGTGAAGAGAAAAAAACAAGAAAAAAAAAAAATCACATTTTTTTCCAGAAGCTTTCAGGAAAAACAAAAGCTGCAGCTCTATTTTACAAAACACACTTAAACAACCTAACACTGAATTATTCATGCCTGTTCTGAAACACAGGCTTTATAACCCTGAATTAATTGCCCTTGGTGGTGAGTATATCTAGTCTCATTGTAAATACTTTGCCAATTGAAATACAAACATGTTCTGCACCAAAAAAAAGATGTTAACACAAACAGTGTCATAAGCTTAATAATATTGTCACCTCCTTCTTCCTAGCCGCTTCGGACACATTTCGCTTTTGAAGCTGGTAGACTGACTGGATATTCACTGGCGTACCTCAGATCAGAGCTTTGCCCACCGACCACATTTTTTGGGGGGATATCACTGGTTCTACCAGCCTGTAGACACAATCTACTTTTCCATTTATCTTATCAAACTGCCGTTGCTGGGATTCTTCTCCGGGTAATACTCATTTTGTAGGGTTTTAAGATGTGACATTTCCCCGTTCGAGTCCTGTTGCTGGCCAGACAGCCACCCAACATCTGTGACAAGGTACCTTTTCTGGAAATGAGGGAGCAACTTGCTTCTTTGGGTAAAAAGAACCCAAAAAGAAAAATAGGCTGGAGCTTTTCTGAAGCAAAAAGGGAAAGCCGGCCTTTTGCGGTAACAGAACACAAATTCTTCTCAATGAGGTTTTGTCTTTTGCCTGTGTTCTTGATCAGGTACAAAATGCTTTCCACATTGATGCCTAAACCTGACGTGATAGAATCACAGAATCTTCATGGTTGGAAGGAACCTTTGAGATCATCACACATCATCACCACAAAAAAAACCAAACCAAAAAACAACAAACAAATAAACAAACACAAAAAACCCCCAAAAAACCAAACTGACACACAAACACAAAAAACAAAAAGAAAAACAAAAAAACCCCACCCCAAAACAAAAACCAACCNATCTAATCTAAACCTCCCCTGCCCCAACTTCAGACCATTTCCTCTGCTCCTGTCATTATTCCCTTGGGAGAAGAGGCCAACCCCCACCTCTCTACACCCTCCTCTCAGGGAGTTGCAGAGGGCAATAAGGTCTCCCCTCAGCCTCCTCTTCTCCAAACTAATCATGCCCAGTTCCCTCAGCCTCTCCTCGTATGACTTGTTCTCCAGACCCCTCACCGGCTTGGTAACTCTCCTCTGGACACGCTCCAGCACTTGAATTTGCCCTGAACCCACAGAAAACTCTGCAACTGGTTGCAGAGGTTAGGTGATTATATTTTAAATCAAACCCTGTCGTCCCGTGCTGCCTGCTAATGAAGGAAAGCTGTGCATTATGAGAAATACAGAATACTTTCTTAAAAAAACCCCACCCGGTGCCCTGTTTCCTTTAACTGAGTTTTTGAGAGACACACACAAAATAAAATTTCATCTCTCCATGAAAGACGTAAGTGGCATTTAGCCAATGGTCTGAATCCTCAGCTGCATCAAGCTCCTGTTCAGCACTTTTGAGGTGGGTGGTGGGAGGAGAGGGGCGACTCATTCATTTCCAGGCTCCTCTGATCCCATGGCTGTCACTGAAGTTTTAGAGTCCGGCCGGCATCGACAGTCACTTTAGGCAATCATCCATGGCAGGGTGCTGTTTGCCACGGTTTTATCCTGGGTGGAGGGCAGGGAGGGAAATACCAGAGAGCCGGAGCCAGCTGAGGATCACCAAAGGCTTTCACTGAGAGAGATCTTCTGCTACCCCATAAGCTCCCGCCAGGGCAGAGAGCCTGGAAATGAAATATTTGATGGGCCTGTGTTAAGGCTCTGCCCTGTCGCTTAACACTGGGGTTTCAGTGGCGAAGGGGCAGTGAGAGTTGAGGTGCTCCTCCACCATTTGGGGCCATGGAGACATGGCTCTGCTCGCCCTTGGCTCTTCCTTCCTTGCAATCCCTTGGAGCAGCCTCCGTGGCCCTTCGCTGTCTAAAATAGCTGTACGTCCAGTCTTGACCGTTGCTCCCGATTTTTAGTGTTTCCCATGGCTGAAACCTGGAGAGGGAAGGAACGTCATGGCCCTGAGCTGCTTCTGACATCTGCATGGCCAGACGCTCCCCTTGCTTGCATCGCGCCTTGCCACCCCGTTCACCATCTCCTTCCCAAACTCCTTCCTTCTGTCTGCAGTAACTCAGATCCAAAGTGGTGTGGAGGCTCATGCCAGGTTTGGGCAAGGTTAATGAAAATAAATGATGTTAGCGTGCGACGAAGCTTCGACTGACTTTTATGGCAGGCTCGGGCAGAGCTTTTATGGTCTCACCCCAGATACCGAGCTGGAAAGGCTTTGGAGGGGGGGAAGTTGAGGGCAGAAGAGCATCCTAATTTGTTTGTGTGTTTTGGAAACTGTAGCTTTAAGCCACTTTATAGTGATTTATAGTTTGGTGATGTGCCTGCTGCTTTTCTTCCCTGTGTGGAGAGGGCAAAGCTCTTTCCACACGCACTTAGCCCACCGGCAGCCCAGGGCACCCCCTTATCCAGATTCCGGGGGATGCAGAGGAATGTGCCACTCCTCGCAGGGACAGGAGAGGCACGACATCCTTGTCTCTCCTGGTCTCTTTTTCTTTTTTTTTTTTTTTAAGCTGTGACACACCATATCCTACGTGGCAGGTGGCATGACACAGATGAGAAGCCGGAGTGAGAAATGGCTTTCCTTTCACTCTGAGGCGTGACATATGCTGGGAGATGCTTCAAACCTTATTAAGGCTCCTATTATTGTGCTACCTCATGACTGGTGTATATATAAAATATTATTGTGTTTTACAGAGACACCCAAATGTTCAAAAGCAACTAATGGTTTTGGACATGCAACTGGCAGCTGATTCCCCTGTCTTTAAAAATCAGGTTGCTTCAAAATTTTTTTGGAGGCTGTGCAGCTAAAATCGCTAGTGCCTTTTGAAAATGTGAGCTATTTTTTACCATTTAGGTATTGTGGCTCCCGCACTCTAAAACTAAGGTTTTTGTTGCTCAAAAAAGGGACTAGCAATTATCTTACAGTATATTTTCCTGCTAAAGGAAACCCACACTAGATGTGGCAGCCAGGTGGACAGAAAAACATGTAAAGTCCGGGCCGGGCAATGATATAGTTAGAGGTCCAAGAGGAAACAGAAATATAAGGTGGAGCTTGCACTGTTCATCGAGGTCGGAAAGATATAGCAGGGTGTCGGAGCTGCACAGGCAGGGCAGAGTCAAGGTGCTAAGAATAAACGCCACCGCTGTGTATTTCAGTTGTCCTATACTGTAATTGCAAGCTTGTGTGATGAAAGAGTAATAGGGCCAGGGTGTTCTCCCTATAAAGGCGTAAATCTTTTTTTCCTCTACAGACAAACAAAGCCTCTGCTTAAGACAAGATACTCGTAATTAAGGCTTTCCCCATCCTACACGTGTAAATTAGCCTGTGCGGGCTACGGGAGAGAAGAGGGGGTGCCAGGGGAGGCCGTGGCGCTCGCCCGTAACCACGCCGCGTTGTTTCATTTCTGAATTTCTGACTCCTCCGAACGGTGCAGCAGAACCGGTGGCTCGAGTGGCGGAGGAGGCAGGCGTAACAAAAGCACTAAGCCCTGAAAAAAGCCACGCCGAGGTTTTCCTCCTCGCCGATCCCCCAGAAGGGGGAGATGTCAGCCCGCACGCCGCCGCGAGCGCCCAGCCGGTGTTTCGGATCCGGCTCGAAATTTGCCTGACGGGGAGATTTCAGCACAAAACCGTGCAATTTCATTTT
>VXAK01003971.1:8475-19375 GCA_013399435.1 Arenaria interpres | reverse complement strand
AAAAAAAATCGCAACATACTTCTTAGGAAGTTCTCTTGTCCCTTTCAACTAGCCAACATAAAAACCTTTTCTCCTGGCTTGTGCAATCTTTTAAAGTACTAACAAGTGTTCTGCGGTTTCTAAGAGATTCTTTTTTTTTTTCTTTCATAGCTCCAGGGTTACCACCCTAGTAGGTGTGGAAAATCTTTGTTCACTTCATTATAAGACACTTTTGTGTACCATCTAACTGGATTCAGCCAGCAAAGGAGAGCAGATATGTCATATGCCGAATGCTTTTTTCCTCGTCCTTAACATCCTAGGATATTGCACACTTTCATGTTCTAATGGAGGTTTCTTTTACCAATGACCAACATTTTCCTCTACTCCCTAACGCCCCTGTAAGTTTCTGACCTGTTATAATTTCCCTGCCTGCAGTGCAGTTTCAGCCAGCGTTCCTGTTGAGTACTGAGGAAATTAATACGCTGCCTAGAAAAACCACCTTCAAATTCAGCAAATCTGGATGCCGGAGGACGTTAACTTGTGTACGCCGGCAACTTGAGTGCTCCCCGTTATATCGGTGTGAGAGCTGCAGTGAAAACCAGGGAGAAAGGGCAAATCAATCGGTATAATGGATTTCACCGCAGGCTTTCTCGCGGAACTTCGCCTGCCGCCGCCGAGCGGCACCTTCACCCTGCCAGCGGCCGACAGCGACACGAGGCGCTCCAGACCAGTGAAAACTAATCTGTGGGCTGAAAACACCGCCTGGACGTGCCACCGTGTGTGGTGATGATGAAAAAAAAAATGCCCAAGCACGTTTCAAACCCGCACTTACTCAGTAACGTACTCTTATTGCCCGGTTCTGTCTCTGGGCTATTTTCAGAAACTGAAAGAGCCGCTTCTCTTTTACAACCGGCCACTTCCTTTTTGACCCTCTTCCCACTCCGCACATACAGCAGGTGCATCAGCAACATTTGGCGTGCTCGTGGCAGAAGAGGTTCTGTCTTTAATACCCGGCATTTCATGGAGTTTTGCCTTGTCTCAGCCCATCAGCCCCCACTCAAAGCTATGGAGTGTCACGGCGCTGACTGCAAGCCAAGCTCACCAAGAGCCAGCTGGGGTTACAGCTGTGGGAGGACCTGCAGGAGGAGGCAATAGCTACCTCTGGGAGCCCAAAGATGCCAATTATACTTCCCCTGTGGCCAAGAAGGCCAATGGCATCCTGGGGCACATCAGGAAGAGTGTGACCAGCAGGTGGAGGGAGGTCATCCTGCCTCTCTGCTCTGCCCTGGGGAGGCCCCATCTGCAGCACTGGGTCCAGTTCTGGGCTCCCCAGTTCCAGAAGGACAGGGAACTGCTGGAGAGGGGACAGCAGAGGGCTACAAAGATGATGAGGGTCCTGGAACATCTCCCTTACGAGGAGAGGCTGAGGGACTTGGGTCTTTTTAGTCTGGAGAAGAGAAGACTGAGGGGGATCTAATCAATGCTTATAAATACTTAAAGGGAGGGTGTCAGAAGGATGGGGCTGGTCTTTTTTCAGTGCTGCCCAGGGACAGGACAAGAGGAAATGGGCACACACTTGAATATAAGAAGTTCCACCTAAACATGAGAAGGAACTTCTTCACTGTGAGGGTGGCAGAGCCCTGGAAGAGGCTGCCCGGAGAGGTGGTGGAGTTTCTGTCTCTGGAGACATTCAAAACCCTCCTGAACAAATTCCTGTGGGACCTGTTCTGGGTGGACCTGCTTTGGCAGGGGCTTAGACTAGATGAAGTCCAGAGGCCCCTTCCAACCCCATGTGATTCTGTGATTCCTTCATACTTCTCATGTGCTAAAACTCAGTTTTCTTTGTTCTTTCATGAAAGGTGTCTGGGCCGATTAAGATTTCCAGATGCAAACGGGCAACTCATCTGACATCAATGGCAGGGGAAATAAAACGGAACCTACCTCGTAGTGCAAAGATTAACAGGAATGTGTTTGGCAGAGTCACAAACCGTCGAAAACAAGGTCTCTCACTGCCGAGGCTGAGGGAACCTCAGCTGTAGGCTGGGCTGACCACGCTACCTACAGCACATGAGGGATCGGATGGAGGGGGCAGACACTGTTAAAGGATGGTAACGTCAGACAATGCGGTCCCCTGCAAACTGTGTTTTAAAATGCCAAGGTACCCGAGCTTTACCTTGTGTTAGGGAACAAAGACAAGGAAGAGGTGATGTTAGAAAACATCGCCTTTCAAGCGTTGTGGTAAAATAAACCCCCCTGCCCAATTTCAGATCAGAGCAAGCCGAAGGGGGACCTGTCATGAGCTGAACTGCTGAAAAAGATGCCAGCCCCAAGGCTGCCGAGGGTCTTGGGTAAAGGATCACAGCTTGGTGACTCACAGTGTCATGGGCTGCAAGCAAAGCAGAATAATTCATGATGAACTTTGAAACTTCATAAATGGTGCCTCCTTCCCTTACCTTGTCACAGCCTGAATGTTCACTCCAGTAATAACTGTTCCATTTCACTCTCTTTTTTTCCTCTTATGGTGCCTTTCCCTTCCCTGTGTGCTGTCAGGAGAGTAAATTGTAACTGATGTGGCAGGCTGTAGTTACACTGCCCTGCTACCTGTGATATGCAAAGCAAATATGTTCTGAACTGAACAAACACTTCAAAGATGTTTTGTTTCTTAAATAACAACCCAAACCAGTAATGTAAGGGTTGTAGAGAGTCTGTGTCATTGCCATCCTGCACAGATGTTCTCAGAGTAATTCCACACTCATTTTCGTACTCCAAAACTAGAGGCCCTGAACAGCTCTAGTTTGCCCCAAACCTAGAGATGGAGAAGACACGGTGTTAAGTTTGTATGTTAGGAAACACAGTGTGAGGTTTAGGATATGTAATTGCTAATTTTGATTTTGATTGAGTGTGTTTGCCATTGTCTGGTGCCTATTGATGGAGACAGATACGAAAGGGACATCCCCACAGACTTACTGGTCACCTTCAGCATCCTGGTCCTGTTGGTGACATCTCTGTGGAGATTTCTGTATGATTCCACACTGCATTAGTCTGCCTCTGACGACTCTCGTCATCCATAGATGCTTGTTTAAAACACAAGCTACTTTGCTTCAAAATGGTGGTTACATTGCCAAGAGAAGGCTACAAATGGAAAGAGGCTTTTTCAGTAACACATTGGCTTGTACAGTGTGGACTCAAATCAGTTTTCCGTACAAAGTGTTGACTGTTGCTTTGTTTTTTCCACACAATCTGTGGAAGAATGATGTAAGTTCTGAAGCTAATCAGGATACTGCATCTCCAAATTGGTATATAACAATAACTAACAAACCTTCATGTTTTCCCAAGTTAGTAGGCCATTCCTACTGCACTAAATACCATGGATGGTTGGCCAACCCAAGCCTTTTGGTCTTCCCAGCGTGTTTGGTTCAGTTGTATCAATAGCATTTCAACTTCTCTCCTTACGTGCGTCAACAGATTACTAATTGTTACTCTTTTAAATCATAAAGGAGAATGATACTGTACAAATGAAAGAGGTAGGATTAAATAAAACATACTGAGAGCTAATTCCAAAGCCCACATTTATTGATTTTCCCTCTTCATCTTCCCAGCAATCTTGTTTTGGTTTTGGGTTACTTTTTTGTTCTGGTTTGGTTTCTTTTTTTTTTTTCCTTAGAAAAAGATCCTGGAAGATTCCTTTGTCAAGTGAAATGTGGTGTTGCCAGACCTAATGCTACTTTTAAATTTTTTTAATAAAAACTTTTATAAATTTTTGTCCTTTTTATTTTAAAGGCCTCAAACTCAGAATTCACCTGGTAATAGCAATTCTTTTATGCTGCAATCTTAATAGCAAGTTTTTATTTGTTTGCAAGTTTATTTTTGGGACTGCACGGTTGGATATAAAACCTTAAAAATGTAAACCTTAAAAATGAAATAGGCCACCAAATACCTGCATATTTTGTAGAAAGAGATAAAAAAACATCTAAATTTGCTGCCAGGGTGGTGGTGGGACCTGAGCATAATCTGACTTCCTTTAGACCCCCAAGAACACAGGTGCCAGAGAGCTCATATGTGTGTATGTCCCCGAGGAAAATCTTTACAAGGAATTCACACCTTAGGCATGAAAGTAAGTCAAAGAGGGTACGCAAATGAGCCATCTTCTTCAGTTTCAGTACTGATTGAACTATTTATTGAACCCTTATGGTCAGAGACACAAATAAATGACAAATAGGATCTGAAACAATCTCGAGGATGGAGAGGAAAGTGCCAGTAACTGGGCAACTTTTTCCCAGGAATTTTAACAATAAATAGCAAATCCCCTTCTCTCCACCCGTCCCGTTGCTTTACTGACTCATCCAGGAGATGAGGCATAGACTGATGCTGTTTTCACTCAATATGGGTCAGCAGCAAATTAGGATGGTGCAGGTAGTATGCATTAGCGTACCACAGGGCTCTTTCTTTTAATAATGTTAATATTATTTCTTTTTGTGACATTAATTGTAATATTAATTGAATCCAATTGCTGCCTGCATGCCTTTTTGGGCTTAAGTCTACCTTTTTTTTTGTCCACACACACCTTCAAATATGCCCTGCAGAGAGGCTAGTGTCCACATCATGCTGGAAAACAGAATCATTATGTATCTTTATCCAATTCAGAGACCCATTTGTGAGAACATGAACCCCGAGGGGGGATTCGCTTAGCTCTCATTTTGCCTTCTTTAAAGCCTAACTGTTTAAATAGTAGACCCTTTCCTAATGTGGCTGCTTTCTCAGCTATCTCATCTTTATACGGCTCTTTTTCCCCCTAGCTTTGATTTGTACATGTGGAATGTTTTTGATCAGATAACACCCACTGGATATGTTGCTGTCTTTGTTCAGGACATTGGTTTTGTAAGCTGCAAAGCTGATAAACACTTATATGTGCCTTGTTTCCTTTTCTGCATAAAAATTCTATTGAGACATCAGCACATCTGGAGAAAACATGTTTTTTAATATTATAGTTGTTGTTATTCATTTTAAATTCAGCACTATCATATTTGATGTCTGCATCTTTAAAAAATGCAAAATGATGCCTTGTTGGCAATAATGAATACGAGTCTAACAGAGAAGAAGAAAGGGAACCTGCCTTAAGGTTCCTTTGTTATAAAATTCTTATCTGAAAAAAGGACCTTTGAGGATATTAAAACTTGACTCTTTTTCTGTTAGCTTCATGAAAGATAGAGCTCTTGTTAAACTTGTGTTGCTTTGTTGTCTCTACAATTCTGATGCCTTACACAGCAGTTTTTCCTTTAAAATAAATCCTTGGGACAGAAGATAAAACAAATGCCATGCTCTGGTGACTGGCATATACCAACCAGAGGCATATTCACATGAGAAAACTGCTTGACAAATATTTCATCTATCTGAGATATTTTCCAGCTGAGTTGCCTTGCTATTCTGTTCCCACCACATTCTCTGCATTGCACAGTGGAAAAGCAAAGACATTTAACTTCTGCGCTGGACTGGGAACTTCAGATGCTAAAAAACAGGTCAATATTTTTTTTTTTCCCCGATGATCTTTTTTTTTTTTTTTTCAGTTGGCACTGAATAATGGAAACAAACTTAATATCAGCTCTTTTCTCTGAATACATCTGTATAAAAGAAGCAAATCTGGGAGGGTTTAGCTATATGACTCAAAAGCCCCTGCACACAATAGCTAAAAATTCTCATGAACTAAGACTATTTATATATTTATTATAAAATTATGAAAAGCTCACAAAGCTAACTTTCTTGTCATTAATATAGAAATCTAACTTGTCCAACCAGACAAAAGTACAACTGACAGAAAATAAAGAAGCCATTCAGAAAAGTCTTGGATTCCAAATCAAAAGGAAATTTAAATATTTTTATGGAGGTCAGTTTATTGGAAAACTTTGTTGCAATTAGCTGAGCAGGTAATTTTTTTAAAAAATTATAATGAAATTTCTTGTCCAGTGCCAGCCATAAGAGCTGTACATCGTTGCGGTGTGTGCCATTTGTTCCTTCATCCTTATGGAAAACAAAAAAAAGCTATTAGCTCTATAAGAACACATAAAATAAATAAATTATTTCAAAAAGAACAAGGAAAATTTTAGAATACATTGAGTGGTTCACTCTTCAGAGCAAATTCTGAAATAAAACCTAGAAAAATTAATTTCATTGTCCCTCATGGAGTTAGAAAAATAAGTAATGCACCAGTCTTAGAAAAAAGGAGGAGACTAGTGGCAAGTTGTGCAACTGAAATGGATCCTTGGAAAGTGATCCTTCACACAGAAAATAAAGCTGAAAGTCCTAGCTAATCGGACACAATTTAACAGCCGAGGTTACCCCTTCAGAAGTTGATCATCCAATATCCCCTGTAGAACTAGTTGTGTTCAGCCATGAAGTAACCAAACAACTGCGCAGCGTGCACTCGACAAATTTGAACTTGAAAAAAAAAAAAAAAAAAAAAACCTATTTTCTTCCACAGNTTCGCTGTTGGCTTGCAGAGTTGGAATAAAGGCTAAATTATTTGTGTTAACGATTTACCGCGAATTTTTCACTCAGCTCCAGTTATGGGTAAGATGAGAAATGAGTCAAAAGGCACCATATAAGGGAAAAGCTTCAAGCAGCCAGACGCTGGCTCTCTACCTTTAACACACTGCCTACGTCTACTTGGAAACCCCAGGCAAAAGGGAGGCTGGTTTCAGCCCTGTGAAAGCTCTACCCCTATTACAGAGAGACATCGCGTGGGTTTGGCACCATCCAGAGCTCTGACCCTGGACCAGGTCAACATGACGGGCACCGTCTCAGCATCCTTTGGAGCATGATCCTGTTCTAAATTACCATTAATTCCCTGCCACAATAAGCGGTAGCCTTTGGTCTCCAGTGCTGCCAGCTCTTTAATCTTTCCTAAGGACAAAAAGTTCATTCAAGAGAAATTGAACTGATGGGTACTCACAGTACTCAAACTGGATGAGGCTTGGATTTTTTTCTATTCTAGGCAGCCGAGGCAAATTGAGTATAAAGTTGTGCAGTACTATGCGTAACACCGGTGTTTCTGGGCAGGCAGCAGCAGTTGTGTCTCAGCTTTAGAGGGTTGCGCTTGTCTGGACCACAATATTCCTACATATTGGAGAATTTATGGACGTAAATGGAACAACAGGGATCTCAAAACACTGTATTTATTTTATATTGCCTTACACCAGCACTGCAGGAAAAATAAAAGCCCTGAGAAAAAGCTGATGGGTTTTATTACATTTTTACATATATTGTCTCTGCAAACATCTAATGCAAGATTTTTCAAGCACAGAAGTCTGAATTTTTTGCTCCTAAATTCCTGTTAGATTCTTGAGTAAATGCCTGATTTTTAACAGTGCTGGTCACCCAGCACTCCAGTCAGGGTCCCACGAGAAAACAGCTTTATAAACAGTGAATCTATATGAAAAGTTTCCTAGCTGACTTCCTTCACTTGGGCTCAGCTGGAGCTTTACATGAGCTTTGATTTTGAAAATCAGACTGGTTTTTTTGATGCCAAAATTAGGAAAACTGACCCCACAAATACATTCATACCTGTGAAGGTTCATTCATTCCCCTTGGAGAGAGGAGAGATGTAATGGCAAAATAAAATAAAATAAATCAAACCCCTTGATTAACACAGCTAGAAATTTTCAAGAAAAAAGCAGATTGAGGTAAGGATCATGATATTTCACCAGACCTTAGTCTAGGCAAAATTCTGAACTTTTGATTGTTAATCTTCTGCTAAAACCTGTCAGTATCTGCTTAATTAAACAGAGCTTTTCTTCAGTAAAACTTTTCGTGTCAGAATTATACAGACTTCCAATTCTGACATTCAAACTACTTCTTGGCTGGTGTTAATGAGGTATCTTAGTTTGTTTTAATGAGGTACAATGCATGGCTTCATTTATACACGAGAAAAGAAACAGGAAGATTTTTGAACAGGTTTTGCTCTGTAATCCGAGTAAAACGTACAGACTCTGCTACTCACCGTTAATAGGATGACATAAAGAGTTGGCAGCATTTTTCTGCCGAATATCCTAATCTCATGTGGCTACATTTGAAAAGTGGAAAATCATTGTTATCTCATATAGATCCTTACAATGCACTGTATGTATCTAGTGAATGAGCATCAAACTGACCCTGTGGGTGTACGCTGCACATCCTGCCAGCCCATTGATTTGGGGACTGTGCTGAAAACAAAAGGCTGGCTTTGAGAAAGGGCCATGAACTCACATTTAGGGGTGCAATTTTGCACAAGTCAGAACAGAGGAGAGACAAAACTGTCCTCCAGACAATAGGCTTCAGTATGGGGAATGCTAATTATAATGTTGAAGAGCTACAGGGTCACGCTCTTTCCACTATTCCGTAATTACGCTCCAGGAAGCGCGGCAAACAAGAGGTTAACTTCCTTGGTTCGCATTTTATTATGCTTGGGAATTTCATGCAGATGCAAGGCATAATTCCATAAGAATTATATTGTTGGTTATCATTAATGGCTGCTTGTTATGAAGTGCAATATTCCTACCTTTTAAAATTCAGCAGGATTCTAGACAGGCCTTTCCTCTGTTAGGATCTTGGCCAATAAATTACTCAATAGGGTGCATACAGTGGCTGGAGCAATATAATAGCATCACCCTTGGAAACTGTGTGGAGCAGTATTGGTAACCACAGGAGCAAAGGGGCACTTCTTCACAAGGATGTCTTTCACTGGCGCAGACGGTCAACCAGAGGGCAAAACACAATGTTTCAGGCTAGATATAGATTTCAAATGGGGCAGATATTTGGCAGGCGGGAATCATATACATAAAGCTGACTTTGAAAAAATGTCATGCAAAAAAAAAGAAAGATCCACTGTTACCACAGGAATCTGAATACATTATATAGTGCTTTATTAGCCGGGTCTCGTTCGGGGAGGAAAAACAAGTCGAACGGCCCCAAACTGCAACCTTCAGGAGCAGAAGGATGTCGCTTCTGTGCTGGCTTCTTCTCATGTACCATTTAGTTTCTGCTGACTGCATTTCTGGCAGGTTTTCCTAGATGGAGAAGATCTTCTTCCTCAATAGCTGGTTAATATCAGGTCTCATCCCAGTTCAACCTATTCGAGATATTATAGGTAATTCCCTGTATCAGACGTTGCTGGACTTACTGATGTTGTGGCTAATCCTATATGCTCCCTCTCCGTGCCAGGTCACAGGAGAAAAACATTTATTATTTATTGTTGGGGCAGGTTCCGTGAAGGGAGCCATGTTTCTGGGTGAGTCCTGATGCGCACCATGAATTTGCTATGAAAGCCAACCAAGCCTTTTGCAGGTAGGGAAAAAAAAAAGAACAAACCAACCCCTCTCACGCAGACCTATTCTGGAATAGATTTTCCTACGAGATGTTCTCCTCTTGCAAATATCCCTCCTGCCACAGGCAAGAACACGCTCATCTTTACCACATTAAGACAAAGTCTCACCCGAGACTAGGACAGTTTCCAAAGTCTCCTTAAAGGAGGTGCACAAAGAAGGGGCAGGCAAAGGCACCCGCAGCTGGGTGCTTTTTTGCTTTCTAGCCCAAATGACCCCTAACTCGTTGCAGCTGGGGCGATAAGACGTGAGGGCTGGCTTCAAGAGTGAGTGCGGGGCATGGCTTGAATTAGGGTTTCTGGACCTGCAGCAAGATGCCTTAAAGGCTGTCGGCACCAGCTTTGCGATACGATGCACTGCCTGTGCATTACCACTTGTGTGCCTTTCCAAAGGTGTCTGATGGCGTCTCAGATACTAATTGAATATATATCTGCATGATGGCAGAAGCAGTCCTGAATAACCTGTGCATACCCTTCATGTGCTCCACAGACTCCCTTATAGACGTGCGCCTACGTAATATTTACATCCTTAATACACCTTGTTATAGTCAGGGGCAACTTACATGCAGTTAAAAGTAAAATTGCTGCTATCAAATGAGAAGTGCAGTCTCTCCTTAAAAATTGAGAAGATTATCTCTGAAAAGCCTTTTCAAAAAACTCTCTACTCTGTTATTAACACCCTAAGAAAAGATCTCAAGAAAAATGGGATAATTTTCCAAACGTAAAGGACAATATAAAAAGATGTTGTTTATGAAAGTTTTAGACTAAACCAGGTCCTCTATTATTAAGCAACAGCTCATGTTGCATGCTACAGACTCTACACACTTTTATGGCACTTCTACATATTAATTGTCCAATTTTATCAGAGTTGGTAATAATTTACTCATTACCAGCATTGGGGTCTGAATAATATTTTCCTTTCCATTAAGTTTCTTTCCCAGGATTTTTTGACAGTTATATCCTCTCATCATTAGTGTTACTTCTCATCACAGACTGAACTGAATATTCACATGAAAGATCAAATCACTGCTATTTTGACTTGTTACTATTTTTTCATCTAGATTGTTAACCCATCATTTTTATGGCATTTTGCTGTAGTTGCTACATTTATAGCATACCTGCTAGTCCAATTCATTATACAGACTAACATTTTGGAGGAGAATTTTAAAAGAAAACCTTTTTATGAACTCACACATGTTAATGTGAATCTGTCTCCCATTTCTTTTCCTTTAGTGCTTCCTGATACCCTAAGAGTATTTCCTTACTTTCCGATTTAAATTTTTCTGGTTTTTATTTTCCCGTCATAAAAAGGCATTAAGAAGCCTTCCTGTAGCTAACACTAGATTTAAGTATCACGGAAGAAGGGACCGTGATCTTACAGCTGAAGTCCAAAATTCACGAGATGGGAAAAATGCACCTGTTCTTGAAGGGCTTTTTCTATGGGGCTGACTCCCATTAACACAGATCCTCATGAGTATGAGAGGTTGACCACTATTAGTCCTTTTAGAAGGTAAATGTTCATCTTTCTTTCTTTCTTTCTTTCTTTCTTTCTTTCTTTCTTTCTTTCTT
>VXAK01003970.1:32381-57740 GCA_013399435.1 Arenaria interpres | reverse complement strand
AAAAATTAACTATATGTTAATTTTTGGTACATTATACTCAAGTGACTTTATAGATAAGATATATATAAAAGCTATCTAGAAGAAGATGTGTATGTTGGCTACAAGCAAATATTGCTGATGAAGACAGAAGAGAAAAAGGAACTAGGTCTAAGAGAAGCTAACCCAAGAACATAGTATACCACCAAAGAATTTTTCAGCACCTGTTAACTTCTTTTACAAAATCAACGAATAGTCAAAGAAACCCTTGCATGAGGCATAAATACCAGAGTACCAAAATAGTATTGGTGTTCTTAAATAAAAGTAATCACTACTACACACAAGAGCAGAACAAGGTTCAGGAAAAAAATAGCATACTACCAAGAAAGACAATTTATTGGATAGATACAGGCCGTGATGATAAATATTTTTACAATTCTGATGAAAGACACCGTATCTTCCTCTAAATATACAGAGGTTTTTATCTCAAGAGGCAAAATCTAAATTTCCTTGTGATCATCATAGTGTAACCTACAAACATTGCTAATGGTTCTGGGAAATATGTCATTTGCAGGAGCATAATGTATCTGTTGCCACAAAATACTATATTTTTTCATTTATTTTTAGTCCTTAATACCAGAAGCTCGCCATGCCTCAAATTAATTGATGTCCATAAGTAATTCTATCCACAGTGGAAGTCAAGGACCCAAGAACTGAACCTTCCCACAGTACAGTTATACTGGAATAACAGTAATGCTTTCATCTTTGTGTGAGATTTCTAAGCTGCTATTTCTACGTAAGTATGACTGTAGGAGTATAGCTGTAAGTTTCTTTTGAATTCTCTGAGTGTCAGTGTAAAATAACTCCTCATGAATCAGCAGATAGGCCTAGCTATTCTTCCAACACCTAAGTAAATGAGACTGGGCTTGAATATGTGATCTCAGGTGCTAGGATGGGTTTAAATAGTTGTAGTAGGGAGATGTTTGTCATCTGTTTTCAGAAATCATCATAAGAGCACATAAAAGAACTAAGACTGGTTTGGGTTTTTTGTTTGTTTTTACTCATCCTCAAACACTTGAATGGCATACAAATAGTTTATGTACACAAAAAACAGAGTTCACAAGCTCTAAGGTTGAGTTGAGAATAGTTATGGGTGTCTTTGTGAACACATTATTTAAAACAATCAGAGATTTTTATAACTATTTGCATCACTTTGCCAACGCTATTAAATACTAATAGAAGAGCAAGCAACTCAAGATCTCTGAAGCACATCTTTACACTACAAGAGAAGAATTTTACTTTTCACTGAGTTTTGTATGTTGATTTATTGAACATTAGTCTCTGAATACACAATGGAGGAGTAGTTACAGAAATGTATCTGGTCCAAACAGGCCATCACTAAACCATGTGTCCGGCTACATATGCATGTATGTACATAAAAACAGTCCCACCATAAACAAAAAATCCTATACTCAAACCACAAAAAATGCATTATTTAATACTTAGTAAAATAAGCGTTATTTCGCACATGCCAATATGGAAACCAGCGAGCAAAATGGTAACTGTTCAAAAACAGCTTTAGCATCCTGACAGCTACGTGAGATATGAATTTCAAGATGGAAAATTTGCTTCTATAATATGAAAACATGTGGGTATATAGCCATGTAAATGATATCTGTATAAATACTGACAACCCACAAATGCATAGTTCTAGCTATGCAACAGCATTTATGTAAATAAATTGTCTAGCTTGTCTTTTCTATATTCTTTAAACTTTTAAACCAAGTATAGAGTACTTCTAAAATGCTGATGAATAAACACCAGCACTCTACACTAAACAGGCACTCAGGTTGCATTACTACAAGTAACTATACAGAGTATTTACCATGGAAACTTAGGCCTTTTCTGCCCTTACAGACTTCTTTCCTTGAGCGTAGCTCAGAGCAGTTCAAACACTGAAACAGCCCCACCCGTCTCCTGAACTGTTCTTACATTATATTCACTACTACTCAGCTAATGGAGGTGAAGAACAATATCATAATATCAAAGCCATTATTTCAAGATTGCACATACAACCCTCCTTAAATGACATCTGCAGAAATATAATATTATGTGAAAAAACAGTAGATTGCTTATTTGACTGTACCTAAATATTTGTATTGCCTATACAGAAATGCCCATATACCATGTTTTAGAAAATATGCAATGTCTTTGCAAGTAATCTATTTGTGCCTCCTCACAGTCTCTGTATTCCTCTGTTTCTCATCTTGGACATTTATTTAAAGTCATCTGCAAAGGATTCTGCTTGATAATGTCTGAAAAAAAAAACTGTTGAAAAAGATTCTGGGGTGAAAGTCTTTGAGACTACTTTGTCTCACGATTTTTTTTTTCCTTTTTTTCACAAGACTGAGAGAAAGGTTGATCTTTCCTTTGAATTCACATTCTCAAATTTCTTCCCACCACACTACTATGATTTAGAAAACAGAAATTAATACAATTTTTGTCTTCTTTGCATTGGTTCCCAGATGTTGGGGAACAGAAGCTGACATTAAAACACCCCACACTTGTAGATTAAGAATCAGAGAATCAGAGAATCACTGAATCACAGAATGGTAGGGGTTGGAAGGGACCTTTGGAGATCATCTGAATTCCCCTGCCAAAGCTGGTTCACCCAGAGCAGGTTGCACAGATCGCATCCAGGCAGATTTTTAATATCTCCAGAGAAGGAGACTCCATAACCTCTGTGGGCAGCCTGTTCCAGTGCTCTGTCACCCTTATATGATCTTCTGCAATAAGTATATTTGCTGGATTTATGTTATCTTAGAAATAGAGTAGTTAACTCATTAACAATAATTCAATAAAACATTAACACAACTCATTTCCTGAAATCAGTATGACTGATTTTGTTTTTCCATTTCTTCCTTCTAATCATGCTGGACTTAACTATTGGATGAAAATGGATCTCCTTTCCTATGGCTTTGAAGTGGGAACATGTCAAGAAGCTTATGTAGATATTATCAGCTTTTAGCTAATAACAATCTTTTAATTAACCAGCCATCGGTTATAGACTTCATCTACCAAACAGAACATATCAACATGACTCATTGCACATATTAATATATTTTCTAACAAATCCTTAAAAAGTTTACATGGATTAATCCCAAAGTAGTACTCTATCACTCACTGAATCTTTCAAAAAAATCAAAAGAATTAAATTACTCTAATTCCTTTTTTTTCAGAAGTTTTACTAGGATCTCATTACACGAGAGATTATTTTGAGTTTATGACATTACGAGATTCCTCATAACAAATCTCAAAAATCTTAAAAAAAATATTCTTGTCTTCTACCATCATAAATTATCCTGTAACATACAGCAAAAAGAAATTCTGGTTTAATGGGAAACACCCAGTAGCCAGTTTTTTTCTCCCTAATTCATTTTTCCTTGCCATTTTTAAGATACTACACAGTCAGATATCAAAAAGCATAAAGTAAGGTGTGATATACAAGTGTTCTTAAAGAATGACAGGGAAAGGATAGAGAAATGATAAAGGTTTTATAACAAAGTTAATAAAATATAGAGCTGAAAATAGAGAAAGAAAAGATAATGGAGATATCAGTCAAATTAATAAGTTTTTTAAAAAAATAGTGAAGTAACATCATTAAAACATAGATCTATACTTTAATCCTGAAACTGAGCAGATATGCTTAAAAAAATTGCAAATGCTTGATGACATTTCTGTTTTTCAGAAGGAGAATAGAAGTTCAGCATAGTGAAATGTATTTGAATATAAAGTTCTCTTGAAAATGAATACGATGTATTTATTTTCCTAAGGAAAGCATTGAGTCACTTTTTGAACTGCTACATGATAACTTGTGTTGTCCATTAAGATTTACTGGTACTATTTCAGCTTCAGTTTGACAAGCAAACCTTTTCCTTCAACCTGTATATCTCTGTTTCAGATTGATTTTTTTCTATATTTCATTTATGAATTATGAACTGTACCAGTGATCTTTTTACATTGCTTGCACCTTAGACTCATTTGTGTCTATAGTACAGAGATCTTACTTTATAAATTCCTTTTGGATGGATATTATCTTAGAATGCATAATTACTTAATAGTATACTAAAATCAATTAAGTCTTAAAAATAATTTCAGTCTTTTCCTCTTTGTGACTTTCTTGGTGCATGTAGTTGTATACCTGTCAATATTCTAAATATTATTTGCAAATATTCAGTTCATTGGAAAAAAAAACCACAGTAATCTACTTCTTCATTTTTCAATATACAATATTAAACCACTGTTCAATTGCTTCCACTGATCATGATTCCTGAATAAAAAGATACAGCCAAATTTTATGACTCTTCCTTGAAAAGTGAAAAAAAGATGGCTACTATAAATGGTTTATAATGAATTATCCTTATGTGGTAGAAGCTAGTACTTATTTTTTTTCTGTGGTAGAAGTCCAGGTCTCTTACAATGAAGAACAAAACTCCAGTGACTTGATTGGAGATACTTAATTTTCAATCCACTTCACACTCTTTCAGTAGAATTAAAGAGTCTTTAAAATGTCTTACACTAACTTTGTAAAATCCCTTAAACTCACTTAGTAGCCCTTTCAAAACCCCTAGAAGTGTAATATCATGTCAGCAAAAGTGAGAATCAGACGAGTGTGTTTGGCACTGATAGATCAAGTTTTCTTCTCAATTATATGAAAGAATAGAAGCCTCTGCTGTATCAACATAATCAGCTTTCACATTTGTTTTATTCTTTCTTTGCTTCTGTCTTAAGATTTATTTAGAAATCCCTGTACTCCTTGTTCTCTATTGCCACTGAAACCAGAAATAAGATTCCCATTTTTTCTCAGGGGTATTTAATTAGAATGCATGTGTACTTCCATATTAAAATCAACAAGAACAGAACAGAACAGAACAGAACAGAACAGAATAGAATAGAATAGAATAGAATAGAATAGAATAGAATAGAATAGAATAGAATAGAATAGAATAGTCCAACTGCCTGACCACTTCAGGGCTGACCAGAAGTTAAAGAATATTATTAAGGGCATTGTCCGAACGCCTCCACATTTGGACATGTGTTTCTTAGCACATCTTTAGACAGTAGAAGTATGCTATAAAAGTACTCACGAGAAAAACAACCAAAAATATCTCTCATGATGTTTGCATATACTGAAATAAATTTCTACAGACTGAAGAAAGATGCAGTTGATATGATTTATAAAACAATTCAATAACACTAACAGCATAACTAAACTAAGAATTTTAAGTGTATGAAGTGCAGGTAGAAAATATCAAAAATTATCCTCTACTAATGTTATGATCAAGCTGATAGTACTTAAATAAAAGGAAAATAAACAACAGGAAAAAAAAATCACATTTAATTTCCTTCCCGATTTCCCATCTGAAGACGACAGATCATACTAGAATCTGTGTTTGTAGTATCCACATGAATTGTTACTGAATACTTGGCATTTGAAGTATCTAGATTTAACTGAAAGAAAGCTGTTAGGGACCTCCTTTTTCCTCCTCTACTTCTGAATAGAGGAAAGAGTTATACTTTCCTGGGTTTGAGCACTTGGTTTCATTAGAACTCAGGACCCAAAAGATGCTGTGTTTCTCTTCCAGCTATATTCCAGCTAAAAATAAATATATTTTTCATTAGCCTATGAAGTTACATCTTGAAAGTAAGCTCTTCACCCTTCATCTACTCCCTCCTTCTACCAGAAGGCTTTATCGATCCAATAACAAGAACTCTTCTCGCTTCTCTCCCTGATGTATCTATTTATATATTATATACTCCTTATTTAAGTCCTTATTTAAGTTCTCCACATACTGGCATTCACTTCCTGAAATATTTATCCTTTCATCCTGTCTTACATTTTCTTTTCTAAGGTGGGATGATCAGAACAATGTAAGACCATTATAGTTCTTTTATTCATCTGATTCAGTCTGAATTCTTTTTGATGAAGGAACTGTAATAACGTACATTATTCCTCATGAGATCTCACTGTTGCCTTATAAAATGATACTTGTACTTCTCTATCTCTAATGGAAGTATTTCACCAAAGGCATCTAGGGTTCCGTTTTACTCTCTTAAATACTCAGAACACAAAGTCATCTTCTCTTTGTGATTTCCAACTAATAAGCTTAGAGAAGAAAAGCTTCAGCCAGCTGTTGACACAACCTACAATTGTTGAAGTCAAGACAGTAAGTATGGTAGACTAATTTAAACCCTGCAGTTTAATTTTAGATAAAGACTTCTAGATCTCTCTATACATCTCTTTCATATATACACTTAAAAAATACCAGTTTAAGAAACAAAACAGTGTTGTTATTGTTTATTCATTCTGAAAGATCTTATTCACAGAACAATCTTTAAGCCAACGGTACAACTCTTATTCTATCTTTATCATTTTTCATCAGTGCTAATATACCCTGAAACAGCACTTTTCTGATCTCACTAGCAACATTCTCAAAAAGCCTCCAGTGAAGACTACATGTACAGTACATTTTTATGATTTTAAATATACACATACACACTATAGTAAGTTTTAGTAAGTTATATTTAGTATATTAAATTTTATCTTTTCAAGTATTAATTAATTTGCATAGATCTGGAACATGATTCTTAAAATATGATCAAGAGCACAGAAAAAAATATATTTCTAAAGTAAAAACTAATTTTTAATGTCTATTAAATAGAGAAGAAATTAAAGAAGGAATTTCCATATATTTGTTAAATAGTTTTTATATATAGTTCCATGGTAATTTAATATGCAGAGCAAGACAGACAGTTTTTATACTTTTGTGCATATTTCATTGTCAAAGAGAGGCTAAAATACTTCTATAGGAACCTACAGGGAACTCCGCAGAAATACCTGTGGCATATCTTTCCATAACTGAGATTTCTTCAGGTCAATTAACAATAGTGTCACATTCACAAACATTCCTTCAAAATATGTCTGTGCCTTTGTAATGAGGAATATTTTATGGCAGACCATTAAACATTACTTAATGAAAGCCAATTTGACATGCTTTCATGGCTGTTGTAAGTATACTATTAAATACTGGTGTTTGCCAAGCAAAAATGCTAATGTTTTGCTCAGTATATGAATACCCTCTCTAATAGCATACACATGTATACTGTTCTGCATTTATAATACAGTAAAAAAAATATTTAAAACACATTGTGTAAAGAATGCTAGCAAAATAAAGACTTTAAATGTGACATGAGGGAATAAACTGCACACAGAACTAGGCATTTACTTTCTTCTCCAGTATCTACAGGACTGATTTCATCTGTGTGTGGGCTCTGGTCCCTTTTAGTGCTTGTGGTACTTTAATATGTGACAAATAAGCATCATAACATTATTTTAGCAGTGCATTGGTCTCTAACTTTTTTCTTTTTTTTACAAATGACAAAAGTAATTCAGAAGTATGAGCCTTGCTTATGTCCTATATTAAAGGATAGGTCAGAGAAGAAAAGGACAGCAAAAAACCAGTGGAGAGGACATTGTAGTATAATGATTACAAACTGGAGATGGAAGAAACTGTATCTATATCACAATTACTGCCAAATTTAACTGCCAAATTAATATACTCTCACATCTTCAAATTAGATGAGATTATTACAGGCCCTTAGATGCTCCTTTGTAACTGAAAATAAGCCTGCTTTTTTTAACTTGACGAAAAATGTTCTGAAGTCAATGCCTAGCCACACAACCAGTACAAACCAAACTCTCTTAATTTATATCAGTCGATAACCACAAAAATACTTCAGATTTGTACTGAAATTAATACAAATTAAACATAAATAGCTGTTCAATTATTTGTTTCATATGCAAACCAAATATGTTTTATATATATGCTTGTTTTTCAGTTATCCTACTTTACTTAAATTACATGTTTTAAAATTCTCTAGAACTGCAGCTCTGCTGTTGCGATAGGTGTTAGTAGATGAAGCTACAGTGACTTATCCTATTTGATTATCTGATCCAATAGGATGACAGATTCCAATCTAAAGTATTCTTTACAAAATATCAACCATATAATTAGACTTCTACAAGTTGTTTGTGCTATAAAAGATGTTCCTCTTCCATATATTTGTGTTTATAAATTCTTCATGCATAATAGAATAACATGAAACAGTGGATTAGCACACAATAAAAATTTCTCAGCCTTTTGTTTCAGATATCGTAATTTACCTTTAACACGATAAATAATGCTTTGTTTATACTGCAGATGTTATTCATTATTAGTATTTTAGCATGTGGATTAAATCTTCTGAATATAAGAAGATTTTAAAATCTTCATTTTCTGAATATAGAAAGATTTTTAAATCTTCATATGGGAAGATTATAAATCTTCATAAAAATCAAATCTTTATCTTTACTACTTTAATACTTGCGAACAAATTCCTTAGTGTTCTAAATTTTGCTTCATTCATTGATATCATGTTTGATAAAATAAAAATGTACAGGTGTTTTAAAAAGCCAAAATTTTGCTGAAGATTTCAGCAGAAGGGAGATGATTACAACTGCATCACCAATTAGCTTGGAATGAAGCAGCTATTTATAAATTACATTCTTATGCTGTAGTTGATTATATCTAAATACATATGCAGAATAGATTAATTTTTAATCTCAATTCTCTAAACTTTCATCAGATCTCACACTAGGCTTGACAGTGAAATATAATGATAGAAGCTATAAAGCGGCATCAAAAGAAAATTCCTTATCTTTCCCTTTTGCCTCTTTATAAATCAAATTGATTTAAATTACTATGACAATATTATTATTAATTTCATTTTTCATCTGGCTGCCCCACTAGAACTCAATTTTCAGCAGATTAAATCCCTTTCCTATTTGGTTTGATTACATTTCCTGAATGAATGCCTGACCTTTCCCTTTTAATTTATACAAAATATTTTTCCTCAACTACATGGGCACAAATAAAATAATATCCAATACCTCTATGAGTAACAACTGCAAGTTCTTTAGTTCTTTCTATCTGCTCAGCATTTCTTGGTCCTCTTCTCTTGCTTTGTGAATTCGCTTGATGAAGAGAAAGCGCTTCCTCGGAAGTGGCCGACTCCAGAATTGATTTTCTTATATTCATAGCTTGCACTTGTTGCTCTTCGGAAGGTTGTCTATAGGTGGTCACTGCACTGGATACAGCAACATCAGCAGATGTGCTAACAACAGTAATAGCACCAGTAGTGGCCGCAATACGCTCCTCTAACTCACCAGTGGAGGCAGCTTTGATCAAAGTGGAAGAACCTGTGGGACACACAGTAGCACTGGATGCTAACTTTTTCTTTGGAATTGTGTTTTCCTGATCAACCTAAGAAATTAAATTTCCCTCTGTTTAACATAGTAAAGACAACTGACGTGAAAAGAGGAAAGTCAATATACTTTATTTAAAAATTTGAAGTAATCAGAACATTTTTTGATGCTAGTGAACATTTTTTAATTATAGTGATATTACATGATTAGTTTTAAATATCCTCAAAAACTTTATACTATAACTTTTGTACCAGTCAGAATGACAGCATGTAATTTCCACCCCTGCAAATGCAGCTCTGAAATCAGCATGGCTAGAGCAAAATAGATAGCTATATCATTAAAAGGGATCCCGCGTGCAGAAAAGTGATAACTGCCCTAGCGAGGAATGAAACAGCAGCATTATATAGTAACCCACGTAGTAGGTGAAGATTCTGTACTCCAACTGCTAATAAGGCTGCCAAATACCTTCATACGTTTGATTCTTTTCATCAAAGCTTGACAGGGCTCTAAAAGCTCATTTAGACTTGATACAAAGCCAAGGGTAGTAGATAGTAAAGTGTACACATTTAAACAATATATCTAAGTATAATTATCTATACTTCATATTGGACAAAGGCTCTCTGGTTCTTGAAAAAGGCCAGATTATTTTACTAAAAAAAAAAATAAAACAGTCACAAAATGTTGGATGAGTTAAAAAATTGTCCATGCACTGCTTATGAAAATATTAACACTTTGAATTTGTCTAGTTACTAAACTTGTAACCCATGTGGGAATTTTTAGTTTTATTAACCTTTTAGTCCTTCTCCATTCCCCAGATTTGGCTGCAAATATTTGGAGGCCAGGTCTCTCACCTGTCAGCATTCAGAATATCTAACACAGTAGCAATTCCAGCTTGACTAGAATGAATAAATGATGGGACAATGCATAATAAACTTCATAATAACAAATTAGCATAAACAAAGTTGATATAGAATGGACTGTACTATGTTATACCAGTATCTTTAAAGCATAGCTTTTTCATTCCATGATTATGATTAAGAGGCTCTTGAACAGTCATTCAAACAATAATATTCCACATTTCTCCATTTACATCTGAGCTGTCCTCTTACACAGACTTTGAGACTGTTCCTTTAAATGTAGTGGCTGATGGCAGCATGGAAACAAACCAGAGTTTTTGCACTGTTAGGAGAATCTTTATACTGGAAATTGGAACAACAGAAGCCCAGAGGAACTAAGCAGTATATACCACTTTTCATCCATAAGATATATCAAATCTCTTGACAGAATTATCAAATGTACTGTATAAGCAAGTGGAACAGATCCTAATGTCAAAAATACTGTTTCATTAATAAAGGGAGACATTTTTGTTTACCAGAGAAATTTTAGGCTGAAAATGTTTTATTTTGCTATACTATTAAAAAAATACTACCATTATGCATTATACAGGCAACTAATAGGGCTGCTTTGGGTACATATTATTTTTGCTATCTTACATTTAATGTCTTAATATCTGTTCTGTAGCACAGCACTCCTAAATCATACAGCGGTGGTTCCCCCTGCAAAACTAAGCAACCTTAAAAGCACCAGGTAAGACTCCAGGTTTATGTGTCAGAGACTAAACCAGAAACTACTTGCTGTTCTATGATGACAGTGGTATACCAAACTAAAATAGACCTAGACGTGTTTTATACTTTATTTTAGAATAAAAGAAGAAAATCGTCACAACAATGAATAATTTCAAAAGACTAGGCTAGTTATGATTCAGGATACAATAAATTTTGACAGACAGGCATCAAGATTAAAAGACAGAAAATACAAGTGCATGGTCAAGAGATACTTTGGAACAGGACAATGTTGATTAAAACAAAGAAAACTTATTGTATGTTACATAACAACTACTATTAAAGCAAAATCTATGTGGACGCATCTTTATCATGCAAGCAAATGTACAAGAATAGGCAGTCACCTGCTCCCAATATCAATCTCAAGGCAAAATAATATTCAGAATCTCAGTAAAACGGCATGCTATATCCTAGTGTTAAGAGAAAGTTCATCTCAAAAAAAAAAAAAAAAAAACCAACTTACTTAAAGCTTTAAAGCTTATACATTGAAAAGTGCTGTACTACTTTGATACTGAGGCAACTTTCAAGCAAAACACCTGACTTTTTATGTTTCCAAATCCACTGACATTGCAAAAAAGAACTCATGCAGAAGATCAGTAAAACTTAAACACCATGGTGTGATTTACATAGAAGATTTTAAGACAAAATTCATCTTATCTATAAATAATGTGATATCAGCTACTGCACAGAACAGATGCATTCACATTTGCCTAAATATCATTCGTAATCTGTAAAAACATGAACTTTGGTGTCTTAGTATTCTATGAAAACAGGTTTAGATCAACTGAAACACCTATGTGTTTCATGTATTGTGACATATACTCTACCTCAGTCATCTGCAGTCAAATCTTTTCAGTTTGTTGAAGAGACTATTTGAAAAATTGTAATTTCTTATATGAAATTGCACCCTCCCCTTCTTTTCCTTTAATATTTTAGTTAAGAAAACAAATAATTAAAAAAAAAGACAAACTCACAATGAAAACAAGTAAAAGAAGGAAGAAAGGAAGACTGATTTTTTTTCATTTTGGATAAAGTTTACACCAACAATTTTCAGTCAGCTGAAGTCATCTCAGAGGTAGGCCATCACTTTGAATTCACAGTCAGCAACTGAGAAAATTTGAGTCTTGGGGAACTGCCAGGCTGTACCATAGAAGGAAGCAATAAGGGTGTGGAGGCAAGAAAGAGTAATTGTTGCTCGGGGCGTGGATTCACAAAGAAAGTGGATCTGGCCAGCCCAGACTAAATCAGTCTGAGACCTACAAGACTGGACAACCATTTCTCTAAGTGAGTCCTTGTGGATGGAGAACAGATTGAAATCAGTATAACTGAGGACCTTTCATGTGTCAAATTAGGCTGCTTAGGTGGGGAAAGATTTGAAGCAGTATTTACAGATAAAAATTCATGGCTATGTGGAGGAAGGTGATCAAGCTGATGATCTACAGAGCAACTCAGTTCAGAAAACTACTCTGAATGAACGCTACTTGAAAGTGTTGTAACTGCAGAAACTTTGGATAATGCAAACATATGGAAGACCCATAAGCCTTTCTATTTATACAGGAGTGGAGGTTGCTTCGGATTCCGCGATCATTTTTAGTAAAGGAAAGAGGCAAGATCCTTTGACATTTGCCTGAGACAAAGTTCCAAAAATAGATTATGAATCTGTGCTAGATGCACACATTTTGCATATGCAATGTGCTACGACTATACACAGGGTTCCTGCTGTAAACATGATAGCAAAGGAAATTTACCCCAGATAAACTCATAGTGGAAGTTCTCATTTAAAGTAACCTAATGTAATAACTTTTTACGAGTAATCCCCAAGGGAATAAAATAATCTAGGGAGTTAATACCTTTGTCTGCTTTGCAGAAGCATTCACTGGCAAAAAAAAAAAAAAAAGCAGAAAATACTGTCCAGTACAGTAAAAATGCTTTTCTTGAATTTTTCTTTTCTTCCCTTTTAGAAGACTACAACTTGGGAAGGCCTTTCTTAAAATAGGTAATGCTAGAACAATGCATCTTCCCTCTCTCATCAGTACAGATATTTAAAATGTATTAATGTAAGTTGTTAGTAATGTGCCAATACTAAATTAAAATGTAACAGTTTTTAGAAACTGTAGACCTGAAAAAAATAGCCACTGGAGTTCCTTTGTGTTGGAAAGCAGAATCAGACAAATGTGATTCCTGTTATAGATCTTAATTTGAAGCTCTACACACTTCAGAAATAAGTTGTTTTCTTAACCAAAAATTAATTAATTTCAGACAAGACAACCTGAGTTTTATGCTCATTTTAGAATCTTGAGCTCTATGCTATGTTAACATGTTGTGTTCAATTCCAGATTAAGATGTAGATTTCAGCCATGGCTGTTGTATCCACAAGCTTCCACAAGGTAAAGCATCAATGATTAGTCAACATGCATGAACACATGATTTATGACTGGGGCATTTTCATAAAACTAACATAGTGAACTGTCAATGTTTAGTTGCCATTCTTTCTTACAAAATACAATGTTTTAGCAGGATTCAAACAGAAAGGATTTCAAGGAAAATGAATTAATTCACTAAATTAAAGTGACAGTGTGAAATTACAAAATTCCTATGCTTTCATACATTAACCATCGACTGGACTGAAAGAAACTATTTCCAGTGCAATGCCATTTTAACTAGAGCTTTGACATAAAGTATGTTACTGTAACTTCTGTTATTACAAGCCAAATACTATAATTCCAAAAACTGAAAACATGTCCAGTAAAACTTGAATAAGTTAAAAGTCCACCATTAAATGACTGAAATGCAACTAAAGGAGTTGACTAATAAAGAAGTATTTAGCAGAAGTTTTAAAGATTTTCTAAATTTGCTTTTATTTCAGAGAAGATTGATGAATAAACAAACGTTCTAATACTATTCATTTGTCAACTGTTTGTAATACCGTGCTGGTTAGGAACAAAAAGATCAAAAAAGAGTGAATATTCTGTAGTGTGAGTTGGCTTCATAAAACATTGGGATTAAAACAATTCTTATCTCAAGGATCATAGAATAACTCAGGGCAAAATAAACTTAGGAAATCTCTTGTTGTCACGACAACCTCAAGCAGGGTCAGCCGTGAGGTCAAACCAGTTCCTCAGGGTTTCATCTGGTCAGGTCTGGAGAAAATCTCCTTGGATGGAGACTGCACAATCTCCCTGAGCAATTTTCTCAAATGCATCTTCCCTCACAGAAGAAAAGTTTCTCTTTATATATGGCCTGAAGATCTCATTTCAAATTTTATCAGTTGTCCCTCATCCTCACACCATGCTCCACCATGAACAGCTTGGCTCTGTCTTTTCAATAACCCCTTTGTAGTCATTTGGTAGCTGCTACTAGCTTTCTCCTCTTCTCCGGGCTGAAAAAGCACAGCTTCCTCAGCCTTTCCTCCCAGAGGAAGTGCCCTAGCCCCCAGCCATCTTGGTAGCCCTCCACTGAGTTTGCTCAAGCAAAGAACTCATCTTTCCTGTCATGTGGCCCAAAATTTGGTGCACCATCATATGACGAGCCATGGTCACAGGAGCACTGAGTAAAGTACAATAACCCTTCCCTTTGATCTGCTTGCAACATTCCTATTGATATAACTCAGGATGATGCTGTTGGGCCTCTTTGCTGCCAGGATGCATTGCTGGGTCGTGCTCAGCTTGCTGTCTGACCACAGTCCACAGGGCCTTTTCAGCAGAGCTCCTTGTTAACAGCGACTCCTATTGCCAGGGGTTCTTGATGCCCAGGTACAGGGCTTTACATTTGCCCTTGTTGAGCTTCATAACATTCCTGTTGTCCTATTCCTCCAGCTTGTCTATGTCTCTATGGATGGCAAACTTGTTTTTGATTATATTGACTGCTGACTGACATTTTCGTGTCATCTGCAATTCCAATGAGATTGCATTCTGTCACTGATTCAAGCCCATTGATAAACAAGTTGAACAGAGTTTGTGCCAGGATGGATCCCTGCAGCACTCCGCATGTTACTGGACTCGAGGTAGAGTATGGTCCATTTATGACTATCCTCTACATTTACCTGGTTTTAACTTCAGCAGTGGAAGAACAGATGAAAACTGGCAAATTGTTCATAAGACCAAATAAATGGGATCTAAGGCTACTGTTCAGCAGCTATTCTAATTCATTAGAATTAGTTTTACTGATTAATTCCTCAGAATTAAATTGAGTTCAAAATGCGAGAGCAAATAGGGATATTCAATATCTTGTTTATTCAGGAAGAATTCAATATGCAGGACTTTATTAGTCCTTGTGACACATATGATCCAACCACAGACTTCCCTTAATGCAAATGACCCTAAATGGGACTCACTGTAGGAAAGTGCTAATGAGGTCAGCTTGGGATTTTTCCTGTGTATCTTAATATCAAGAAGTAAGCTACTCTATCCTTTTGCAACTGGTAATTGAAAAAGAAGTATTGACAGTCTTAAGCAAAATTAAAATGCATATTTCATTAAAGAAGAAAAGAGGTAGTTACAATTATATATAGAATTTCAAAAAAGAGTAATCACTATATTCCATCTTCATTCTTCTTTCAGATATTCAAGGACTTTCAGTCAAGACTTAGTAACCTTATTTAAAATCTTCCCATAGTTAACTAACTTTGCCATAACCAGTGTATCCCATTAAGAAAGGGTTTTTTTCTGATTAAAAAATATCGTAATTAACTTTGATGTTCTCTGTCATTACATATCTGCTGCCTGCAAGACTTTCCAATAAAGTCACAAACCTAATTAGAAGAATGCATTCTGGATCTGGTAAAGGAATTTTCTAGTTAGCGTACATATAGCAACTTATTTGACTCTTAGAATATTTTTTAGATATTTCAGTCTTACTATTTTCACAAACCTCTTTTTTATTCTTCATAAATTTCTAGTGTTTTTACTTGCTCTTAAGTCCAAATTACAGCTTTGCTTCTGTTGATTAACAAGTAAATAATAGAAAAGAAAGGAATCCGAAACACAAAGGTACATTTGAGAATATAAAATCAGTATAAATGGCTGACATAAAACACTCTTCTGACCCAAACTGATTTTCAGTTCCCAGCTATTCAGGAAGGAAGTAAAACTGTGGATTTAGAGAAAAACATGACTGAAAAAATCCAGTTCAAAACAAGTTTCTAGACTTCATTCCAAACAGACAATGATCCCTGGATTTATCCAAATAGCAAAGAGTCCAAGAGCTGTCTAGACAGAAGTATAACATACGTACTTTTTTTGTCCTTTTGTTTTCATGTTGTCCACAATTTTGGTGAATTGATTCAGAATTTAATTTTTATTGCTTTTGGGTACCAGAAGGCACTTCTTTGCATTACTGCATTCTCTAATCATTTCTTTTCACTTGCATTTTAATTTCTCTCTTTTTTCAACCACTTTACTGTTATTTCTTTCTTCTCTTTGTGTCGATGTTTTGTATTAATTTTAAATGTAAATCAACTGCTGCAGTAAGGCATAAACCAGAGCAGCCTGAAAGTAACATTTAAGCATCGACCAGAAATTTTCAGGGATGCAGGAGATAAAGGCATTTGTCATCCTTCAGTACATACAAATCTGATTTTCCAGATTCTTCTCTCAGTGAACTTAGGATCACCTGTAAATTTTTTTAAGCAGATACTGAAAATATGATAAATTTATGTAACTTAATTTTATCAAACTGATTACATTTGAAAATCTGAATTTCTACCCAGACAAAATCAACCCTCTAGTTTTTGAAAATATAGAAATTCCTAACACATTAACACATCATTTATATTGCCTCCACTAACTCAGGACATAGACAGAGAACTACCACTTTTTTTGGATTTTTTTTTGGTTTGGTTTTTTTTTTCTGTTACACATATCAATCTTAATAATAGATTTTATTCCAGTAATATATGTTTATTAAAAAAAAAAAAACACAAAAATTATGAACATGGGTACACATATGGATACTGTTCTTTCAATTGGTTTAACTTCAGTGAGGAAATAATTTTTTAAAGGCCCATTACTTTTAAGAAAAACCAAAACCAAATTTTAACACAAATAAATGTTCGGAAATGAGAAAGTGGTGATTTGAAATAGAAAATAATTATTTTCATATGGTCATTTGTTGCATAGTTATAGTCATACTTTGCTTTCATCTCAAAAGAGGAGTGCATCAATGCAAGATAAATCTGTGGAATCATAGAAATCATAATAACAGAACGAACCTTATAAATTTTTCAAGAGTCTTTCAGCAATATTGTAGGAATCTATGATATGAATGATAAAATGCTGAGAATGGAAAATATTCACATTTATTGGCCTATTTACTAGTAGTCATCTTACAAAAAAGTACCTTTATTGTATTTGTCAACTAAAAAGCCTTGCCAATATTGTCTTGTATCTTTATTTTTTTTGTAATTTGCTCTTGAGAATCACAGAGAAACAGAAAGATTTTTTTTATCCTTTTTTAGGATAGGGTAACATCAAATAGACATATCTTCAAGACTATGTATGGACTATGTAAAAAGCACTGTATATAGCAACCCTGTAACAAAAGAGCTGTTTCTTTCTGTCCCAGGAACTACTTAGGACGAAAGGAAACTGCATGCATTATATACATTCTGCAGTGTGAAGTATAACCCACTATGCTTAATTTCAGCCACACACCAGAACAGAACCTGCTGCTCTGCTCCTTCATGAATGGGATTTTCATGACTGGATATTTGGACAGTTTTGGTAAACATCCTCTTCAAGATTCTAAGCAGAACAACCAAAAAATAACAAGGAAAATGTTGCAACTTTAATTTATTGCTGGTATGTGTGCTATAACTTGGCTTGAAAATCAAAATCAAACCAAACCAAACCAAACCAAAAACTAAAAAACCCAAACAAAACCAAAAGGGTTTTAAAGCAAGTTAAAAACTATCTTACATGTACATTTAAAAAAAATATTTTGATATGAACATGTATGATGGACGTGTAATCAGAGGTTTCCATAAATTTAAAATGTAAATGTTCAGTTTTCTGTTTCTTGTGTTACCTTGGAAATGCCATTATGTTGTGGTGCTCTCAATTCTTATCAACAAAATGAAATTCACACTTCCCTTTTACTGCCAGAGGGTTATTGATATTAGTTGTCTAATATCTGTTCAGTGCTATAAGCAAATAAAATAGCGTGCATAAATCAAATATACAGTTCCAGATAGAGCAATACTTGCTAAAGACTACATATTGATATGACTTTGACATTCCTACTTTTTAGTTTTTCAATGAAGTTCAGATACATGGTTAAAAAAAAAAAAAGAATGATACAACCAGTAATAACTCTCATTTACTCTAAATATCAAAAAATCTTTGTATCATTACTGTCAGGTATCTAGGTCAGATATCTAATCTTTACTCTAAGCAGGCTAAATGCCCACATTTTCTATTCTAAATCCAGTGTTAGGCATCACGGATCACAGAAACTTATTACTAAAGACTACTAAAGTAAAAGACGCCAAAAATGTATCTGATATAGTAATCTTCACTACAGATAATTTTAAGAACTAATATTTTTTTCTGTTTTTTTTTTTTTAAACAGATTAGTGCTTGTGAGAAATAATATGAAGTTCTTAGAAAGACTGTTTGCTTGACAAATGACAAAGACAAACTTGCAGAAAAGGTATGCCAGTTTAGCTTAAAATAAGGCTGTATATGTTCATTACACAGGAAGGAATACAAATCTTAATACTTAAACACATCTTTTTTGTTGTTTACTCTACCAGTGTCTAGCAAAATTAATGGAGAATGATTCAGAATTTCTGAAGACTGCAGCCTAACAAGTGTAATTTTGCCATTACGTCCTTGGCTAGTAATACAAGGCCACAGGATTTACGATGACTCCATGCAGGCTTGTCTTGGCCTGAGGTTATTTTCACTAGTTTTGATAATTTTCAGCTGTCAAGTGAATGTATCCTGACCTGTTTCTATTTCAGGAATGCTGTGCTCTGAGAATACTGCATACAGTAAAGCTCTGATAAAGCTACATAGTCACCATATAACAAGCCACGGCCCTTTTTACGTATTAAGGCTGGGGGAAACTCATGCGCATCTTTCAGATTTTAGTAAAAAACAATGAGAAAGAAATAGCTTGTGTTATGAAAACATATGAAAAGAAACAACTGAACTCCAGGACTGAAGAGGAAGCCACGTCCGGCCCTGTCACTACCACCAGTATGACACTCAGACCAACACAGACACTCTCATGCTACCAGTTCATTGTAATCCTCATCCCAGGGGCACAGTGAAAAGCAGGAAAACAAGACAAGAGAGAAATAGTGCAGAGTAGGGAGGCCGTTCTTAACTTTTATAAGTGTATTACTATTATTGATACTTTTATATATTAGCTAATTTAGACTACCAGACTGTAAAAACTTTAATTGGAATAACAATAAATTGTTAACCATATATAAATTATGTTTCCTTCAGCCATAACAAGATCCTGTGTCTAACATTATACTATATAAGTGCATTACAATCCAACTAACTTTAGATATGAAGTTTTGTATAATAAAAATAAATTATGTGTCTTATACCACTGAATTCAGTGGCTGTCAGGGCTCTGAGGATTCTAACAGGCCTAAACAGCACTGCCCAGCCCCCCCCGGGCCTCTCCCCATCCATGCCCATGAGTCCAGGATCCCCAGCCTGAGGCCATCAGTCCCTGTCCCAGCAACACCCCCAGCAGTGCTGGTCCGCAGTTCCTGACAGCCCTGCTTTGCCTGACCATGGGACTAATGTCCATGCCTGGCCTTGGCGTGTCCCCAGTCCCATGGAGGTGTCTGATGTCCAGGCGTGCCCCCCAGCCTGCCCTGCTCCCTAGCTGGAGGCAGCGGGACCAGCACTGGCTTCAATGCCCTCCACTGCAGGCCCCCATGCAGATGCCCTGTGTCCCCAGCTCACCAGCCCTGAGGGAGCCATTGGCCCTTGCTGCACCCTGCCAGCTACTGTCTCCTAATAGCTGTGAAAAATACAATGCCTATGAGCAAAGCAAAGCATTATATTTAACAAGAGGTTTTGTCTCTTATTCATCACTCGGAATAAATAAATGAAGTCAATCTCTAAACAGAGTAAATGTTAATTATAAGGTAATGAAAATTTGAACGATCTATAAATAAAACTGTACCATCTTTTATTTTTTCAGTTTTATCTAAAAGGTCAGGACAGGCTAAAAAATAATACTTTTAAAGAAAGGTCAAGTCCTAAGTGAGATGAAAACAATTCTCAGGGAAGGAAGAATGTTCCTTCAGTACAAAAACTGATTCAAAATCCACTTAGACTTTACAGAGATAAAGCTATTCCTGCAGAACATGATGTGCTGTCAGCATCAAGTGGGCAGTAAGAGAACTTTTGAGCTATGAAGTGGGCATCCAGTGCAACACAAGGGCTTTGCCTCAGGAAAAGCTTCTCTGTGAGATGCCCCTTGTGATCCATTAGCCAACAATTTCAAGATGTCTTAAGCTAAATGCTTACACATTAAAATAAATTTCAAATGTATTCTTGAAAGAGTTACATATGTATTGCTTTAATGAGCATTTGAGGCAGTTTTGCACCACAACGCAATGATGATAGAGTTCTCTTTCAAGAGCCAAAATGGTTATTAATATCCAAAATAGCTACCTCAGTTACTGCAAGTGTCTTTCCTCAGCAGTGTATTATGTTATGCAGAGAAATGCTCACGGAGGAGAGACATCCTCTACAGGAGAAAGATATTTTGGCATGTCTAAAAATATAGCAATTTCATTTTAGAAATGGCAGCTGATTGATAGAACTTAAGGAGGACAAATTTTCAGATGACTAGTTGCTCATCATACCTGAACACTTCAGACTTTCAAGAATGGTTAAGGTTGGAAGGTACCTCTGGAGATTGCTTAGTCCACCCCACCTGCTAAAAGCTGGGACAACTAGAGCAGGTTGCTCGGAATAGTGCCCAGCCCATGGCCAGTCTCTGCCTCTACAGGGAGACTCCCACAACCTTCTTGGGAAACTGGTTCCATTTTTGAATCACATTTACAGTAAAAAGGTTTACTCTGTTTAAACGAAAAAAAGCATAAGTAACAGCCCATAGAATCATGGCTGAAATGTGGCAACTAGTCCAAGCTCCCTACCTCAGATATTGATTTTAATATGTCATAAGATACTGTGGGATACTTTCCATATAACAGTTATTTCAAACAGTGGAAGAAGAAAAAGACTTAAGATGTTGTATAGAATTGTTCGTATATTTTTGTTAGTCTGGAAAAACTACAAATTAAAGGCTGAAGCTGCACTGAATTTAGAATGCTTCTGAATTTATTTTTTTCTTTTAAAGAGAAAGATTATGTAAGAATACTGCATATAAAGAAAAAAAAATTTTCTAATTCATTCTACCAGAGTCATGATACTTTTCAAATGAAGACACCTCAAAATCGAAATAAAAATGGAATGTTGCAGCATACTGATACTAATGCCAGGATCAGACACCTGACAAGAAAGTACTGTAGGTAGTTCCATGTGCTTTCCTCTCTGAATCCCACTGATATTACTGAGATAAGAAAAAGACAGTCTAAGAAAATATATGAAACAGAAGTCAATAGACTCGATTTACAGGATTCTAAGGTTCACCACTGACACAATAAAAAATAATAGAAAGCAGGATGCACTATACAGAATTTAGATGCTCTTTGCACCATCATAAATACCAGAATATGAATATTCTATAAACCTTCTCTTGGGCAAAAGACACCAATTTCCAAATCCACATCAATAGCTTATGCAATAATTCATGGGTTTCTGGGGTATAGAATTTTATTGGGCATGCTGTGATCGTCACTAAGCTCATTTTTTTTCTGTTTGTAATTTTATTTATTTCTGTTAATTTATTTTTATGCCTTTTATATGAGTAATGTTCCATTTTTAATATCTCTGAGGAAAAATAAAATCCTGAATATAAAAAAGGACAGTTTCTCTGTGTTTTTACCTGCAGAAGATTTTATTTTTTTCTACACAGGAATGTAATAATCCTTGCAGTATATACAATTTCTTAGAATTCAAGGTCCTTGGTGGGTAACAAGTTGAAATAACTATCACTTAAATATTACTGGGATTAATACCAGAAAAAATAGAAAAGGCATCACTAAAACAAGTTTCATATCTTCTCCTGTAAAAATTAGCTCACATAGTGCTATGACTTGAGAATAATTAAGTAAACTTATCTTGATGGAAATCAATTTGTATGAAACATGTCTTTCCTGGAATTCCGTGAGCATTTCTGACTGCCAGGAAGTTCTGTTGGGTTGCTTTGGGGGAAAAAATATCCATTACAAATCTTTCTCTTCTCAGAAATGTAACTATGAAAGACATCAGAAACCTTCTGAATGGGTCTTGAAAAATATTGACATATTCATTCTTTAAACTGAAGTTCTATTTGATGCTTACAGGATCTGTTACCTGTGTCACTCATTAGGTTCTGGTTGTTTCTACTTAGGATTTGGCTTCTCTCAAAACTGTGAATAGTTTTACCATCATTGCTAGATATTTACTTCACATAAGTCAAATGGCATTATGATCATCTTTGTAGAGGCAGGAGCTTCTGAAAGATTTTGCAGAGTTCCAAAGTAATTTCTTTCATGTCTAAGAAAAAGTTACTACGTAGCAGTGATTTAGAATTTTCAGCAAGTATTGAGTACATTCATTTCTTCAGGAAATAAGAATTAAAAATGATTTTCAAAAAACACCAAAACACACCACGCTAAATCTAACACAAGATGACTACAAAGATTAATACAAAAAGGAGTATTTTGCCTCTGTACAAAGACCATGGGTTACTTAAATGTCAATTAAACCCTCAAAAAACAACATTGTGATAGCCTCCGCAAGAGGTAAAAGGATTGATTTCTTCCATGTTGGTTAATATTCATAAATTCCCATTAGGGTCACTGGTAAGCAGAATGATTCTTAGCTTAACTACTACAGACTGGTTTACTGTTATTGTCAAAACAGTGTGCACAAATGGCTTCAAAAAACAGCAGCAGGTTAATTTCTTAAAACTGAAATTCCTTCAAGACTATAATTGTAATTTTTTTGATCATTACTTCATTTAACAGATACAGATTTTAGAACTTTGCAGGGGAATATTATTATTTAAACATGTGGCTTTTATATCTCTTTCATGAAAAGACAAACTACCTAACACCAGCCTGTATAGAAACGAACAGAATTCCTTTCTTCTTATATCTCCAGTTATAAACCTACATACACTATTTGCCTATATGTTACACTTATACACTAGACATATATATTAGGAATTAAAATGTATTGCCTTTAATCCCAAATTTACTATGTGAGAAGACAAAGACAAAGAGTGACAGGTGAAGGAGAGTAGAAAAAACAGCAGGTTTTTTTTACTTTCAGAGGGTCAATATGCCTGTTCCCTTTTATATTTGTGTCAGCTTTATTTAATTTGCACATATGACCTTCAGTTCAGGGATTCTCTTCACAAGTATTTGTACATGTCCTAGTGCACCAAGGCAGTACTATAAACTAAATCAGCATCACCTAAGCAATTCTGCCTGCTTTGTGAATAGTGGAAGGGTTAGTGTTACCTACTTTTCAAAAGACCCAGTTCCCTCCTCCTGCCACAACTTTTGGGTGACTTTGGGCAAGTTACTTCATCAGTATGCACCTCAGCTTTGGCATCCAAAACAGACATAATGACTATTTTCACTACTAGCCCTGTGATTCATGACTTTCTAATCTGTGTATCTCCCATCCTCCCACAGTTCTATTCATTTTCCAAGTAGCAGGGTCCTACACTAGTAAATCACTTTTCAATCAGAAACTAATCCATGTGTTTGATAATCTTTGCTATTTTTGTCTGAGGCTTCTTGAACTTTGCTATATTCTTCTGAAATGCAGGAAGGCCACAGCAACAATAGGAGTCAAGGCACGGGTAGATTTATACAGCAGTATGTTTTCTGTTTTGTCCTCTACTCTTAACATTTAGTTTAAAAAGCACTAAGAAGTGCTTTTTTAAGCACTCCAAGTATGAACCTGAGGACTAATGCTCTTAATATGCTGACTACCTTAAAACATAGGAGCTTGCTGATATTACTGACAACAGAAATGATCAACAGGAGGAGGCTATGGAGTGGTTCTCTTTAGGTCTGCAGGTAACACCAAACTGGGGGGAATTGACTATATGTTTGGAAGCAGGCTTGCAGGATGGAAGAAAGAGCCAACAGGAATCTTATGAAAATAAACAAGGGCAAATTCAAACCCTGGCAACAGGAATGGCTGGGGTCTGACTGACTGGGGAGCATTTCTGCTGAAAAGGCCCTGCAGGTTCCAGCGGATAGCAAGATGAATCTGAGCCAGCAGTGCGTGCCGGTGAACAGCATCCCAAACTGTATTAACAGAAGCATCGTTGATGCACTGATGGAAGGGATTATCCTCACCTCTATTTAGCATTTGTTAGTTCTGTGTCCAGTTTAAGGCTCACTGAAAGGAAGGGGCCCTGGGAAGAAAATTATAAACTGCAGTGATTTTGACAGATGGTCCCCAAGGTGGTTGGGACCAGAGCACTTGCCCTGTGAGTAGAGGCTGAGGAAGCTGGACTTGTTCAGCCCAGAGAAGAGAGCTTTAAGAGGGAGCCTAAAAGGAGCCTTCCAACACGTATGAGGTGAGAGGACAAGAGGAAAGGGTATTAGTTGAAACAATAGAAGTTCCAAGCTGATATAAGGAGAAATTTCCCTCCAAGAAATGGGAGTAAATTATCCTGCAGAAATGATTCTAATACATCTGATGTCACTGATGCTATTCATTTTAACGTTTAAAATCTGTTTTCCAAAGTTAGACCACTGCAGGTTAATTTTCTTCGGTGTCCAGTAAACTTTATAATGGTCAAAACTATTCAAAAACTAACTGGAATGTCTTATCATTTTTGATTATGACGAAATAATTTTTGCTGCAGAAAATGTGTCCCTTAATGAAAAAGCCTAAGTATATTATGGGAGCATTTGAATGTCAACATTTTTCAAAGAGAAAACAGTGTTCCAACATTTTATCTCAATACCACTAAACAATCTGAACGTAAACAAGTGTTTTATCCCAGGCTTTTTCCTCAGCTGTTCTATCATCTTGACATGAACAGCTCATCAGTGCAATACATTACGCTGTTTGGTGGTCATGAAGCATACAGATAAACAGGTTAATGTATTAATGTTTTGACCTTACCAAAAAATGAAGTCTTTTGAAGGTCCTATAAAATCTACAGTTTATGTACTATTATTGGAAGAGTTCCACTGCCAAAGAATATTTATGTTAGGAGTTAATTTTTCTTGAATTTTAGTTGGTTTCCTTAAAGGATTCTCTCTCTCTCTCTATGTATATATACATATATACATATTTGTAGGTATAATTGTATATAACTATAAATATAATTGTATATTGTATA
>VXAK01003970.1:0-32363 GCA_013399435.1 Arenaria interpres | reverse complement strand
TAATTGTATATTGTATATATTTATTAAAATATTTTTATATTCAAATGCATGTGAATAGGATAATTAAAACCACACTGATTCTTAAATATTTTTTTCCTTTCCTTAAACCGGGACTGTCCATATTATCTATGGATTTTACAGTTTGGATATCCTAATTTCCTGGTTTTTTTACCGTTGTTTGAAATGTTGGTTTTCGTTTCAATTTATAAATTCCTGAATTTCCAAAAAAAACCTGACCTAAATAAGGAAAATACTTTCTTTCTAAGTATTACTTAAATTGAAATTTAGATAATCTCTTCTACAGAAGATATGGAATTGCTTACGGTTAGTAGTACATAAAAAATTGTCATTTGCTCTTTTGTAAACAATGAACATAAGTGTGTAGAATAGCAAATAAAACAGAAATATATTAAAATGTTTGAACACACTTAAAACATTAGAGGTTCTTCTTTAGGACAAGTATGAAATTAAGAAGACATATCTATTAAATCACTAAAAAATGGGAGGGCGGCTGTACTGCATCACTTAACACTTATTTCAGAAGTAAATTACAATCCATCAATTTAAACATTAACTCAGACTACCATGTTTTCATATTTAACTATTGACTTTTTTAATGAATGATGATATCATTTCAAGTAGAAAAAAGTGAATTAAAATTTTAGAAACAGATCTTTCTGGATCTGTGTACAGTATCAGAACTAACTAAACTAAGTTTCAACAGTGGTGTTATCAAAACCTATGATTGGGAGAATTCTAAAAATAAATACTCCAAAATGCGGGAGGGTCAACAAAATGCAGCAATTCTTCTCCTCTCTGATGTGATTACAGCAAAATCAATGTGATTCTGTGCGCTGTCATTGTGTGGGTGTATAGTTGTGAATAAAAAGCATCTCAAGAGTGAAAAGGTGAAAAATCATCTATTCAGAAAGTATAGCTCAGTATAAGATGAAGCACAGCTAAAAGACCCATAAGTACGACAGTCTGCTAAATACATTTACTTGTGTGACAATGTAGGCAATGGAAGTTCTTGTTATGCCTCAAAGCAAATAAAGAAAAAAAATCTGCTGAGAAATTCTAGTAATTTCCTGTTGTTCTGTGAAGAGAGGGTTCCTTTTTCCTCCATCCAAATCAGGTAGCCATTTGGGCTGTTTTGACAATAGGAATTCAGTGTCTGAAAAGTCAATTTCAGACAGATTTACAATTCTAAGAAATAAGTATCTGTCTAAAAAAAAAAAAAATCCATCAAATAAATTACCAATGCAATTAACAACTTATTTATACTGTCCTAATCAGAAGCAGGCACAACCTTTATTTAAGTAGCAGACTTCTACAGACGTGACACAACTGATGTAGCACCTTCATTTTTCCCCAGGAATCTCAAGCCCATGAGTGTGCTGGTAGTAAAAAGCCATTTCAATAAGTAGTCATATTATGTGAGATTCAGCCTGAGATTAACACACCTACGTCTGTGTGTCTGTAGTTGCACTAGGTATATAAATTCTTATAACAAATGGAAATCTAGTAAGTGTACTCAGTGGAATGTAGGGTTTTATTTAATCAGAAAATACACACCTTGGACAGGACATAATAGCTGCCTATATGCTGTTTGTTGGCATTTTAGGTGTTCTTCCCTGTCTTCTAGTTTCTGTGCCAGAATGGCATGGACTCCTGTGGATTCTAATTTGCCAGTGCCATGCAGATGTCTCATTTACTCTAGAGCACCTCTACCCAACCCCTACCATGTGGTGAGCCGAATCACTCTGTAACCTGCACTGACAGGATTAGTGAGGTATGGGGAAGATTCAGTTGCCCCTGCATAGTTTGGGTTGGTGCAATTGTGTTGGATCATAACATACTGCTTTGCAACACCTTGATTTGTCTGCCAGAAGAGCCTCTGCACTCCTGCCACTGCCATAAAAATATCCTGGATGCCCTAGGTGATTTCATACATCAGTGCCCGTATATTTATGTAGAGCTGAACTGTGTCCTACAGCTCCCCAACTTTAATGGGTATTTAGATACCTATAGGTGTCTAAACCTATAGGCTACAATACAGAGACATCTGCATTTTGGTGTCTTGGAGCTGAATCTCACCTAAGACTTCGTTACAACTGCTGAGTCTTCCTGCAGTAGTACTGTATACTGTTCATTGCAATAGCTTTTGAGATGAGGAATGAATGACAAATTTAGTTTAAATTGTTAGGTGTTCTGAAAAAAGGCGTTAAAGACAGTTCTCCCCTTCTGGCAACTCTAGCCATGATGTTCTCAGGCAGCTTAGTACTACTTACTTTTGCTTTTTACCTGATTACAAATTGCTTCAAATTCTCTCTCAAAGCAAAGCCAACAAAAAATCTAAGAAAAGTCTAACTCTATAAATAATTTCTGAATGAAGATACATTTCTATTCATATACAAAATGACAGAAAGAAAAAGAAAAGAACAATGGAAAATCAAGCTGAGGAAGAGAAAAGTTTTCAATGTCAGTTTTCTCCATATTGCATCACACATTGAAAGTGCTGCCATTTATCCAATTTCAGGTCTAAATAGTTGGCTGTCAAGTACTAAGCGGAGTAACCATTTGTATGCTTTTCAACATGAGCATGACAGCTAAATTTTATTTGATTCTGTAAAACTTATGGATATATTTCAACTCTTCATCTGTATTTTCCTATAAGCAAAGATTCTTAATGGAAGGCAGATGTGATTCTGCATTTAATCGACATTTGATACAATTTTGTTCATATTAGAAGCAGTAGTTTGCAGATGGCTTAAACAGAAGTAAAGGGAAGGGGGAATGAAGTAAAAGAAGTTAAGAAATTGATTTCAGAAGTGAAATAAATAACTAGTACAGGGCTACTACTGAAACCTTCCAGAGCTTTAAGTGATAAGGGAGAGCACGAGGGAGAGAGGATGCTGGATCTCAAAAGATAGCAAAGTTATAGATTCTTAAATTGCTGTTTAACTATCAGAAAATGAAAACCTCTTTTCCAAAAGTGCTTTTAGAGTCCAGGTATGCTTGATCTAAAGAATATTGGAGTTTGTGTATGCCACCCTGTAAGATTGGAAGCTGTGAAGCTAGCTTAATCCCTTCTGTCCACTTAGATAATATTATGGGTTCATTCATAAGTGATGGAGTGCAAAGAGTAGCCAACAGAAAGCAGCAAGCAAAAGGAACTTTTACAGGAACTGCAAATGGATGGAGGAAAACAGCACAACTAATTTTGGAAACAGCAAAGGAGGATTACCAGTGCCAAGAAACATTGAAGTAGCAGCTTCAGGAAGATCCAAAGGAGCTTTGGTTCTACTTCAGCCAGCAGTTTCTAATTCAAAAGGACTTTTAGCAAAGTAGTGATGACAAAAAACCATCAGGACAAAGAATCCTTAGTGAATATAAAGAACTGCTGAAGCAAGGATGATCAAACAAGCAAGAATAAGCGTGTCTCGGTTATGACACCACAACCTGGGTAGGGAAATATTTTGATTCTCTTCTAATTAACATATATACCTAATTATAATATATCATTAATTATAATTTACCAGCATCTTTCAAATATTATATAATTCAATACCTTTCATGAATTAAAATGCCAATTAAAAGAAATGAATATACATAACCTGCATGACAATGTACTTATATGAAGCTAAGAGTTTTCCACAGTTGTATCTCAGTAAATTTCTTTTGTTCTGTATAAGCCAATTTAAACATTTTCACAGGTGTTTGCAAAACTGAAGCCTTAAAGAGAAAATTAAGTAAAATATGATAATTAATGAAATTAAAACTATGTTTATGAAAGATTATATAATACTCTAGTTTTTCTGTTGAGGGTTTTGGGTTTTTTTCATATGCAGCTAGATTTTAAGCCTTCGCATTTTAAGTCTTCTTTTCAAATGTCTAGGTGACAGTAACTGCAGACATTATACTGAAGCTAGGCCATGTGAAGCTGCCTTGTGAAAAAGAATCTGAAAAAAATAAATTCATACATTTAAGAGAACAGAAGGGAACAAGATTTTGTTATTTCATATCCTGCCTGAAAAGTAGCCACAAAACTTGTTTATTTTCTTTTACTAGAATAACACAACTAACAAGTACTTTTTCAGATTCTAATTGGTATAAAGATCAGGGTTATTGTACCAGGGGGCCAAAGGGAAGCTTCACATGTGACCTCTGACAAGAGGTCAGGGACCGCCCCATGCTGGTCACAGTTGGTTCCAGCTGGCTTTGCAGTGGACCCACCACAGGACACGACTGAGCTCATCAGCGGAATTTGTGGCATCTCTGTGAAAATATCTTTAAGAAAAGGCTGTAAACACCGAGAGATAAGGAGAAGGCCAGAGCAGGGGTGCTCCATTACAGAGCTCGTAACACCCTTAAAGGGACTAGAGCCCATGGATAAACCACACCGGAGTTGGTTATCTGTCTAAAAGACTGCATGGTCTAAAGGGACTAGAGCCCATGGTCAACCCACATCAGAGCTGAGGAAATGAGTAAGAAGGCAGGAATGGCAGAAGAAAAGAGTGAGATATCAAGAATAGCAGAAACAAACTCCTACATCTTGACCTGAACCTCCTGCACTGCCTGTCACATCACAAAAGAGACGGAGTATATAATCTGTGGTGGTGTAGACAAAGGAGAAAGAAAGGTAAATGGAATGAAGTTAAGCCTGAAAACAGAAAGAGGAATGGTTTCCCTAATTGTTTAAATATTTGTCTTTGTTTCCCAGCACTCAAATCAGTAATTAAATGTTTTAAATTAAGACTGGTTTGCCCAGGATAGTAGTCGATGAGTGATTTTCTCTTTCTTCATTTCAACCCACAAGCTTTCTCACTGTTGTTCTTCCTGTTTTCCACCCTGTTCCGCTGTGGGGGTGGAATGAGAGAGCAGCTGTGGGGATGCTTCACTGCTACTCAGGATCAAACCACCACCCAAATATACTAGCACAAAATGTGTGGTTGTGCAAACAAAACCAGTAAGCCAAGGGAGTGATTAGGTGAAAAGAGTACTGAAGTGCCAAGTAGTGATGGAGTAAGAATTATGCAATGTTATGAAGTTCAGAATTTGGAGTCTGGATCCTTCAGAAGATTCAACAATAGAATAAAGTAAGTTAGAGTAGGTGAAGTGGTAAGAAATTACTAATTCTGGTTATAGTAGTACTACGTAGGAAAAATTAAGTTTCAAGGACAGAAGTCAGCAAGAAGTTACACTAATATCTATGTTAATTAAGCAGGGGAAAGAGTGGGTTTTCACAACAGTTAGTACAGTGTAATACAGTGATAATATAGGCTATTAAAAGGATTGACACCCTCTCAAAGTGATGCAGAAATAAACTCTTGAAAAGAAAAACAGGCACATGTATCTGTACTAGATGGCTCTTTGGAATAATTTTGTTTAATTTTTATCAGTTATCTGGCAGCTTTTGTGGCAACTCATGTCAGCAGACCAGTAAAATTACTGTTTGAAAATGGGCTTAACAGACAGGCTTAAAGTTGTTTGTAATTGAAAAAAAAAAAAAAGGTTTCAGTTCTTAACAAACTGAAATGTTTTGTGGTATACTTTTTTTTTTTTTCTAAACATATGAAAGATTTTTAATAGGATTATTTAATTTCCTCACACTCTCTCCTTTACCCTACCATCAACCCAGACACCACTCCTCATGATTACTTGACAATGCATTTTTCCATTTTCTACAACCAAGGTTAATTTTTAATGATCGTATCTGGGTGTGTATGCACATTGAATGCTTCTTCATGCTGAATTATTTACTGCCTGCAAATTTTTTCAAACCATTTTAGAAGATATTTTAAGCACGGTGGACTACTGCACCATTTCACAACTTAATGCAGAGTACACTTAAACATACATTCAGTAATATACCATTAAAAATTAGATGATCAAACCAAAATAATAGTAAAAAAAGCATAATGTAATCACTACAAACTTAGGTGGTAAAGTGAAACAGATGATGCACAACAAATTCAAATATTCCACACCTACCAAATCACATGTTTATATGACTTACAGAAAACACATGTTGAAACTAAACAAATTCTCCTCTCTTTCATTACCTAATACCTCACACTTTTGGCAGGAAAGCAAGTATGTGTGGACACAGTTTATTCTTCTTTTCTCAGTAGTTAAAAAATGAACATCTCAACAATTCAAATTACTTCAGAGAAACCACAAAAATAGTTATCACATGGTTTCTCAATTGTGGGGTAGGATCTAATAAAGTCTTTTAACAGTCCCATAAGCTAATGATTCCCTAGTAAAAAGTGTGGTTTATTGTATTTGGTATGAAGGATACCATGCAAAAAATGAGCCAGTGCCTTTCGTCGACAGTTATAGCAACCCTGGAGCTACAGTAGGAGGGCTCCTTTTACCTAAATTCATTCAGAATACACATTCCAGAAAATCTATGAACTTGGGAAGTCTAAATAGAGATATAGAATATTTGCTGAAATACTAATCAAATTTCCTCTGTTCTTTTATAGAATATGTTATCTGAGGCAGTAACACAGAGTTCTAAAAAGCTTTCTATTATAAAAGTTCAATTACATAAATAAATTAGTCTTAGTCTTTTGTTAGTTGCACGTTTTGCATTAGTTAATTAATTTCATCAGATTCTGCTGATCTCTTCCTATGTTAAATTTCCTATAGAGAACTGGAAAAGAAATTCCTGACATAAGTCTAATTTGAAATGCCATGGTTTTTTTCATCAGAGAAATGGAAAACCACAAAAGCACAAAAAGGATTACTGTTCCCTGAAGATCCATCAATACACTATAGATATTGAAAAATATTTACAGTAATGCTTGTGAAAAAGCAGACAGTATTACCATATACTAATGAAGCTTAGTTTTCATTAGTGCTTCTTCATTATAACAACCTTGTTCCAAATGTTGATATTCCCAAGTTAATGCTTCAGATGGTTTCACTCTTACTCAAAATAATGCTTATTCATAAAAACAGTGGATAAGAATCTTATAGGTTAATTAAACCCTTAATAGCACAATGCATTCAGAAATAGGTAGTAAGAGATAATAATGATTAAATGCTACGTTAGTCTATAGACACTTACTCACTGTTTTACAAACAAGACTTACACAACCATAGCGGCAAACACATATTTTAATGATAAAAACATTCTTTCTCTATCTGTTACACAATATATTTCAGAATATTAGGACCATTTTAAAACCTAAGTACTTACATGGGATAAACTGAAGTAGATATCTGCTTTAACTTTCTTACAACTGTATTTAAACACACTAGATAATACACTATCCATACTCTAACATACTGTAGTTTGATATAACAGGTTACACAGCTGAATTTATCATTTACGAAAATAAAAACTGTGCCTTTATGAGGATTTTTTAAAACGGCCCTTCCCTTTTTCTACACAACTTCAGCCACTTTTTTTTTTCTTAACAGAAAAAACCACAACAAAAAATATATTTCTTTAAATGTACCTTGGTAGTGAGCACTAAATCCACGATATCGGTGATTGCTGTCTGTTACAAAATGCAGTCTGAGCCAGTTTTTGTTGCTGATAACTGGAGGAGGTATATTCATTCCAGAGAGCCTAAATTAAAACAAACAAATAGAAATCATTATTAAAAGATTAAAAAGTGATCAGGGTTGAAGATCGGGAGATTTTCATAAATCTTTGATAAAGGTTTTGTATAGAAAACTTTTTTTTTTCAAACACACATTCATTGACATGCCCTCTGTGAGAATTGTTATTTATCAATCAATTTGAGTCAGCTGTTTAGGTTTTGTCCCTTCCCAGCCTCTTGTCTATCCCTGGCTTACTCACTGCAGGGACACAGCAGAGGGGAAGAAAGCCCTGATGCTGTGCAAGCACTCATCAGCAATAGCCAAAACACTGGTGCGTTATCAACTCTGCTTTAGCCACAAATCCAAACCACAGTACCATATGGGCTTCTATGAAGAAAATTAACTTCGAACCACTAGACCCAGTATACAAAATTATCTGGATTTTTTTGTTCATTTTCTGGGTTTTTTTTGTTTGTTTGCTTCTTTGTTTTTTAACATCAGGGTGGTACTCCCATTACTGTAGTCTTCCATCTTGACTTGCTCATTAGGCAGGTCTGAATTAGAAGTATTTCTTCTTTTATTAGATGAGAAGTTATAGTTAGAAAGAAAGTGAATAAGCTTTAGATAAGGAATCCTTCCGTCAAGCCAAGATGTATTTTTCACCAGAACCAGAAAGACAAGTCACATCTCCAGGATGTCAACATACCTATCTATGACCTTCCATTTATTTCTAAAGAAAGCTCTTCCTGTAGTTATAATAAAATACTAATCAACAAGCACACCATTTTATGTTCAGACATTGCAGATTCCTCTTCTATTTTGAAAGAGAAAAAGAAAGAAAAGGGAAAGGAAAAGGAAAAGGAAAAGGAAAAGGAAAAGGAAAAGGAAAAGGAAAAGGAAAAGGAAAAGGAAGAGGAAAAGTCTATAATGAAACAGGTCATAAAGCTATTCAGGCCATCCACAAGTGAGAGAATGAGTGGATTCTGCTTCAGAAGTTCCTTGCTTTTACAAAGGACTTTTCATCCAACCTTTGAAGTGGTTTTTCAAAATGCAATAATGTCATTATCAATATTGTTATCTCCATTTTACAGGCAAACTCACGCACATAGAGTGAAAGCAACTTCAATGACCTAGCTGACCACCAACTAAAAGAAAATTGTAAGAAAAAACCTGCATGCTCAGGGCTCTGGCTTTTACAACTAAAATCAAATAAGCATTACCCGCTGAATGGCTGCACATCATCTTTTGAAATGCACAGTCCTTGCCTACCCGCCTTTATTCAACTAGAAACTTTTGCTTTGAGTTTTCCTTAAAAAGGCATTTTTTTTCTGTTTCAAGTAGAAACAAATTTGATAATTTTAAATTCCTTTTTTATACAGTGAATTTTATACAGTGCTCTGTGCTGAAATAGGACTTCACTTTTATTTTAGTGTTAAGTGGCTCTTTTCATCTGTATTATAAAAATCTTTGTAGTAAAGTTAGACGAATATGAGCATTTTAGCAAGTACAAGTGATACATACAAAACTAAGAAAATTAAATCAAAATATTTCACCATCTAAATAAAACATTTTGACTCTATTCCACTTCATATTGTGTCCACATATTCTCATTAGACATATCAGTTTCTTTAAAAAGTATTTATGAAAGTAAACTTATTACATTAAGTGTTTAAACTATCACCAGTAACAGAGCAAAGCTTCAACCAGACAGAACAGTGATGTTCTTCTATTCTTTGCATAACTGTCAGCGTACAACCTTGTTCACAACAGCATTTGCCCATCTAAAGTTTAAACCACTTCCCAAGAACTATTTTGTGGCTTAATGCTTGTATCAGGGTTTAGAATCGTCATAACAATATGCAATAGAATAGCAAGCTAAAATAGTAATGCAAATTTACAGTAAGTTCAAGAAAATAATTGCAAGTCTTTGGAGACCAACTTTTGTTCTTTGCTTCTTTGTCCTCATACAGTGCCTAGACGTAAATTTGATCTCAGTCCTGACTTGGAGCTAATAAGCTTGGAGCTGGTCATCTCAGGCTGTGAAAATTAATGGGTCTTTTCAGATGCAGAAGCGAGATTCAATTTCTGCTTATGACAAGAAATCCAGGGAAGATGCATGCCTCATTTGATAGCAGCTCCTCCTCTAACATACCACAGGATCACAGAATTGTAGGGCTTGGAAGGGACCTTCGGAGATCATCTAGTCCAACCCCCCTGACCAAGCAAGTTCACCTAGAGCAGGCTAGACAGGAACATATCCTGGTGGGTTTGGAGTATCTCCAGAGAAGGAGACTCCACACCCTCTCCAGGCAGCCTGTTCCAGTGCTCTCTCATCCTCTAAGTAAAGAAGTTTTTCCTCATGTTGAGATGGAACTTCCTGTGTTCCAGCTTGTGTCCATTGTCCCTTGTCCTGTCACCAGGCACCAATGAGAAGAGTTTGACCCCATCCTCTTGACACCTGCGCTTTAGCTATTTATAAGCATTGATGAGTTCCTCTCTTAGTCTTCTCTTCTCCAAGCTAAACAGACCCAGGTGTCTCAGCCCTTCGTCATATGAGAGGTGCTCCATCCCCTTGATCATCTTTGTAGCCCTCCGCTGGACTCTCTCCAGTATTTCCCTGTCCTTGAACTGAGGAGCCCAGAACTGGGCACAGTACTCCGGATGGGGCCTCACCAGGGCAGAGTAGAGGGGGAGAGTGACCTCCCTCGACCAGCTGGCCACGCTCTTTTTAATGCACCCCAGGAGACCATTGGCCTTCTTGGCCACAAGGGCACATTGCTGCCTCATGAACAACTTGTTGTCCACTAGGACTCCCAGGTCTCTCTCTACAGAACCGCTTTCCAGCAGTTCACCCCCTAACCTGTATTGGTGTATGGGATTATTCTTCCTTGAACATTATTCATATATATATTCCTCCCTAAATATTATTCATATATATACGAACATATTATTTTAATTTAAAACATAATTCTCTTTAATGTGTGATAGCCGCTTACTCACTAAATGCGTTCTTAGCTTCTTCAAAGGGAAAGATTTCTGTATCATTTTATGATTTGAGATAAACCCTGGAATAAGCTTCTGTACAAATCCCCCTTCCCCAATTTCTATAACACTTGCATTTGAGGGCTGGGTAGGGAGGTGGCTAAGACTAATAAACAAACTGGAAAGCATCAATAAATAGATCAAATGGAACAATCTTGTCTTGTATAAAACTAATATTGGAGCTTTCATTCATTCTTTCCCTTAGTAATCTTTTTGAAGAAAAATGATACATTGAATAATATGTGTGATAGCTTTGCAAGCCACAACCAAGAAATCTCATGCTACCTATTCTATGGATTTCAAAAATTTCAATTAAAAAATTATCTAGAATTTTTTTTTTGACTTGGAGACTATGTTCTTAACCTTGAGTTATGATCCTCCATTTACTGGACCAGAAGTCCGGTTTTCTATGGTTTTATCCCTTAAAAAAATTTCTGTGGGTTTGTAGTATCAGTGCATTTGCAGACTTTGAAAGGTATTGATGAGCTTATTCTGAAACCAATTCATTCATTCCTTCAAAGCCAAAACTCAGGACATCTTATTCAGACTTTTTTAACTTCTATGCAGGACTGACCGAAATACCAAATTTAGGGTAGTATTTCTGTTGTGCTCGATAATTGTTCTCAAAACACTGGCAAACAGAGTAGCTGTTTCTGCCTGTCCTTTAGATTACAGATGAGATGGAAGCCAAAAGCTTAAAAACTCAACATGAAAAACACTAATTAATGCTAAATGTCAGGGATTCTCTTGCCTACCTAAAGGCTGGGAAACAGATTTTTCCTGTTCATCCAGTACTCAACACTCATTTTTTCTCATTATTTCATTAGTGTGTACACAGTTCCTAGATCAGGAAGTCATTCTGATTGCCCCACATTATTATAGCATTACCTTAAAATTGTGCCAGAGATGGATGAGCAAGTGACCTTCATAACACTGAAAAAAATTGCTTCCATTCTCAGGGCAAACCAAAATTCTTTTGGGGGTCAGCTCTGAGGAATGCGCGTAGCTCCACCATTAATTACTTCCAGATTTTCAGTTGGTTTAGTGCTGTTAGAGATGATGATCAAGGCACATTTAGAGTCAACTGTATCCATAATAAAGAAAGTAATTTTTAAGTGATTTTTTAAGTGAAAAATGAAACTTCCTTAAATAAATGACTAATACGGTTGTGTAGGTACTACTTTGGAGGAAGACTTTTGAAAGAATAACAGTTTAGAGGCAGTGCTGTTTCCATCTTTTCCCAATCATGTGATCTAAAAATAGAGTATGTTTAAGACCACTTTCCAAATTTTTTAAACTATGGTAATATCCTCTTTCCCTCAGGCACTAATATAAATGACAAAATGTTTGACTGGCACTACAGGGTCTAAAATCTTCTTCAAATACTTGGTTTAGAATGGTTTTATACTGTGGAAACACACTAGCTGATCTAGATGATGAAATCTAGATGAGCTGATCTAGATGAATGCTAAGAATTAATTTCAGTTAGAGAACACATAAAATCTAATTTTTTTCAGCTTAAGAATTTTACTCAAAATCCTAGATCCAAGGACTTTGGATGGTGATGTTAAAAAAAAAAAATTAAAAAAAATAGTGCTATGAGATTGCAAAAATAAGGGGTGAATGGATAAGGAAGTTCTCATGTTAGTATTAATTAGTCTTGTATTAGTTAGTATTGGTATTATTTCTTGTATTACTATATCTTTTTTTGGCATCCACCCCTCACCTCTGCCCCACAGAATTGCCAGTCATTTCTGCATGACCCTGTAAATATACCACTCCAAGGAACCATGGTTTCATACTAGTTGGTATGTAAAAACTAGGCATTTCATGCAGTCCTCTGACAGGTTCAAGCCAGTAATACTGTCCCTAATACAAAGTATGCAGAGCATAATCAGAAACACTACTTATGGGGTCTCATGATTTATTTTTTTTTTTAAATATATGTTGCCTGTTAAGAAGTTACAGCATTTATCTGGGAAACTGAACATATTGGTTTAATCCTTGCTTCAGACAAAGACTTAGGAATCAAAAAATGTCACTAAAATTCATCATCTTTGACACAAGATGAAATGTAGAGAGAGAGGCAGTCTAGATACAAATATGTGTATTAATTTATGTGTACTTTCTACCACTTATATTACTAATGTGTGATTCTGAAAAAAGATCAAAGTATTCATTAAACCAGAAGGAAAATTAAGTGTTCTAGCCTGCAAAGGTTAGACTGTATGCAGAAGACACAAAAAAGAAACCTCAGAAACCTCAGCTCTCCAACTATCTTCCAAGATTATTTATGCTTTTTTTGACACCCAAGTTCCCCAAGGAATCTGGATTTTAGTGGTACACGCAGCCTCTGGCAGAGAGAAATTCCAGTTCTGAAGATCCATGCTGATCATTTGTCTAAGGAAAGTGTCCTTCTTGGCTTGTGTTAATAGGGGGAAGACCCATTTTTATAATAATGAGTTGTTCTTATTTATTTATTTATAATTTTATTACCAAATAACTCTAATATCAAATTAATATTTGTGATATGAAATTATGACAGTCGGTAAGATCTACAGAAACATTTTCATTCCGGTTAAACCTTTAATTGAAGCCTAAAAAGCAGCCTACTTGTGTGACTTAGTGGCCAGTCAGCTGCTTAGTTGTTTTGCCAGCTGGTTAGCCTGGTGTCTCAGCGCTGCGTGGCTGCCAGGATAGCAGTGGGGCCCCTAACTGCCTTGTTATTCAGCTCTTGGGCTCGGTGGGCCTTTTAGCTCTCTTCTTCTGTTTTGCCACCCAGTCAGTACCAAAATCATATAATCAATCGTAGAACGGTTAGAGTTGGAAGAAACCTTAAAGATCGTCAAGTTCCAACCCCTCTGCCATGATCAGGGACACCTCCCACTAGACCAGGTTGCTCAAAGCCCCATCCAGCCTGGCCTTGAACACTTCCAGGGATGAGGCATCCACAGCTTCTCTGGGCAACCTGTTCCAGTGCCTCACCACCCTCGCAGTAAATGTTCTCTTACAAACCACCGGAAATTTCATAAAGTCACATATGATACTGATATCCAGAATTTCATTTTAAACAGCCCCCAAAACAGGTAAGTTGCATTTCTGGTTAGCTTTACTATACGCTACATTGTTCTAGCTAGCTATTAAATTTCATTTGCACATTGCTCTGTGCTGATTAAAGTGAAAACTGCACTATAGCATGTATTCAGAATAAGAGGCGAAATCCTACACCTTTTGGTTAGAAAACATTAAATCTTTCTGCACTGCCACTGTGAACTTCAGCATGAAACACACTTTCCAGCAGCCATAAAGTGACTTAAGTTGTTACAAATATCTTGTTACAAATGTACGAAGTATACTTTAGTTTGATGCTTGGTTTTTGGAAGGTAGAGGTTTAGTTATCTGTCCTTTTTGCTACAGCTATTTTTTTGTATAATACTATTACCTAATGATGCAAGACAAAATAGCTCATTTATTTAAATCCTTACCCTGTAACTAATTGTTAAGCAATATAGAGGCAACAACCTTTCGCTGTTTACATATTTAAGAATAAACCTATTACTGGAAGAGGTCTTACTGAACAATTGAAACAAAGATAAGGCTGTAAGACACATTTCCTAGCAGATATTTTGCATAGTATATTCTGCCTATAATAAGGTTTCTCTGTAATAATAATAATAAATGTGAAAAGTAAACTACAAGTTTATTGTCCAAAGCATGAGAGAACTTCACCCTAGCCATTTACATACGCTCTAAGTAAAAGACTAGTTTTGTTGGTTTTTTTTTTTTTTTTAAAGAAGCTAATATCTAGTTAAGTTTAGCTATCAGATCAGTCATTCATTAACACATCTATCCTTGACAGCTATGGGTTATACTTAAGATGATGCTAACTAACCACATGCTCATATCAGCTGAGTTCTAACTAAATTCACAGTTCCTAAAATCTGATCTTTATAGTTCATGATTTCTATGGGATTGTTCCCAGAAAGTAGATTTGCAAGCTGACAGAATTTATAATGGCAACTGGCAGAAAATGAATGCTTATTCTGCTCATATAACTGCCCCATTTCTAACGTCAATTTATCTTCTCAGCAAATTATAAAGCGGTTCACCATTACCATAATGCACTGGCAGTCCAGCCTACTTCTGTGCCAGCTACTATTCCAAGCATAGCTACACTGCATCATCTACAATATTTTACTAAAATTCAAAGAAAAACACCATATCTACCATAAAAGGAATGCAGCTGTCTCATCTCTTTTTATAGTTCAAAAGATGTAGCTCCCACCAAAACTGCACAGAATCCTGCATAGCAAATTTAAGTCAACAGACAGCAGGCTTTCCTTTTGCAGTTGCCTGTCATGAACTCTTAGAAATGTTCATGGGTAATTTTCAGATCACTGGTTGTGAATCGTAGATTCAAAGTATCTCACTACTATGTGCAGTCAACAACAATTACATTAGATAAGCTGTATCTGATGCAAAATGTATTTGGAAAAAAAATAAATTGCTTGCTGAAATAATGCACCTCTGTTGCTAATCAAGGGATTAATAAAAGCGTAAGGCTACATATGTAGATGTGTCAGTGAAGTTCCCATCTCTGCATTTTATTTGGTTTGAGACTGGGCGTAAATCACAGTTTACAGAAGAAATAGGGCACTAACATTTTTGAGAATCAAAATTTTACTCTTCTTGCACTCATTACAACATCATGCTTCCATCCTCTTCTTTTCTGCATTATTTAGGTGGTAATTTTCAAAAATCTCTGTGCTTTAGGCTAACTCTGATCCAGTGAAGTCAATTGGTATTTTATTCTCTCTCAAAAATCTAATACATAATTTCCACCTTATGTTGCAAAGTGGAATTCAGGGTTGGTTTGGTTTAGTTTTTTAAAAGGTCAGCGCACATCCTCCATTTCCTCCTTAGACATACTGACATATCATAAAATACTATAAATTTACTTTAATATTTGAAATGCACACTGGCAGCTTGTTCTAATCTTGACAAGTAGTTTAAAAATCCCTTTTTTATGTACCAAACTAGTTTTAATTGCTAAAAAATTTCTAAAACTATAGTTCTTACAAACATTAATTAAAACTGTCTGTTTCTTTAAAGCCAGGTGACAAATTAATGAGGATTAGTAGAAAACACAAATGATAAGAAAAAAATTATTCATTTTGTACAAATTTCACAGATATGGTATTCCTCATCCTTACAGAAATGATGACCAAACTATTTAACAACTACTTTCATTAATACTGCTGTTTTCTTTTTCACACATTGCTTATCTGCAATGATTGTCATCTTGTTAAGAAGTGGCTCAGAATCTTATTCTGGTTTAGTCAGGTATAATACAGTGTATAATATACAAACAAAAGAAGTAATTTAGAGAGAATATGGGTATGAAGAGAGACAAAGAGTGCCCAGATTGCAAAGGTCCAGTCAAAGCGCAAAATCAGATCAGTGAACAAATGTGTAAAAACGTCAAGGAAGGATATAGACACTACAAAATACGCACATAAAGGGTAGGAGATAAAAAGAGTCAAACAGGTAGTCCTCACTCTATTTAAGTGCCTACTTCTATTTTATTATGTTTGAATCTGTATTGAATGGTAGCAGAATTTACGCTTTGTGTGTTATTTATCTATTTGGAGCAGAAATCAGTGACATCAAATCAGGTAGTCTTTCAATGAAATTATTTTATTTGGAAAACGTGCATTTTAATTTTGAAGAAAGATTATTAAGTAACATGTATTCAAGCTGTGCTAATACAAGCCTTAGTTTAGGTGTTAAATATGGTCAAAAATATTCCAAAGGGATATTTTTTTATTGGAAAATGCAGTAAAGTCTTTCACACAAAACTTTTTCATGGAGCATATGGTTCCTACATTTCCTCACAAGCTACCCCATCTACTACTGAAGCACTGCTGAAACCCGTTCTAGGCCAACACGGATCTCATCACTCATACATATGCAGTAAACAATCTTAAGTGCTTGTTTTGGTGTTAACTGCAGCTGTGTAAAATCTTTCTCATCGGTATTATTTGCTTCTTGAAATAAAACTGCAATATAAAAAGCTTGATTAAAAAAAAAAAGGTAAAGGTTTCATATATTTTGATAAGGCCTATAATGCATTATCCATGTACATGTACATACAAGTGGGGTTTAATAATTACGTAACATAATACAAATACTACAAAAAATGATAGGCTTTTGCTTTTTTGAAAGCAGAAGAAAGACCCAACAGAACAGCACCTGACCAGTGACTTATCTGGTTTGGTTAAATTTTGGTTAAATTAGGGAGCAGGCATATTTAACACAAATGTAAAGTATCAACCATTTACAGCTTATTGCGTTTTCTGTACTTCATACAACTTATTTATTGGCAAAGGTTTCTAGCATCCTTTCCTTTGTTTGCCATGATTGCCCTGATCCCATAAAAAACCTCTTGTAACAAGCTTCCTATCGAACATCTTTTGTAAAAATATCCACCGCACAATGTAGATGTAAGAACAGTCATTCGTGAACACAAGACTAAAACTCAGGTCTCTGATTTAATAAATCCAGATCTGTTTAGAAAGAATCAGATTCACACCAAAGAAGCAAAGGTGAAATTAACTGAATATTTAACACATGGCTTGATTTGAAAGATCCTAACAATTAAGTTAACATATCCCTCTTGTTCCATCAACCTCATTAGCAAGACGTTGACATTGGCAATCAAACCCTAACCTAACCATCAGCCTTTTGGTCAAGCACTAAACAAATAAGTTTTTTGTATGACCAGGCCTATCAATATCCTTTACGTTTCCAGTTCCAGTGATGAGATTAATGCGTCTTAATGGCAGTCATTACAAATGTGAATGTCTATTGCATGACAGCTTCGGATACTGGCCTTGGTTTTTTTTCCTCACTTTTCTTTTTTTACTGGAAATGTTATATCCAAATTATATTAAATCATTTCAGAGCAAGGACACTGTGACATGTATTGCCAAACAGTCAAAAAACCCCTGTTCTCTCTCATACAAAATCTATTGTTGTTTAAACTAAGAACTCAAGATTTGAATTTTGTTGAAGATATCAAATAAATGGTACATGCTAATAGATACTTTCAGCTATCTTTGCATAAAAAAGGAGATCAACAAGATAGATAACTGTAAATTGTTCTTTTGTGAAACTATTTCCAATATAAATATTCAAGTAACATGAAAGCGAGTATTTTCAGGGCTGTGGATTTCATAGAATTTTAATTGCAGCTTACATTTTTTCAGCATTAACATATATAATATTGGTATATCTGTATTACAGAAAAAGACTTAATGAGAAATCTCTGTGACAGAAGCTATAGAGCTTTTATGTAAGTAGTGGAGTTTTTCATGGAATTGTATACATGAAACTCAAGCTGCAGGTTAGTATCAGGCTTCTCTCGTGTGCGCATCCAGTACACTAGAGTCATTAATTCCCTGGGTGATTCAGGAATTGACCATTTAGTGAGATAACAGACTGGCTTGAGAAAATAGACTAATTTGAAAGGTAATTACAATATCAAAATATGCAAAGTTTCCCAGTTGAGTCTTCAATTGATGAAAACAAGAAACAACACAGTAAAAGAAAGATTTGTTTGGAGATACATCAAGCATATAAATAAAGAGAATACAACAGGAAGTGAATTGAGTTAATCTTCTGCATTGCCGTATTTCAATGTCCATTCATAACGAATGACAGAATGGGTCTTTCAGAGGAGAAAGTACTAATTCAGTCTTGAAGAAGGTAAGACTGAAGGAAAGACAAAGCTTTCTCTCTCTAAAGCCAGCGCTTTCTCAGAGTTAAATATGCAGCAGAAAAGTAAAGGAAAAGTGTCCAAAAAAGAGAAGTGTCTAAAATATAAGTCTATTAGCAGTTTCAGGGTAATATATCACCTAAGTTTTAAGTTGTTACAAAGGCACAAGTCAGTGAAAGACCTAGTTCCTAAGGTCAGTTCCTGTAAAACTGAGGACTCTGTAAGACTAAATATTTTATTTAACTGAGAATCAGGACACTGAGAAGTTTGAAGCTAGATATAGCCTTGATTGTCATTCTCATATCTCAGAATTGCAGACAAATGACTGACAAAAAGCTATTTTTTATTTTTAGAACAGTAAATTATAACTCTTCAATTTTAACCTAATGAGCTATTTAGAACTTAACTAAGGTTTAAGGTAGAAAATCCACTGTAATCACTTATTTCTGATTTATAAAACAAACAAATGAAAACTTAAATTAGCCAATGTTTGGAAAGAAGGGGAAAAAAACCTACATTATGTGACCTTGAAAAAAATACTTGTTCTGGAAAGTGCTTTAACTAGCTATTGATTAATTTTAGAGTTATTCAGCTACAGGAATAAAAATAATTCACCCTATGACTCTTTTTGTCAAGTTCATTATGAATGTCTGGAAGACTGAAAAAAAGAGTCTTTGTTTCAAAAATCTCAGTGTTGAAATAAATGAAAGTCCTATCATGCTTTTACAATGTTGGAAAAAGTTCAATTTTGAAGTAAAGTTATTGTCGTATAAAGCAAATCTATGAGAAACCACTGTATGACCATTAAGGACTGAATAAAGATCCAACTGATGATTAATGAAAATTTGTAGTACAGTGGATATGAAATACTGAAAAGTGCCAAGATTAAGAAATACTTTTAAACTTCAGAAGTAGATTGCATCTTATAAAGCCAGATGTTCATATGCCAAAGATTTTCCAACTAATCTGTTGACTTGACAGAATAATGAAGTATGATGAAAGGTAAAAGGAGACTTCCAAACACACGGAATCTGAAATATTAGTCTATGATACAAGTAATGTGGTGCTTGTGACATGACTAATAAACAGAATACTCATGGACAGTGTTGCTGTCCCGATTGCCTGATGTGATTTTCATCTAGATGTCAGGGACTTGGAAGGAGTCATTGTTCATAAATACCTCATAAAAAATGACCTCATGCTTACAACCCATTTTTCCTAAGCGGTTCATAGAATCAATATAAATACATATTAGCTTCACCTGGGCTGCATATAGTGATTAAAGTATGGGTCTTTCTATCATACAAACTGTGGCAAGTTGCATAGTTCCTTGGTGCAACTGAGAAGAGCAAGCCATGATCAGGGAAGTCAGCAAGGAGCAGAGGTTGACAGGTTTGAATGCACCACTGAGAAGATACAGACCTCACTTGAGCAGGCTGTGCAGATGAGGCCTGCCACAAAGACACTCATCCTGGTGGCCCAGAAACTATAATATGGTGGACACCAAGACCCGCCACAGGATTTGTTTTCCTGCACATGCTAAAGCAAACCTATCTCTTTCAAGAGATAGGCCACACTCCCTTTCAAGAACCTCAAATATGTCTTGGTATAAGGATAAATATGATTATGTGAGTGTTCTCCCTAGAATTCTGCATGTTTTTACCCTCTAGTTTCACAGCTATTTTAAATAAAACTGAATTGAATACAACTTGCATCTGATCAATTCCATCTTTGGGTAACAGTCAAACTGAATAATTGAGACCATTATCTGTGATAGGTTTACATAGTTTTCCTCCCTTAAAATGTTGTCGACACCTTACTATTTCATAACTGGTTATTTTCTCCACTTTTAAATTTTTTTTCCCCAAATTCTATATAGCAAATTATTATACTTACAAGTATACTGCCTGAATACGGGAAGGAATCTTGTTCTTGAGTCTTTCTAGTAAGTGTTAATAAATGAACCAAACAAAAAACCATTACATCTGGTACTAAAACTTGATATTCAAAAGACCACATATGCAGTAGTATTGTATAGTTTGTTACACACAAAATCTTCTTGGGACACTAGAGAACACCCCAAATATGGAGCCAAAACTCACTGTTAGTCCAGTTATTGTTTTAATGGTTAAAAGTCTAAATATCAAAAGACTCAATAATACTAGTAACTTCTTTAATTCAAGATACCTTCCTAATATCTATCCCTTTTCTCTGGTGTTATGTTCACCCTTTCGGTGTCCCTCTGTGTCCTTAGATCAGCACCTCATTCTTTCCCAAACAGACTGAGAATTATTGTTAGTTATCAGTATCCTGAGGTCATCCCTGGAAAGTTGTTAATGACAAAACTCCTCTTCCTCAGTAAAATGCCCCTTCCTTCACCTTGAATCATTTTTGGGCTATTTGATGTTTTCTTAACAGGGCATGTTTTTTTCTCATTGGTTCCAAGGCTTCCCCAGCCTCAACTTACATAGAGGGCAAATGTGTGTTACGCAGCAATTGCCTGAGGTTGTCAGACCTTTACTGTACATGATAATCACATAGTCATTTGACCAGTAGGCAATGGTCAGAGCTCAAACAAGCTAGAACCAGCTCAGATCAAGACGCCTCAGAAGAGTCCTGAGACAATCCCTCTGGCAGATCAGTACAAAGCCTGTGGCAACTTAGCAGTAATAAGAGAAAAGTCATATTTACTGGGCCACCAGTTGATATCAGTATCGCCAGATTCACACTAAAGAATCTTGAAGGCATAGGAAATAGGAAGAAAAGAGTACTTCTTCCTACAGCTAATTGTCGTTTAACTTGTCTCCATAATCCTTAGTACTTCATATAACTACAGTAGTTAAAATGAAAAGCACGTATAGATATGCAATATTCAAACTGGTAAAAGACACTAATTATATTTTCTGTACAGCATAAAGGGAAATTGGCATACGACTCTGGCTGGAGATAAAGTTTAAAATATAAGTCAAATTACTCCCACTCTGCAGCAAAATTAGGTACCCCATGGGTCTTATTAGAAAAAGTACTTTTAGAATCTGAAAGTTTTCCTGAGTATCTGCCTCTCTAGTTACTCATAGTTAGATATTAAATCCAAATGCAAATGTATCTTAAAAGAGCTGTTCCTTAATATTAGAATAAAAATTCAGAATGCTGTCATGTTAGGCCTGAGTCAGTTAGTTATGTTATTTCATTTTTTTAATGGTAATATTAAGACAGTGCAAGTGCTGAAACACCTTTAAAGAATAACTCATCAGTACAAAGTAAGAGGATAAAAATTAAGCAGCTCTACTCAAACTATAGGTGATTATTTTCTGAGAGCTGACTCCTTATTTCCTACTTTCTCCCTCTGTAGATGTATCAAGGCAGATAATGAAATCTGTCAGAAAAGGCTACTCCTATTGCATAATTTAAATATAATTGCTGTCAAGGAATCCATGCAGATTACTCACAGAATCATTCAACTCCGTTAGTTTCCACCTTATTTTTTTGAAAATTAATGTTTTGCTCAGTTACATTTTGTGCAATAACTTTCTTCTATTATCTCAAACATCTGGTATCCTTCTAGTTTTACGGAATTTATCATCTAAGTGATTTACATTTTAAAATTGCTTACATTTATCTGTAGTGGCCTTCCCCTCTTCTGCAATATATTTGTAGGCTAATAAATTTCTTCCTCAATAATTTTATAGAACTTTAATCTTAGAGTGCTTGACAAACATCAAGAAACTCTACCATCATTTATTTCATAAAGAAAAAAAAAATCATCCAAGTATAAAAAGACAATATGTTCTCCACCACAAAAATCAAAGACAAAACTGGAAATTGCTAGGACCCTAAGAGCACCCTCCTGGACCTGACTAGCCCTGCCTGGGAACCCTAATGACCCTCTGTGCTTGGGCCCAGGAATCCCATTTCAGCTCAGCTGAAGCCAAACCCAGCTCTGTCCTCGGCCATCTCCTTTTGACTGGGCTCCTGGAGGGACCCTGGACCTGATTCATCACTCAGTATGTCGGGAGTAGTCAATTGACTCTGTTATCTAAGTCTCTGGCTCTGACCCCTGTGTTCAGCCCCTACAGGACTGGACATCATCAGTGAGTGCATAGCCTGCCTGGGGTCACCCTTGGCTCCCAGTTGTCCCCTCCTTGCTCCTGCTACTCCCAGATAGAAATATAGTTCAAATATCCCAATTAAACTGCTCTAATTGTTAAAGCTGCCCTATTTTTCTATGATAAATTATCTCATTTAAACAACACTATGAATTTGTTGTTGTTCTGTGTAACTGATCATACTTCTCTTGCCTTAATTGTAATATTCATATTTAAATTTTCTCCAGCTGCAATCATGGGAACCTTTCTTGTATCTTTTGTATGGAGGACTTTAAAGTTATGATAAAATTAAGATGTGGATATCATACCCATCCATCATTGTAACTCCATAGAGATATATCCGACAGAAAGCCTTTAAAAACAAGGACCAAATCTTTGAAATGAAATGGGTTAGGACAGCTCACAATTAGTACTATTGGATAAGAGCTAAAAAGGGAAAACGGACAAGTATTATCAGCACCCATGTAAAATGCCTCATTTTGAAATAAATTATTTTGAGACTTTACAAGATTTTAGACACTAATCCCCAGCTTGATGGTTCATCATAATAAAACCTCCAGAGCTAAAAGTTAAGAATACATAATCTGTTTGTGTTTGCATGACTAGGTGAGATTTAGTAATTGAAACTGTGTTTTGCTTTGGGAGTTGTGTGTGTTTTTCTTGTTTCACAGATTGGCAACTTCTAAGAAAAAAATCTTAGAAAATTTTATTTCTTTGCCACAGAGAGTTGCAGGAGTGGCTTCTGCAAGAAGAGATCAGGGACTGCCCTGTGCCAGACACAGTTAGTTTGAGTCGGCTCCATGATGAACCCACCACAGGTTACGTCTGAACCCATCAGGCAAGCTGGTGTCACCTCTGTGAAAATGTACTTAAGAGAGGGGAAAATGCTGCACAGGCACTGAGGAGTGAGAAGGAAAAAGAAAAAAACCAACCCAAAAAAGTGAGAAACAGTCTTGTGAATACCAAGGTCACAGAAGGAGGTGGGGAAGGTCGTGCTCCAGCTATTCCGCTGCCATGCTGAAGCAAGATCCCCTAACAGGAACTGTGGCCCATGGAGTACATGTGCTGGAGCATGTTTACCCTGCAGCCTGTGGACAGGACCCACAGTGGAGCAGGGGAAAAGTGTTAGCAGGAAGGAGAGGCAGGGAATAACGAAGGAAAGAAGTTGAGCCTGGGAAGAGGGTGAGTGGGGGGAAGGTGGTTTGTTTTGGTTTTTTTTTGCCTTTGTTTCTACTATTCTATTTTTAATTTGCTATAAATTAATCTTCCCCAAGTGAAGTCTGGATTGCCTGTGAAGGTAATTGGTAAGTGATCTCTCAATTGCCGCTTTCCACTTATCTAATCTGTACATTGTCAGCTTCTCTATGGGTGTTGTGTCATGGGAGATTGTGTCAAAAGCTTTACTAGAGTTAAGCCAAACAACATGAACTGCTCTCCCAGTCATGTAATTGTAGAAGGCAATGATGTCCACTTTGTAAATCCATGATAACTATTCCCCTTCACTTTCTTGTAATTTGTGTGCCTGGAAATTATTTCCAGGAGGATTTTCTCTATCACCTTCCCTGGGAGGGACTAAGTTGACACTAACTGGCTGGTAGTTCTCTGGATCTTCATTCTTGCCCTTCTTGAAGATAGGAGTGACATTTTCTCACTTCTAGACTTCAGGTACCAGAAAGGTCACCATGGCGTTTCAAAGGTAATAGGGAGTGGTTTTGTAATTATATCAGCCAGTTCCCTTAGCACCTGTGGGTGCAGTCCATCAGGGCCCATGGGTTTATGTGTGTCCAGTTTGCTTAAACAGTCCCTAACCTGGTCATTCTCCACTGAGGGTGAGTCCTTACTGCAGACTCTCACTGATATTAGGGGCCTGGGATTCCTAAAAGTTGATCTTGATGGCAAAAAATGAGGCAAAGAAAACATTTAGTACCTCATCCTTTTCCATGTTATTTGTCACCAGGTCCTCTGCCTCATTCAGCCGCGGGCTGATGTTTTCCCTAGTCTTAATTTTGCTGATCATGTACTTGTAGAACAGCTACTTACTGCCCTTAATGTCTCTGGCCAGATTCAAACTCCAGGTGGGCCTCGGCCTTCCTAACACTGCCCCTGAAAGGTTCAACAGCAAGTCTACAATCTTTCTGTAAGAATTCTCCTTCTTTTTCTTCTTGGGTGCGTGTCTGTGTGATATAAATCTACATTAGGAATAAAATAATATAAGACATGAAACAAAGGAATACCAGATACAAAAGTGAAAATAACTAATGATGTAATATGATCTATTAACTCAATAAATATATCCCTCTTATTTAGAAGAAGCAGAATGATTTGTTTATGACATAAGCATATGCTTCAGGGACACCATTGCATGAGCCTGACTGCTAGCCACCTGCTGTTTCCAGTAAATCAGACTGTGAAATAGTGATCCATGTCACAGCATTTTAACCTCTCCATGCTTTGGAACCTTGCCTCTGAGTTGAACATTTGTAGTTTAATTTGTCCAACAGAAGTTATCACACTCCCTGTTAACAGAGGCCATAGTGAAGATTTAAAGAGCAATAAATGTCTAAAAAACAATACAATAAGAAATTATAAACTAAGAAGAATGTATAAGATTCTCCTGACTACTATAAACTCTCATAGTATATTTTCAGTTGTGGATAAATGATACTATTTAAAACAACAGAAGCTGATTAGTAATTGAGACTATTTCAAATTGATTTTACTAGATCAATCTGTGTTATTTATAAAACACCCGGGATTCAAGTCTTCAATTTACAGCCATTAAAAATATAAATATTTAAAATGAATCTTCATGTCTAAAAATGTAAATGTAACTTTTTCATTGTGGTATAAACAAATACAATTTATTCTTAGTTCTCAATTTTTTGCCTCCCCATCTTCTCAAAAAACTGTGAGCAAAGTAGGCCTGCTAAAGAATTCTGACATCTATATAGGACACAAAGAAAATTTTTATTAAAATATTTATTTATAATAAAATTAATTTAAGAGTTTAATATATTGACTAATTAATATAAAAGCTTTGCTAGATAGCAAAAACAAAGTAGATGATTTACCAATATTCTGTGTTGTTAGAATGAAATATCTGATACCCTGGCATCAGGGTAAAAGACATTTGTGTACGTTTTCCAGACTTAGGCAGATTGTAAGTAAACATTCATTAGAGTAATAATTTTTATTTACTTTATCAAATAAAATTTCAGTTCCATTTCACCAAAATAATTTGACCTTGTCATGTCATGTGCATGACATTTAACTGGAAAGTAATATAATGCAAATTATGCAGTAAAAAGACAATTATATTAGCTTTAAGATATCTTGTATAGGATGTCAGTATCTACTAAATTCTTATACGATAGTGATATTTTAGTGATATTAGTGGTAATTATGACAATGTTATCTGAGCACTCTGAGAGATTTTGCTGTTCTGATATATCTGAGTTGGAAAGTTGGCAAATATTCAGATCACTAATTCACTTCTTATAAATTAACACTGAGCTTTAAAATATTGCACTTATAAGAATGTAATGACTAGGAAGATAACCAGAGCAGACTACACATAAGCATGGGTAGGTGAAAGAAAGCTTAGGCTCCACAGCTGTGTCAGGATACCTTAGTCCTAAGCTTTAATACTCATCCTAGCATGACACAAGGAACTAATGTTAGGTTTGCTGAGCAACCCCACCAACTAATGATATAAGATTGTTTCAATTCTTTTTTCTTTTTTTTTAGAAATACATACTGGGAAAATACCTGATTAGGAAACATGAAAAGATTTGTGTAAATGCTAATGCAGTTTTAAAGGCTGCATAAATATCAAATATAATTTTCATTTGCAAATGAACTTCAATTTGCAATGTTTTTCAGCTACCTAGGAATTCAACACTTTTCTGCATCTTATTAACCCTATCTGCAACTTATGAAGGTTGTGTGCTTGCATAAATGCAGGGCAAATTCTATAATGAGAATTTGCATTTGCGCACACAGAACATGCACATACACACACACAAAATTATGTGAATAGTGCACACAAGGACACACTGTTCACTAATGTTTGTTATGTCTATTTTCTTTTTGTGTTTTCCTGGTGTACATACTGGCTATTATTGTTTTGTCTGGGTATTTACTCCATATTTTATATTTATACCTTAGTCTTCGTTTAGTCTACAGCATTTTGTATTTGCCTGAAGTAAATTTCTCATTGATGATATATGCATATTCATTTTAATTTATCAGCATCATTTTAAAGTATACTTCTATCCTCTAAAGAGCCTGAAACCTCCCACAGTTCACTGTCATTATATTCATGCATAATTCTTATTCCACTATCCAAACTATAGCAAAAATATGTAACATTACCAGGCCTAGAATTAAGCCATCTAAGATGCAACATGAAATGATTTATGGAGACTAAACAGTATGGATTGACTTAATGTAAATAAATACATCTACCAGATATTTGACACAGTACCTCTACCTCCTTTTTTTGTCTATTTGATGCAATACCATAAAAAATACCAAATTTTAAGCTGGCTGCCATAATGTTCTCCCAACTGGCAGATACCAATGGCATGTTACTCCTAAATGATTTGTTTTAGGGTTAGTTGCAGGCTTCAGTTGCGAGTGTTTGTTCCTACATCTTTTTTAACAGAAAATACGTATACATATTCTCTTGAATGAACCAGTTGGTTTTCATCAACTGTTTTTCAGCCTGAATACCATGACAGATACTCCTGTCATGAATTATGAGCCACTAAAGTTTAAATCTCTGTCCCATATTTCAGGATATAGCTACAGAAAAATCGGAGACAAGAAACATAGGATATGTTGCAAAGTACTATGGACTCCACTGTGTAAACTGAACTAGGTAAATTGCAACCACCAGGTTAATTTTTGCCTTTTCCCTGCATCAGTAACAAGCTTTGCAAATGGTAAAAGGAGTAGTCATGCCAAATAGATCAGGCTTTAATTTGAGTTGCATTAGTTTTTAAAGAGCAACGCATCATTGAAATCACAAGTTTAGGAATTTAAGCTTTATTTCTGTGTATTGAATCTTTCAAGAGCAGAATAGTACAATTTGCTCCTCTGCTTCACAGTTTTGGGGACTCTGTGTCCAAAGTCACCACAAGCAGATAGAATGGCAACATTCCAATGTGTGACCATAAATGCCTAATGCATAGACTACAGTAATAAAAATAAGTTCCAGAACATTTAGCAAAGCTATAGTTTACTCTTTAGCAAATTTTTTGATATAAACATAACTTTCAGCTACTTTGTTTAAATCCATTAACAGGATTGTGGCAGGTGTTGGTAGCAGATGCATTTTTAATTCAAAACTGAATGAAAAAATAAGACTCTAAGGACTGTTAGCCTTTGCTGCTGTCATAATCATCTCTCATTTCTCTCCCACAGGAGCTGAACTCTGCTTTTAATTGCACTCAACACTGTAGCACTTCCTTAATTCCATCGTTTTCAGGAAATTCCTCTTTATTATAATAAACTCTCTAAAAAAAACCAAACCAAAAACCCAAAACACACATACCCCCAAAAAGCAAAACACAAACAAGAAAAGATGCCTGCATTTTGGGATTGCATCTCAAATTCTGTAAGTTATATAAAATTGGAAAGTTTTGTTAAAATGATGGAAGCTTTAGTTCAAGGGTGGTTGTGTTTTTTTAGTTTTTAAAGACATGGTGTCAGCTTCTAAACAGAAATTAAGCCCCATTGCAACAGTCCTTCACCTTACCCTTAACTTCACTTAGGACATGCAGACCAGTATGTTCTTGCTCAGCAAACAGAGATGATGGGAAAAGCTTATCCTCTGACATAAAAAATAATGGGGAAAACAAGTTGTGCAGCAGTGCAATATATCCATGTGAAAGATGTCAGAACCTGTGTTATATGCTTCAAGGATGAGAGAACATGTACTGTGTGGTAGGTAGTTTTTCTGCTGACTCAAGTATACTAATCCAATGCTGCAGGTTTGGGTACAGAAAAGGCTGAACAAGAGATGTGAAGGCTCCAGCAACTTACTTACTGGATCTTACACAGAAAGTTCCAAAAAGTCTACTCAGTCAAGAAAGAACACCAGGACTTCGCTTAATCAAGATATATAAATATCTTCATTAATAAGCCTTTTAGTAGAGAGAAGAAAAGTCCAATAAAAATTACTAAATGACTAGAAAATGAAACCAGACAAAAATTATGTTAAAAATACTGCTCACATCTTAACATTGATTATGATTAAACATTAGATAATGCCAGATGAAATATTAGCTTCTGTATTTGCTGAAGTCTTGAATAATGACTTGGCAGCTTTAGGTTTTCTTATCACAAGCCTTAAATGAAGGCAGAATGTTTTTATAGCATAAACCAAAAAGTTCTAAACTTCATCCCCAAAAATTTTTCACAGACACAAAACTATTACTCCTGATACATCTCAGTTATGATTATTTATTTGGTTGCTATAAATTATGCAAAAATCCCTTACTGACTGACTGGAATTCTAATAGCCTGTAAAATACCTATCATATCCTTGATGGTATCTAAGAATGTATGAACTGATGTGTTAGAACAGAAATACACTGAAACTAATATTTTATTTCTGACAATGGGCAGTAACAGATAATTCACCAGGAGTGTCAGAAACTGATTATACAGAATGAAATTTATCCCTTCATACATTCTCACAATTTCCAGCAATTTTATGGACTGTGGACCTCTTGAGTGGAGCCCTGCAAGCAGGCCTTTATGTTTAATAACCTTTGATAAATTTTCCTTTTACGAATTTCTGATCCATTTTTCAATCTATTTATAATTTTTCTATCTATAACATCACATGACAATGACTTCCACAACTTAATTATGTATGCTGCAGAAAAAAATTCCACCTTTAGTTTTAAATCTTTTACCTGATAAATCATTGAGCATTCATACTTATTTTAGTGTAAGAAATAATGAACGAATATTCCTTATTTACCTGATATATAATATTGTCATGGTTTCAGTTGGGATAGAGTTAACTTTCTTACTAGCAGCTGGTATAGTGCTATGTTTTGTATTTTGGGATGGGAAACTGAGTTGCTAGCATACTGGTGTTTTGGTTGAGGCTAAGCAGTCAAGGCCTTTTCTGTTCCTCATACAGCCTCACCGGCAAGTAGGCTGGGGGTGTTCAAGAAGTTGGGAGGGGACACAATTGGGATAGCTAACCCCAACTGACCAAAGGGATATTCCATACCATGTGACATCACGCTCAGTATATAAAGCTGGAGGAAAAAGAAGGAAAGGGGGGTGACGTTCAGAGTTACGGTGTTTGTCTTCCCAAGTAACTGTTATGTGTGATGGAGCCTTGCTTTCCTGGAGATGACTCAACACCTGCCTGCCATTGGGAAGTAGTAAATTAATTCCTTGTTTTGCTTTGCTTGTGTGTCCAGCTTTTGCTTTAGTTATTAAACTGTCCTTATCCCAACCCATGAGTTTTCTCACTTTTACTCTTCTGATTCTCTTCCACATCCCAGCTGGGGGAGTGAGTGAGCAGCTGTGTGGTCCTAGTTGCTGTCTGGGGTTAAACCACAACAAGTATTCATAATTTTATGAATTCTTCATATCCTTTCTCACTTATTTATTTTCAAGATTTAAAAGCTTTAGCTTATTTTATTTCTCTCCTTGTAGATACTGTTTCCATCCTTTTTCTCTTTTCTGCATCATTTCTCATGTTATTTTACCTATGTAGACATAGGGTATCAGAATATAAACGTGGTTCAGGAATTAGGTCAGAGGGAAACTGCACTTAACTTTCAAATGTTTAAATTTTAAAAATATACATAGATGAATTTACCCTCAGGGTTTCAAAAGAATGAAAATTCATTGTATTTCATTTGGAAACATGTAAAAATGTTAACCTTAAAAATAGTTTGAAAGTTTCTGGGATAAAAATATTGAAATTGACACAATTATTTGAGTAGGCTTTTTTTAACTTCAGGGTGGGGTGGGTTAAAAAAGTTGTTTGTTCAGGGCTCATTTTTTAAGCTCTAGATTGCTGCATTTTGGTGTTGTCTTTCACTTGCATGACCTACTGCATGCAGAAGAAATAAGCATACAGTAAGCATACAAGAATAGCTTATTTTCTTTTTTACTGACTGTTATGACCAGAAAGCTGTGGGTTCTGACTGGTCACCTGCATATTGGATGGCACGTAATTATTATAAATTGCTCTGACACTGGTTTGACATTGTGTTGATCCTTAATATAAAGAAATCGCTTTAGCAGTTTGATAGGATGCTTAATGGTTTGTTTCAGTTGCTGGCTCATTTTACAAGTGAATTTGCACCCTAAATCACCTAAAGTGATTTTCACTGGCAAAATCGATGGACAAGCAGCATCTGAAGTTCTGAATAGTCTGTAGTCCCCATATAAGCAATGTTTTATCTTGTCAGGATTTATTAATGAACTCAAAGGGTTTCCATGCATATATTCAAAATTTTATAATGTTATGGATTGAGACATAAAAGATGGAATTATAAATTTATACAGTTTATCCAATGTACAAAACCTACTAATGGTTTTCTTCCAGGATCTAGAAACAAGAGTGATTTGGGATTATCTCTGCAGGAATTACTGTTCGCCCACAGCACGCCATTTATTTTGCTGAATAAAGTAAACACAGATCATAGCAGACACTCAGAATACATGTCAAGGAAGTGTGAAGCTTTAATTACTCCGGAATGACAAATGAAACAATTATATGTTTTGGGTTTGGGATTTTTTTTGGTTTGTGGGTTGGTTGTGGTTTAGTTTTCGTTGGTTGGCTTTTTTTTTTTTCCCCTGCCTTGTTTTGAGATTTATGTTATCCTCTGCTTTATGTGTAATGCCTTTTTCCGTACAGTACAACTCATGCAGCATAAAATATGACTGTTTCAGTCTCAAGATTTGCCATTTCAGTCACTGATGTTTCAGTCAAGACAAGAGCAATCAGTCTCCCTCACTACTCCAGCAATTGCCATTCTGAGACAATAGTAAATGACCACATCAAAACAAGTGCACTCTTCTGCTGGAGTAAGCACAGTGAAAGTGTTCCCTGTTAATTTATCAAGCCACCTTTGTATCTGTATTTTTCCCAGAAACTGCTGAGTGAGAGACTCCAGACTTTTTTGCATTTGTTTGTTTTTATTACCGATCATGCTTTTTAAGTATTCTTTAGTAAAATGGCCTAGGTCTGGGCTATTATTTACCTGGCTTCTCAAAAACAGAATTACAAATAAGCAATAATGGAAACATTCTGGGCTCATCTCGAGTGAATGGGCAGCATTCAGGTTGGCTAGCACTTGGACAAAATTTCCACTGGGCCCTTCTCCATTATTCTAAGATAATTATATTTTTTTTTTTCTGTTCTTACTGCCCAAAGTGTCTGAGGTAATGTGCTGTTGTTGTAAACCTCCAGGGTGATGTTTTTACAATATGGTATAAAGGCTACAAGCTTATGAAAATGTGTGATGCCATCAAAATGCATAGTGCCATTCTGGAATAGTGATCGATGACTACCTTATGAATGATGAAGATGAGCCCAACGTATTTGGGCATGCTGTCAACTGAGGTGGAACTTGGGATATAGTGATCCCACAACCAAATCTCATTTGGTCTCAGGGAGAGGGGAATCTTGAGCAAAACAGATCCTCACACAACATTGATGATCAGGTATCCAGGACTTCAGAAGAAAGTGAGGAGCTAAGTTATTTCAAAGTGAAGAGAAAGCCACAGGCCGATATGTTTCATTACTTTAAATAATTGATTAAAATGGTAAAAGGGAAGAGAATATATATGGATGAATCCAAGAAATGCACGATACAGCTTCTATAGAGGAAAGT